>WNWK01000588.1:62500-400000 GCA_009830355.1 Cherax destructor
CCCTCCCTTATTCCCTCCCTTTCTCCCTCATTCCCTCCCTTTCTCCCTCATTCCCTCCCTTTCTCCCTCATTCCCTCCCTTTCTCCCTCACTACACTCGTCACTCTCATGCTTGCTGACCTAAGATATGGATAGGTTTTTAGCATAATAAACCAGTGTATATACACCGAGATATACACTGGTTTATTATGCTAAAAACATATCGACTACACGAGGGTTGCAAGTAACTCTTCACCACCAAAAATACTTTAATCCCTAAAATAGGTATTCAAGTAAACTCATTATATACACGCTGATGCGCACCTTTCTGTGTATATATTCAAATAGGATATATATAACTTCATACCATATGTGGATTCATACCATCTCTTTGTTTCTACTGCCCCCACATTTACCACGTCTGTAGTCCACTAATGATACCTACTGCGTGGGCGAAACGTTTCTCATGAAGATACCCAACTGCTGCGCATGTTTTTATATTGTCGATAGTGTATACGATGTTTTATATGCACATTGCACTGCCGTTCCTTAATATAAATCTGTCTGGTGTCGCTCGCTGTGTCAAGACTATGCAAATTAATCAAAATAAATTGAGAGGCATAAATCATACAAGAATTATAGTGGCGTATATTTTTATGGTAAACATTAGTAATGTGTATTAAGAAATAACTCGGAAAAAAAGGCTAAGGAAGCCAAAAATTGCATGAAAAATAGAAGAGAGTTAATGCAAGGTAGAATAACTGGGAATGATGGAGTGTGTTGGTGGTTGTTTTGGTATAGTTGTGACCAGGTCACTCTGGCTTACAGCTGTGACCAGGTCACTCTGGCTTACAGCTGTGACTAGGTCACTCTCTGGCTTACAGCTGTGACTAGGTCACTCTGGCTTACAGCTGTGACTAGGTCACTCTGGCTTACAGCTGTGACTAAGTCACTCTGGCTTACAGCTGTGACTAGGTCACTCTGGCTTACAGCTATGACTAGGTCACTCTGGCTTACAGCTATGACCAGGTCACTCTGGCTTACAGCTGTGACTAGGTCACTCTGGCTTACAGCTGTGACTAGGTCACTCTGGCTTACAGCTGTGACTAGGTCACTCTCTGGCTTGCAGCTGTGACTAGGTCACTCTGGCGTACAGCTGTGACTAGGTCACTCTCTGGCTTACAGCTGTGACTAGGTCACTCTCTGGCTTACAGCTGTGACTAGGTCACTCTGCCTTACAGCTGTGACTAGGTCACTCTGGCTTACATCTGTGACAAGGTCACTCTGGCTTACAGCTGTGACTAGGTCACTCTGGCTTACAGCTGTGACTAGGTCACTCTCTGGCTTGCAGCTGTGACTAGGTCACTCTGGCTTACAGCTGTGACTAGGTCACTCTCTGGCTTACAGCTGTGACTAGGTCACTCTCTGGCTTACAGCTGTGACTAGGTCACTCTGGCTTACAGCTATGACTACGTCACTCTCTGGCTTACAGCTGTGACTAGGTCACTCTCTGGCTTACAGCTGTGACTAGGTCACTCTCTGGCTTACAGCTGTGAGTAGGTCACTCTCTGGCTTACAGCTATGACTACGTCACTCTCTGGCTTACAGCTGTGACTAGGTCACTCTCTGGCTTACAGCTGTGACTAGGTCACTCTCTGGCTTACAGCTGTGACTAGGTCACTCTCTGGCTTACAGCTGTGCCTAGGTCACTCTCTGGCTTACAGCTGTGACTAGGTCACTCGGTTTACAGCTGTGACTAGGTCACTCTCTGGCTTACAGCTGTGACTAGGTCACTCTGGAATACAGCTGTGACTAGGTCACTCTCTGGCTTACAGCTGTGACTAGGTCACTCTCTGCCTTACAGCTGTGACTAGGTCACTCTCTGCCTTACAGCTGTGACTAGGTCACTCTGGCTTACAGCTGTGACTAGGTCACTCTCTGGCTTACAGCTGTGACTAGGTCACTCTCCGGCTTACAGCTGTGACTAGGTCACTCTCTGGCTTACAGCTATGACTAGGTCACTCGGTTTACACCTGTGACTAGGTCACTCTCTGGCTTACAGCTGACTAGGTCACTCTCTGGCTTACAGCTGTGACTAGGTCACTCTGGCTTACAGCTGTGACTAGGTCACTCGGTTTACAGCTGTGACTAGGTCACTCGGTTTACAGCTGTGACTAGGTCAATCTGGCTTACAGCTGTGACTAGGTCACTCTCTGGCTTACAGCTGTGACTAGGTCACTCTCTGGCTTACAGCTGTGACTAGGTCACTCTCTGGCTTACAGCTGTGACTAGGTCACTCTCTGGCTTACACCAGTGACTAGGTCACTCTCTGGCTTACAGCTGTGACTAGGTCACTCTGGCTTACAGCTGTGACTAGGTCACTCTCTGGCTTACAGCTGTGACTAGGTCACTCTGGCTTACAGCTGTGACTAGGTCACTCTCTGGCTTACAGCTGTGACTAAGTCACTCGGCTTACACTGTGACTAGGTCACTCTCTGGCTTACAGCTGTGACTAGGTCACTCTCTGGCTTACAGCCTTGCTAGGTCACTCTCTGGCTTACAGCTGTGACTAGGTCACTCTCTGGCTTACAGCTGTGACTAGGTCACTCTGGCTTACAGCTGTGACTAGGTCACTCGGCTTACAGCTGTGACTAGGTCACTCTGGCTTACAGCTGTGACTAGGTCACTCTCTGGCTTACAGCTGTGACTAGGTCACCCTGGCTTACACTGTGACTAGGTCACTCTGGCTTACAGCTGTGACTAGGTCACTCTCTGGCTTACAGCTGTTTTTTTTTTTTTTTTTTTTTTTTTTTTTTTTTAAAAAAAAAAAAAAAAAAAAAACTGTGACTAGGTCACCTCTGGCTTGCACAGCTGTGACTAGGTCACTCTCTGGCTTACAGCTGTGACTAGGTCACTCTGGCTTACAGCTGTGACTAGGTCACTCTGGCTTACAGCTGTGACTAGGTCACTCTTGGCTTACAGCTGTGACTAGGTCACTCTCTGGCTTACAGCTGTGACTAGGTCCCTCTGGCTTACAGCTTGACTAGGTCACTCTGGCTTACAGCTGTGACTAGGTCACCTCTGGCTTACAGCTGTGACTAGGTCACTCTGGCTTACAGCTGTGACTAGGTCACCTCTGGCTTCAGCTGTGACTAGGTCACTCTGGCTTACAGCTGTGACTAGGTCACTCTCTGGCTTACAGCTGTGACTAGTGCTCACTCTCTCTGGCTTACAGCTGTGACTAGGTCACTCTGCTCTTACAGCTGTGACTAGGTCACTCTGGCTTACACTGTGAGCATTGCCGTGATAGGTCACTCTGGCTTACAGCTGTGACTAGGTCACTCTTGGCTTACAGCTGTGACTAGGTCACTCTCTGGCTTCAGCTGTGACTAGGTCACTCTGGCTTACAGCTGTGACTAGGTCACTCTGGCTTACAGCTGTGACTAGGTCACTCTGCCTTACAGCTGTGACTAGGTCACTCTGGCTTACAGCTTGACTAGTCACTCTCTGGCTTACAGCTGTGACTAGGTCACTCCTCTGGCCTTACAGCTGTGACTAGGTCACTCTGGCTTACAGCTGTGATAGGTCACTCTCTGGCTTACAGCTTGACTAGGTCACTCTCTGGCTTACAGCTGTGACTAGGTCACTCTTGGCTTACAGCTGTGACTAGGTCACTCTCTGGCTTACAGCTGTGACTAGGTCACTCTCTGGTCTTACAGCTGTGACTAGGTCACCTCTGGCTTACAGCTGTGACTAGGTCACTCTGGCTTACAGCTGTGACTAGGTCACTCTCTGGCTTACAGCTGTGACTAGGTCACTCTGATACAGCTGTGACTAGGTCACTCTCTGGCTTACAGCTGTGACTAGGTCACTCTCTGCCTTACAGCTGTGACTAGGTCACTCTCTGCCTTACAGCTGTGACTAGGTCACTCTGGCTTACAGCTGTGACTAGGTCACTCTCTGGCTTACAGCTGTGACTAGGTCACTCTCGGCTTACAGCTGTGACTAGGTCACTCTCTGGCTTACAGCTATGACTAGGTCACTCTGTTTACACTGTGACTAGGTCACTCTGGCTTACAGTGACTAGGTCACTCTCTGGCTTACAGCTGTGACTAGGTCACTCTGGCTTACAGCTGTGACTAGGTCACTCTGCTTACAGCTGTGACTAGGTCACTCGGTTACAGCTGTGACTAGGTCAATCTGGCTTACAGCTGTGACTAGGTCACTCTGCTTACAGCTGTGACTAGGTCACTCTCTGGCTTACAGCTGTGACTAGGTCACTCTCTGGCTTACAGCTGTGACTAGGTCACTCTCTGGCTTACACCTGTGACTAGGTCACTCTCTGGCTTACAGCTGTGACTAGGTCACTCTGGCTTACAGCTGTGACTAGGTCACTCTCTGGCTTACAGCTGTGACTAGGTCACTCTGGCTTACAGCTGTGACTAGGTCACTCTCTGGCTTACAGCTGTGACTTAGTCACTCGGTTTACACCTGTGACTAGGTCACTCTCTGGCTTACAGCTGTGACTAGGTCACTCTCTGGCTTACAGCTGTGACTAGGTCACTCTTGGTTACACCTGTGACTAGGACACTCTGGCTTACAGCTGTTTTTTTTTTTTTTTTTTTTTTTTTTTTTTTTTTTTTTTTTTTTTTTTTTTTTTTTTTTTTTTTTTTTTTTTTTTTTTTTTTTTTTTTTTTTTTTTTTTTTTTTTTTTTTTTTTAAAAAAAAAAAAAAAAAGGTCACCTCTGGCTTACAGCTGTGACTAGGTCACTCTCTGGCTTACAGCTGTGTCTAGGTCACTCTCTGGCTTACAGCTGTGACTAGGCCACTCTCTGGCTTACAGCTGTGACTAGGTCACTCTCTGGCTTACAGCTGTGACTAGGTCACTCTCTGGCTTACAGCTGTGACTAGGTCACTCTCTGGCTTACAGCTGTGACTAGGTCACTCTCTGCCTTACAGCTGTGACTAGGTCACTCTGCCTTACAGCTGTGACTAGGTCACTCTGCCTTACAGCTGTGACTAGGTCACTCTCTGGCTTACAGCTGTGACTAGGTCACTCTGGCTTACAGCTGTGACTAGGTCACTCTCTGGCTTACAGCTGTGACTAGGTCACTCTCTGGCTTACAGCTGTGACTAGGTCACTCTGCCTTACAGCTGTGACTAGGTCACTCTCTGGCTTACAGCTGTGACTAGGTCACTCTCTGCCTTACAGCTGTGACTAGGTCACTCTGCCTTACAGCTGTGACTAGGTCACTCTCTGGCTTACAGCCGTGACTAGGTCACTCTCTGGCTTACAGCTGTGACTAGGTCACTCTCTGGCTTACAGCTGTGACTAGGTCACTCTGCCTTACAGCTGTGACTAGGTCACCCCTGCCTTACAGCTGTGACTAGGTCACTCTGGCTTACAGCTGTGACTAGGTCACTCTGCCTTACAGCTGTGACTAGGTCACTCTCTGGCTTACAGCTGTGACTAGGTCACTCTGGCTTACAGCTGTGACTAGGTCACCCCTGGCTTACAGCTGTGACTAGGTCACCTCTGGCTTACAGCTGTGACTAGGTCACTCTCTGGCTTACAGCTGTGACTAGGTCACTCTCTGGCTTACAGCTGTGACTAGGTCACTCTCTGTCTTACAGCTGTGACTAGGTCACTCTCTGGCTTACAGCTGTGACTAGGTCACTCTGCCTTACAGCTGTGCTAGGTCACTCTGCCTTACAGCTGTGACTAGGTCACTCTGCTTACAGCTGTGACTAGGTCACTCTCTGGCTTACAGCTGTGACTAGGTCACTCTGCTTACAGCTGTGACTAGGTCACTCTCTGGTACAGCTGTGACTAGGTCTCTCTCTGGCTTACAGCTGTGACTAGGTCACTCTGCCTTACAGCTGTGACTAGGTCACTCTCTGGCTTACAGCTGTGACTAGGTCACTCTCTGCCTTACAGCTGTGACTAGGTCACTCTGCCTTACAGCTGTGACTAGGTCACTCTCTGGCTTACAGCCGTGACTAGGTCACTCTCTGGCTTACAGCTGTGACTAGGTCACTCTGGCTTACAGCTGTGACTAGGTCACTCTGGCTTACAGCTGTGACTAGGTCACTTCTGGCTTACAGCTGTGACTAGGTCACTCTCGGCTTACAGCTGTGACTAGGTCACTCTGGCTTACAGCTGTGACTAGGTCACTCTCTGGCTTACAGCTGTGACTAGGTCACTCTCTGGCTTACAGCTGTGACTAGGTCACTCTCTGGCTTACAGCTGTGACTAGGTCACTCTGGCTTACAGCTGTGACTAGACCAGTGTCTGGCTCACAGCTGTGACTAGACCAGTGTCTGGCTCACAGCTGTGACTAGACCAGTGTCTGGCTTACAGCTGTGACTAGACCAGTGTCTGGCTTACAGCTGTGACTAGACCAGTGTCTGGCTCACAGCTGTGACTAGACCAGTGTCTGGCTCACAGCTGTGACTAGACCAGTGTCTAGTAACATTCTTCAAGATATTCACTGATTGTCTTTCATTACATCTTAAGTTGATGTACTATGTCTTTGAGGAGTCTGAGAGCAGATGTACCATGGAAGCTTCTGTGACTCTGGTAAGAGACAGTCGGGTCACAGTTGCTGCAGCTGATACAGACATGTCACAGAAGTGCTCTCTGTAAAATTTTCCTACTGGATGCTTCGTGGCTCAGTAGTACAATACTGAACTGCTACATGTTAAGACTACAGTTCGAGTCCCCGTGTTTTCTTCTGTTTATTCAATAAAGGTAATAATAATAATAATAATCTCCATGGGGAAGTGGAAAAGAATCCTTCCTCCGTAAGCCATGCTTGTCGTAAGAGGCGACTAAATTGCCGGGAGCAAGAGGTTAGTAACCCCGTCTCCTGTATAAATTACTAAATATAAAAATATGAAAAAAGTGTTTCTTCTTTTCCAGGTCTCCCTGCCTTGGTGGGATACAGCCAGTGTTAGGTCTCCCTGCCTTGGTGGGATACAGGCAGTGTTAGGTCTCCCTGCCTTGGTGGGATACAGCCAGTGTTAGGTCTCCCTGCCTTGGTGGGATACAGCCGGTGTTAGATCTCCCTGCCTTGGTGGGATACAGCCGGTGTTAGGTCTCCCTGCCTTGGTGGGATACAGCCAGTGTTAGGTCTCCCTGCCTTGGTGGGATACAGGCGGTGTTAGGTCTCCATGCCTTGGTGGGATACAGGCGGTGTTAGGTCTCCCTGCCTTGGTGGGATACAGCCGGTGTTAGGTCTCCCTGCCTTGGTGGGATACAGGCGGTGTTAGGTCTCCCTGCCTTGGTGGGATACAGCCGGTGTTAGGACTCCCTGCCTTGGTGGGATACAGCCGGTGTTCAGTCTCCCTGCCTTGGTGGGATACAGCCGGTGTTAAGTCTCCCTGCCTTGGTGGGATACAGGCGGTGTTAGGTCTCCCTGCCTTGGTGGGATACAGGCGGTGTTAGGTCTCCCTGCCTTGGTGGGATACAGCCGGTGTTAGGTCTCCCTGCCTTGGTGGGATACAGGCGGTGTTAGGTCTCCCTGCCTTGGTGGGATACAGCCGGTGTTAGGACTCCTGCCTTGGTGGGATACAGCCGTGTAGTCTCCTGCCTTGGTGGGATACAGCCAGTGTTGATCTCCTGCTGGTGGGATACAGCCAGTGTTAGGTCTCCCTGCCTTGGTGGGATACAGCCGGTGTTAGGTCTCCCTGCCTTGGTGGGATACAGCCGGTGTTAGGTCTCCCTGCCTTGGTGGGATACAGCCGGTGTTAGGTCTCCCTGCCTTGGTGGGATACAGCCAGTGTTAGGTCTCCCTGCCTTGGTGGGATACAGCCAGTGTTAGGTCTCTCTGCCTTGGTGGGCTACAGCCGGTGTTAGGTCTCCCTGCCTTGGTGGGATACAGGCGGTGTTAGGTCTCCCTGCCTTGGTGGGATACAGCCGGTGTTAGGTCTCCCTGCCTTGGTGGGATACAGCCGGTGTTAGATCTCCCTGCCTTGGTGGGATACAGGCGGTGTTAGGTCTCCCTGCCTTGGTGGGATACAGCCAGTGTTAAGTCTCCCTGCCTTGGTGGGATACAGCCAGTGTTAGGTCTCCCTGCCTTGGTGGGATACAGACGGTGTTAGATCTCCCTGCCTTGGTGGGATACAGCCAGTGTTAGGTCTCCCTGCCTCTGTGGGATACAGCCGTGTTAGGTCTCCTGCCTTGGTGGATACAGCGTGTTAGGTCTCCTGCCTTGGTGGGATACAGCCGGTGTTAGGTCTCCCGCCTTGGTGGGATACAGCCAGTGTTAGGTCTCCTGCTTGGGGATACAGGCGTGTTAGGTCTCCTGCCTTGGTGGATACAGGCGGTGTTAGGTCTCCATGCCTTGGTGGGATACAGGCGGTGTTAGGTCTCCTGCCTTGGTGGGATACAGCGTGTAGGTCTCCTGCCTTGGTGGGATACAGCCGGTGTTAGGTCTCCATGCCTTGGTGGGATACAGCGTGTTAGTCTCCATGCCTTGGTGGATACAGCCGGTGTTAGGTCTCCTGCTGTGGGATACAGCCAGTGTTGGTCTCCATGCCTTGGTGGATACAGCCGTGTTAGGTCTCCTGCCTTGGTGGGATACAGGTGTTAGGTCTCCTGCCTTGGTGGGATACAGCCGTGTTAGTCTCCTGCCTTGGTGGGATACAGCCGTGTTAGTCTCATGCCTTGGTGGGATACAGCGGTGTTAGGTCTCCTCCTTGGTGGGATACAGCGTGTTAGGTCTCCTGCCTTGGTGGGATACAGCCGGTGTTAGGTCTCCCTGCCTTGGTGGGATACAGCGTGTTAGGTCTCCCGCCTTGGTGGGATACAGGCGGTGTTAGGTCTCCTGCCTTGGTGGGATACAGCGGTGTTAGGTCCCTGCCTTGGTGGGATACAGCCGGTGTTAGGTCTCCCTGCCTTGGTGGGATACAGCCGGTGTTAGGTCTCCCTGCCTTGGTGGGATACAGCCGGTGTTAGGTCTCCCTGCCTTGGTGGGATACAGGCGGTGTTAGGTCTCCCTGCCTTGGTGGGATACAGCCAGTGTTAGGTCTCCCTGCCTTGGTGGGATACAGGCGGTGTTAGGTCTCCTGCCTTGGTGGGATACAGCCGGTGTTAGGTCCCCTGCCTTGGTGGGATACAGCCGGTGTTAGGTCCCCTGCCTTGGTGGGATACAGCCGGTGTTAGGTCTCCCTGCCTTGGTGGGATACAGGCGGTGTTAGGTCTCCCTGCCTTGGTGGGATACAGCCGGTGTTATGTCTCCATGCCTTGGTGGGATACAGCCGGTGTTAGGTCTCCCTGCCTTGGTGGGATACAGCCGGTGTTAGGTCTCCCTGCCTTGGTGGGATACAGCCGGTGTTAGGTCCCCTGCCTTGGTGGGATACAGCCGGTGTTAGGTCTCCCTGCCTTGGTGGGATACAGCCGGTGTTATGTCTCCATGCCTTGGTGGGATACAGCCGGTGTTAGGTCTCCCTGCCTTGGTGGGATACAGCCGGTGTTAGGTCTCCCTGCCTTGGTGGGATACAGGCGGTGTTAGGTCTCCCTGCCTTGGTGGGATACAGGCGGTGTTAGGTCTCCCTGCCTTGGTGGGATACAGCCGGTGTTATGTCTCCCTGCCTTGGTGGGATACAGCCGGTGATAGGTCTCCCTGCCTTGGTGGGATACAGGCGGTGTTAGATCTCCTTGCCTTGGTGGTATACAGCCGGTGATAGGTCTCCCTGCCTTGGTGGGATACAGGCGGTGTTATGTCTCCCTGCCTTGGTGGGATACAGGCGGTGTTAGTCTCCTGCCTTGGTGGGATACAGGCGTGTTAGTCTCCTGCCTTGGTGGGATACAGCCGGTGTTAGGTCTCCCTGCCTTGGTGGGATACAGGCGTGTTAGTCTCCTGCCTTGGTGGGATACAGGCGGTGTTAGATCTCCTGCCTTGGTGGGATACAGCCAGTGTTAGATCTCCTGCCTTGGTGGGATACAGCCAGTGTTAGATCTCCCTGCCTTGGTGGGATACAGCTAGTGTTAGGTCTCCCTGCCTTGGTGGGATACAGGCGGTGTTAGGTCTCCCTGCCTTGGTGGGATACAGCCAGTGTTAGGTTTCCCTGCCTTGGTGGGATACAGGCGGTGTTATGTCTCCCTGCCTTGGTGGATACAGGCAGTGTTAGTCTCCCTGCCTTGGTGGGATACAGCCGGTGTTAGTCTCCCTGCCTTGGTGGGATACAGCCGGTGTTAGGTCTCCCTGCCTTGGTGGGATACAGCCGTGTTAGGTTTCCTGCCTTGGTGGGATACAGCGGTGTTAGTCTCCCTGCCTTGGTGGGATACAGCAGTGTTAGTCTCCCTGCCTTGGTGGATACAGCCGTGATATATATATATATATATATATATTATATATATATAATAATATATATATATATACTATATACTATATATAATAAATGTGTACCTTGTTAATACGTCTCCTACTCATTCTTTATAATTTCTTTATAAAGTGCTCGTATATGTTTGTGAGTGTGTTTGTACTCAAGAGTTGTTTGAGTTGGTCGAGATTCGGCTGTATGAGTGTGTACTCACTTATTTGTGGTTACAGGGGTCGAATCACAACTCATGGCCCCGCCTCTTCGCTTGTCGCTACTAGGTCCACACTCTCCCTGCTCCATTCTGTTAGTTACCATTTTGTCCTAGGCACATGTCGATTATACACTAGGCCTCTTGTATATAAGTGTGTGTGTGTACTCACCTAGTTGTGGTTACAGGGGTCGATTCACAGCTCCTGGCCCTCGCCTCTTCCCTGGCCGCTACGTGTGTAGCGCCACAATAATTAGGTGGGTGGGGTGGGCAGGTGTTCAACACTGTTATTCTCCATCCTGGTGATTGTCTACATTTCTTTCTCTGGTTTAGCACCAAATATGATGGGAGGGGTGTTTACGGAGGGAGAGTGGGTGTTGACGGGGAGGGAGACTTGAAATTTCTGCCAGGTGTCTTACTAGTTCGATTAAAAATATTTTCTGAATTTTTTTGTGCGATACTGTTTGGATACTTCTGTGTGTGTGTGTGTGTGTGTGTGTGTGTGTGTGTGTGTGTGTGTGTGTGTGTGTGTGTGTGTGTGTGTGTGTGTGTGTGTGTGTTTGTATGTGTGTGTGTGTGTGTAAGAGAGTAACCATTAAGAGCTGCACGATTTCCTTCACTGGTTGGTTCATTTGCCCAGCGGACCGTGACGAGTTCACAGCTTCGACCTCTACGCCCGTGCCAACATCTCGTGCCCACGCCCACGAACACACCCACACCACGCCCACATATCATACATCAACCCCCCAACCACCCATGTAACCTCCATGTCCACACATCCCCTGTTTCACTCTCCCTCGCACGGCTCCCAAGGTCCAGTTCGCCTCACAGTCAAAACTTGAGACATTTCAGGTAACCTAAGTTAGCCCTCACGTCTATATACATCAGTCACACACACTCACACACACACACACACACACACACACACACACACACACACACACATACATACACACACATACACACACACACACACACAAACACACACACACACATACACACACACACACACACACACACACACACATATATATATACACACATCTAACTCGCACGTCTTCTCCTCCCACAAGTCCAGACTCTAGCCAGGAAATAGAAAGGCTTACAAATCCTTGCGGGTAAGATTTAGGATCCATAGGACACCAGGATGCTGTCACTTCCTACACAAAGGTCTCCTAGCGGTTTCGTTAAGATTTATAGCTAGTCCAGCAAGGGTTATTTCCTCCAATATTTATGCAGTATTGTTTCACGGAGCGCTAAACTCGTATAGGTCATCCAGCGCAAGGATTAGTAGAGGCTTGATCCTACGTCTGATAACAGAGATCGGGTCTTTGTCTAGGCCAGCTGTCCCGCAGCTCTCTTGCAGCGGTGTCTTCACAGGTGACCCTGGAAGACACCTTAATGGTGTTTCTAATCTGTTACGTCTTAATTTGCTGCCTGTAACTCACTGTGTTGCCTTCGGGTCCTGTTGTGGGTAGAACCTTTCTTCTTCGCCATTTCCTTATTAATACAGAACTCTGGGATCTCGCTGAAGTATTTCCTCTGCGGCGTTCATATCTGCGTCAGATGGACCAGGAACGTCCTGGCCCGCGGAGTGTCGGAAATGACCAAGAGTACCCGAAGTAGTTTGTTCTTGGTGGCCCAAGAGGATAGATACCCTTATGAGTGTGTGCCCTGAGGCGGGCACTGGTGAGGTCGGTGAGCCCTGCAGTAACTGTGTGTGGAGGGAGTTAGGGAGGGAGGCATGACTGGCTCTGGTTGCTTAAGTTTCCCCCTCTCTGCCTGATCACCTTCACCTCACCTCAGATTTTAAGGCAAGTGGCCACCTTGTCTGTAAATATGGGTTACTTTACATTTTTTTAAATTTACCGAAACTAACCTTACTACTGGATGTGTTGACCACGAAGAATTGTTAATAGTCATCTTGCAACCCAACAGCCAGCTCCTCTCCCCTACCAGGGACACCAAGGTACTCTTTTCAAACTCTCCTGGGGCGCCATGAGTACGCTAAGAGACAACACAATAAGTGTCAGGGCCCAAGATTGTTTTATTGCCTCCCAGCATACATAAGGGGGATTACCAGTAGACCCCTGACTGTCTTGAAGAGGGAGCTGGACAAACACCTAAAGCCAGTTTCTGACCAGCCGGGCTGTGGTTCGTACGTTAGTTTGGATGCGGCCAGCAGTAACAGCCTAGTTGATCAGGCCCTGATACACCGCAAGACCTGGTCATGGACCGGGCTGCGGGGGCGCTGACCCCCGGTACACCCTCCAGGTATACTCTTCAACTCTCTCACTATACAGAGTCCTATGATTCACATATTCTTTCTTGCACTTGTCCTGGACTTTGTGCTACGAAGGACTGGCCAGAGACTGGGACCGTCAGAGGTCCATGCACGTGACAGGCACAACATTGTTACTGCTCAAGACTTTACGTGGACCATACTTAGTCCTCGGCCAGTTTCCATTTATTCATTGGCAGTCGTTCATTGCGACTTTTATTGAATTTGTTCAGTGTTTTACACTCTAGTAGGATTGCTGCTCCTTTCTTTCTCATTCACGAACGTGTAAGAGATCAGGTAAATCTTGTATATTTCTGCTTGTGTTCAGGAAACATCTTTTTCCCGAGTTCTTAAAATTTCTTAGACCTGTAATGTTTCATTAATAATTTTAAAGAACCGGCAGTGAGATCGCGCCACGGAAGCAGTGATCCCCGGAAACAGTATGATGCTGTATCTTCTGCATTGTCTGACACACTAGAGAGATAACATAAAGGCAGAAGACAACACTGCAGTAGATATGACATTCTTCATCTGAATGTTCCCATCGTGTGAATGTTTCTACTGTCTCTCCACTACGAACACGTGTTATAGAAAATGGAAGGCATCTTGTCCTCGATGCAGCCCCACACCCCGTCATATTTTATGCTTTGTCTGTGGTTCTGTGATTGATGTGTTTGTTTCTGCTGTGATATACGGTGTGTTATGCTCTTGTGTACTGCCACCTGCACTCTTGCTCTCTATTACGTGGCTTCATACACTTGTGGGCTTGTTGTCCTACTCACCCCGTGTATGAGTGCTCTGAGGAATGACCTGGATCGTAGCCTACCTACCTGGAGGGTATTCCGGGGATCAACGCCCCCGCGGCCCAGTACATGACCAGGCCTCCTGGTGGATCAGGTCCTAATCAACGAGGCTGTTACTGCTGGTCGCACGTAGTCCAACGTACGAACCACAGCCCCGGTTGATCCGGCACTGACTTTAAATATCTGTCCAGGTTCCTCTTGAAGACAACCAGGGCTCTGTTGGTAATTCCCCTTATGGCTGGTGGGAGGCTGTTGAACAGTGTTGGGCCCCGGACACTTTATTGTGTTTGCTCTTAATGTACTAATGGCATACGCATACGCATGTGCTCTACAAGATTAACATAAAACTAAAAATGGTAAAACTCTGAGGTGTCCTGCCTCTGAGCCGAGATACTAATTACATATACATACATTATGTATGTATATATGTAATTAATAGACCATAATATATACATACATGCATACACACTTAAGTGATAACATAGCTAGCTTAAAAAATGTTTCCTGGTCCATTATTAAATGTTAAACACTGCGTTGAACGTGACAGTTTCCACAAAGATATACATAATGTATCCAACAGGTGTAGCAAGTATTGTGTTATTGTGAGGTGCATGTGTAGTATGTGCGTGTCCAGCTCCGCCAACCTATGTACAATTCACAAGCAATTCGTGTTCTTTCCCGTGATAGAATGCATATTTTGTATTGTTTTTTCCTCTCTTGCAGCGCCGGGAAAATGCTACTGGGCACAAATTCCTCGCCCTGGCCACAATTAACGTATATTGTGCTAAAAAATAACCTGGGAATTACTATGCGGGTGGTGCGCTGTCATTTACCAAGTTTAATCAAATGAAATGAGCAGTATTTGTTCCCCTTTCATTTTGTTTACATATTTTTACCCATAGTGCATTGTGCTTGTATTAAATAATTAGCTGATGCAATCATAATAGATAGAAGGATAATAATCTCTAAAAAGGGATGGTAGCTGGTAAAATATTACGTCTCTCACCTGTAGAGGCGGATCTAGGGGTCAGTGCCTCCACTGCCCGGTCCTAGACCAGGACTCATCAAGCAGGCTGTTAGTGTTGGCCGGACGCAGGCCATCTTAGGCAGCACAGCTGACCATTAACTGACTGGAAGTTACCCAGTTCCCTCTTGAAGACAACTTGGGTTCTCTTGGCAATCTCTCATGTGTATGAAAAGAGGGTGTTGAAGAGTCTTGGTCTCTGTGCACTTGTTGAGTTATCTCTTAGGGCAGTCACTGTACCCGTTTTTAAGAGAGATGTTTTGCATCGTTTGCCGAGCCTTTTTCATTGGCAGTGATTTTGTGTACATATTTCAGACCAGTCCTCCCCAGCAGTGTCAGGGTGTAAATTATGATATATATTTATCGCCTAATTTTCAGAGACTACAGTTCCAGGGACTTCAAGATATCTCAATTAAAAATAAATGATGCTTGACTGAATCTCTACGAGCAGTGAAGACAACATACATAAGGGGGATTGCCAATAGACCCCTGGCTGTCTTCAAGAGGAAACTGGACAGATAACTAAAGTCGGTAACCTGAGCAGCCGGGCTGTTTGTATGTTAGATTACGTGCGGCTAGCAGTAACAGCCTGGTTGATCAGGCCCTGATCCACCGTCAGGCCTGGTGATGAACCGGGCCGCGGGGCTGCCCCGGAACACCCTCCAGGTGACCCAGGTGATCCTCCAGCTCTACCATATTCACACTACCATATTCACACTACCATATTCACACTACCATACTCACACTACCATACTCACACTACCATATTCACACTATCATACTCACACTACCATACTCACACTACCATATTCACACTACCATATTCACACTACCATATTCACACTATCATATTCACACTACCATATTCACACTACCATATTCACACTACCATACTCACACTACCATACTCACACTACCATATTCACACTACCATATTCACACTATCATACTCACACTACCATACTCACACTACCATATTCACACTACCATATTCACACTATCATACTCACACTACCATATTCACACTACCATATTCACACTACCATATTCACACTACCATACTCACACTACCATATTCACACTATCATACTCACACTATCATACTCACACTACCATATTCACACTACCATATTCACACTACCATACTCACACTACCATATTCACACTACCATATTCACACTACCATATTCACACTACCATACTCACACTACCATATTCACACTACCATACTCACACTACCATACTCACACTACCATATTCACACTACCATACTCACACTACCATATTCACACTACCATACTCACACTACCATACTCACACTACCATATTCACACTACCATATTCACACTACCATATTCACACTACCATACTCACACTACCATACTCACACTACCATATTCACACTACCATACTCACACTACCATACTCACACTACCATATTCACACTATCATATTCACACTATCATACTCACACTACCATATTCACACTACCATATTCACACTACCATATTCACACTACCATACTCACACTACCATATTCACACTATCATACTCACACTACCATATTCACACTACCATATTCACACTACCATACTCACACTACCATATTCACACTATCATATTCACACTACCATATTCACACTACCATACTCACACTACCATATTCACACTATCATATTCACACTACCATATTCACACTACCATATTCACACTACCATATTCACACTACCATATTCACACTACCATACTCACACTACCATATTCACACTACCATATTCACACTATTAATTATTAATAGTGTGAATAGTATTGTCATTATTAATTATTCAGTTTCTCATTAATTATTATCTCATTATTAATTATCCCGCTTGTCATTATTAATTATCCTGCTTGTCATTATTAATTATCCAGCTTGTCATTATTAATTATCCAGCTTGTCATTATTAATTATCCTGCTTGTCATTATTAATTATCCAGCTTGTCATTATTAATTATTCAGCTTGTCAATATTAATTATCCCGCTTGTCATTATTAATTATCCCGCTTCTCATTATTAATTATCCAGCTTGTCATTATTAATTATCCAGCTTGTCATTATTAATTATCTAGCTTGTCATTATTAATTATCCCGCTTGTCATTATTAATTATCCCGCTTCTCATTATTAATTATCCAGCTTGTCATTATTAATTATCCAGCTTGTCATTATTAATTATCCTGCTTGTCATTATTAATTATCCAGCTTCTCATTATTAATTATCCAGCTTGTCATTATTAATTATCCAGCTTGTCATTATTAATTATCCAGCTTGTCATTATTAATTATCCAGCTTGTCATTATTAATTATCCAGCTTGTCATTATTAATTATCCGGCTTCTCATTATCCTTGTCATTATTAATTATCCGGCTTCTCATTATCCTTGCCATTATGGTAGTAAGACTTTCATGATCCGTGAATGTAAGATCTTGTGGCATTGAGTAGTTTGCGTTTGTTTTAGTCTCCCTTTCAGTTTCTCCTCAAATTTTGTATAGTTGATTAAGTGCAGTTTGTCCTCGTTAAATATTGTATTGTTTTCTGTGACCTGCACTCTAACACTATATATATCATCTTGCAGATTTGTTGTGTTCTTAATAACTACTATTTACTAACATTTTCTAGTATCGTCTACAAAGGATGATACGGCGCTGTAATTTATGCTTGTGTCTGATAAGATGAGAAAGAATATGGGGAGTACTGGGCCTTGGGTGCCACACCTCTTCGCTGTGGCACCCTCTGATTTCACATTTTTTCCAATATTATACATTAGGTTTGGTTTGTTAGAAAGGTAAATAACCATCTGTCCATTCTTCCAGGTATTAATTTACATACTTTGTAAATGGTATTATACCACGATCACAGTTCACCAAGGTTTTTTTTTTCATCCAAGACCTGTTGTCAATCATAACACTTCCCTTACAATATACTCGGTCAATTTTTCAAATAATTTTTATGGTTTTTATAATAGTGGATATAATATCTTGAACGATAATTAATTCATATTTACATTAATGAACTTACTTTTATATAGATACACAGAAAGTATTACTGGTAATTAATTTTGTCAACGAATCACCATCGTTGTTACTGAGCTGTGTTAATTCATTCATGAAAACTCTTTACTCCTGCTTACTACGTCTGAGTTGCTTACTACGTCTGAGTTGCTTGCTACGTCTGAGTTGCTTACTACGTCTGAGTTGCTTACTACGTCTGAGTTGCTTGCTATGTCTGAGTTGCTTACTACGTCTGAGTTGCTTACTACGTCTGAGTTGCTTACTACGTCTGAGTTGCTTACTACGTCTGAGTTGCTTACTACGTCTGAGTTGCTTACTACGTCTGAGTTGCTTGCTATGTCTGAGTTGCTTACTACGTCTGAGTTGCTTACTACGTCTGAGTTGCTTACTATGTCTGAGTTGCTTACTACGTCTGAGTTGCTTACTACGTCTGAGTTGCTTGCTATGTCTGAGTTGCTTACTACGTCTGAGTTGCTTACTACGTCTGAGTTGCTTGCTATGTCTGAGTTGCTTACTACGTCTGAGTTGCTTACTACGTCTGAGTTGCTTGCTACGTCTGAGTTGCTTACTACGTCTGAGTTGCTTACTACGTCTGAGTTGCTTCCTACGTCTGAGTTGCTTACTACGTCTGAGTTGCTTACTACGTCTGAGTTGCCTGGCGGTATTTTTGACCACTAAAGAGTTGAAGAACTTTTTTCCGCAGCTATACCTGCAGTGGAGTGGTGATTTGTTTTGTGTGTGGGTGGCGTAAGGTTGATGGTGGTTGCTATAGCTGTGGTGGTAGTCGGGTTGGCTTGGTAGGATGGTGGTAGTGATAGTGAGTCACCATGCATGGTGAGGTGTCAATCAGAGAGTGAGAGCACTCACTGCACTCACTGTTCTCGCTGAGTGATGGCAAAGCAACATGACACACAATATCACATACTTCAGTAAGGCCATAAAAGAATACCAGAAATAATACAGAATATTTCTGAGAGCTACCAACAGGGAGAATAACAAGTCACACTTGTCACTTGAGAAAACACTCAACCCAATCATCGATGTTAGGAAAAAAAAGTCGTAAAAATGAAATTGTATACAACGAAATTATATATATATATATATATATATATATATATATATATATATATATATATATATATATATATATATATATATATATATATATATATATTTATATATATATATATATATATATATATATACAGGAGCTACGACTCGACCTCTGCAACAACAAATAGGTGAATACACACACATGTACACACCGACCTACTTGACAGTCTACATTAATCCCTGTTTTTGGGATTAAATTATTCTTGACTGGTGTACAGGTGAATTGCAGCCTTAATGACCCTCGTGCAGTGGCTTGTTCTCTAATTAAAGTCTGCATAGTTGGCTGAATTGCCCTTCGTCTGTTTCTGCACGCTTCTATTATTACAGAAATTTAATATTTTTTTTTATATATTTTGAGTTAGATAAAAGTCAGCTAGGCTAGGCTATGCTACTTTAGGTTTGATTTGATTAGGTTAGGTTTGAACACGTTTATTAAGTTTGAACACGTTAATGTATATTAGGTTTGAATATGTTGTTGTATATTACGTTTGAACACGTTGATGTATATTAGGTTTGAATATGTTGATGAATATTAGGTTAATGTTAACAGGTTAATTTATGTTAACCTATATTCAACATTTAACACTGAATGCTGGAAAAACAGCTTGGTTCTTGAGTTTGTTAAATGCGAGGATTATCACTTATTGTTACCAGAAAGAATAAGAAAGAGGAGAAAGGTCGAGGACGAAGAGGACAAGGAGAATGAGAAATAGAATGACGAAGAGCAGGAGGAGGATGAGGGGAATGACGGGGACGGTGGGGAGGAAAATGACAAGGAGAATGGAGAGGAGAGGCACGCAGGCTGGTAGGTAAACAAGCAAGCAGGGAGGCAGGTAGGTAGACAGGCTGGTAGGTAGGCAAGCAAGCAGGGAGGCAGGTAGGTAGACAGGCTGGTAGGTAGGTAAGCAAGCAGGGAGGCAGGTAGGTAGACAGGCTGGTAGGTAAGCAAGCAAGCAGGGAGGCAGGTAGGTAGACAGGCTGGTAGGTAGGTAAGCAAGCAGGAGGCAGGTAGGTAGACAGGCTGGTAGGTAGGTAAGCAAGCAGGGAGGCAGGTAGGTAGACAGGCTGGTAGGTAGGTGCAAGCAGGGAGGCAGGTAGGTAGACAGGCTGGTAGGTAAGCAAGCAAGCAGGGAGGCAGGTAGGTAGACAGGCTGGTAGGTGGTAAGCAAGCAGGTAGGTAGACAGGCTGGTAGGTAGGTAAGCAAGCAGGGAGGCAGGTAGGTAGACAGGCTGGTAGGTAGGTAAGCAAGCAGGGAGGCAGGTAGGTAGACAGGCTGGTAGGTAGGTAAGCAAGCAGGGAGGCAGGTAGGTAGACAGGCTGGTAGGTAGGTAAGCAAGCAGGAGGCAGGTAGGTAGACAGGCTGGTAGGTAGGTAAGCAAGCAGGGAGGCAGGTAGGTAGACAGGCTGGTAGGTAGGTAAGCAAGCAGGGAGGCAGGTAGGTAGACAGGCTGGTAGGTAGGTAAGCAAGCAGGGAGGCAGGTAGGTAGACAGGCTGGTAGGTAGGTAAGCAAGCAGGGAGGCAGGTAGGTAGACAGGCTGGTAGGTAGGTAAGCAAGCAGGAGGCAGGTAGGTAGACAGGCTGGTAGGTAGGTAGCAAGCAGGGAGGCAGGTAGGTAGACAGGCTGGTAGGTAGGTAAGCAAGCAGGGAGGCAGGTAGGTAGACAGGCTGGTAGGTAGGTAAGCAAGCAGGGAGGCAGGTAGGTAGACAGGCTGGTAGGTAGGCAAGCAAGCAGGGAGGCAGGTAGGTAGACAGGCTGGTAGGTAGCTAGGTAAGCAGACAGGAAGGAAGGGAGTGAGTCAGGTAGGCAGGCAGCCAGGTGAGGTGGGTGTTGTTTACATGGTCGCTGCCCGGGATATATACGTCACATCTTTCATATCTTCAACAACTTGGTAACCATGGTGATAAGTCTGTATCAAAGACGAAGGATAATATTAATGACACTGATAAGATACTTACACTACTACGCATCGTAGAACTGTTGTTGCTGTCTATGT
The DNA here is from genome assembly GCA_009830355.1 of Cherax destructor. Classification (NCBI taxonomy): domain Eukaryota; kingdom Metazoa; phylum Arthropoda; class Malacostraca; order Decapoda; family Parastacidae; genus Cherax; species Cherax destructor. The sequence continues at coordinate 83,281 of WNWK01000588.1, forward strand.
ACTTGCTGCTACTGCTGTTAATGTACTTGCTGTTACTGCTGTTAATGTACTTGCTGCTACTGCCGTTAATGTACTTGCTGCTACTGCCGTTAATGTACTTGCTGTTACTGCCGTTAATGTACTTGCTGTTACTGCCGTTAATGTACTTGCTGTTACTGCCGTTAATGTACTTGCTGTTACTGCCGTTAATGTACTTGCTGCTACTGCTGTTAATGTACTTGCTGCTACTGCCGTTAATGTACTTGCTGTTACTGCTGTTAATGTACTTGCTGCTACTGCCGTTAATGTACTTGCTGTTACTGCTGTTAATGTACTTGCTGTTACTGCCGTTAATGTACTTGCTGTTACTGCTGTTAATGTACTTGCTGTTACTGCCGTTAATGTACTTGCTGTTACATTTGCTGCTACTGCTTCAGCAACGGTGGTCGCTTGTTACTGTGAGTACTGGTGTTACTGTGAGTACTGGTGTTACTGTGAGTACTGGTGTTACTGTGAGTACTGGTGTTACTGTGAGTACTGGTGTTACTGTGAGTACTGGTGTTACTGTGAGTACTGGTGTTACTGTGAGTACTGGTGTTACTGTGAGTACTGGTGTTACTGTGAGTACTGGTGTTACTGTGAGTACTGGTGTTACTGTGACTACTGGTGTTACTGTGAGTACTGGTGTTACTGTGAGTACTGGTGTTACTGTGACTACTGGTGTTACTGTGACTACTGGTGTTACTGTGAGTACTGGTGTTACTGTGACTACTGGTGTTACTGTGACTACTGGTGTTACTGTGAGTACTGGTGTTACTGTGAGTACTGGTGTTACTGTGACTACTGGTGTTACTGTGACTACTGGTGTTACTGTGACTACTGGTGTTACTGTGAGTACTGGTGTTACTGTGAGTACTGGTGTTACTGTGAGTACTGGTGTTACTGTGAGTACTGGTGTTACTGCTGCTGCCGTCGTTATGTAGCAACATACGAAATTAAGAAGGACGATTCCGTAGAGTTTTATACATACCGTTCGCAGCTTCTTCATTGTAGACGGTGTTGTATTAGGACATAGAGAGGGAGGTCATACCTGGCGTTTACCTGGAGAGGGTTTCGGGGGTCAACGCCCCCGCGGCTCGGTCTGAGACCAGGTCTCATGGTGGATCAGGGTCTGATCAACCAAGCTGTTACTGCTGGCCGTATGTACACATACTGTATAGGACTAATTTGAATAAGTGTTCCTCTTGTGATATATGTTTAATATTTGCTACGCCACATTGTTCCCGGGGGGTACAGGTCATCTAGTTCCTCCCTTAATATGTGAGTTTATCCTGGGTAATACTCCCTTAATATGTGCGTTTATCCTGGGTAATACTCCCTTAATATGTGCGTTTATCCTGGGTAATACTCCCTTAATATGTGCGTTTATCCTGGGTAATACTCCCTTAATATGTGCGTTTATCATGGGTAATACTCCCTTAATATGTGCGTTTATCCTGGGTAATACTCCCTTAATATGTGCGTTTATCCTGGGTAATACTCCCTTAATATGTGCGTTTATCATGGGTAATACTCCCTTAATATGTACGTTTATCATGGGCAATACTCCCTTAATATGTGCGTTTATCATGGGTAATACTCCCTTAATATGTGCGTTTATCCTGGGTAATACTCCCTTAATATGTGCGTTTATCATGGGTAATACTCCCTTAATATGTGAGTTTATCATGGGTAATACTCCCTTAATATGTGCGTTTATCCTGGGTAATACTCCCTTAATATGTGCGTTTATCATGGGTAATTCTCCCTTAATATGTGTTTATCCTGGGTAATACTCCCTTAATATGTGCGTTTATCATGGGTAATTCTCCCTTAATATGTGTTTATCCTGGGTAATACTCCCTTAATATGTGCGTTTATCATGGGTAATTCTCCCTTAATATGTGTTTATCCTGGGTAATACTCCCTTAATATGTGCGTTTATCAAGGGTAATTCTCCCGTAATATGTGCGTTTATCTTGGGTAATTCTCCCGTAATATGTGCGTTTATCTTGGATAATTCTCCCGTAATATGTGCGTTTATATTGGAAAATTCTCCCGTAATATGTGCGTTTATCTTGGGTAATTCTCCCGTAATATGTGCGTTTATCTTGGTTAATTCTCCCGTAATATGTGCGTTTATCTTGGATAATTCTCCCGTAATATGTGCGTTTATCTTGGATAATTCTCCCGTAATATGTGCGTTTATCTTGGTTAATTCTCCCGTAATATGTGCGTTTATCTTGGATAATTCTCCCGTAATATGTGCGTTTATCTTGGGTAATTCTCCCGTAATATGTGCGTTTATCTTGGATAATTCTCCCGTAATATGTGCGTTTATCTTGGGTAATTCTCCCGTAATATGTGCGTTTATCTTGGGTAATTCTCCCGTAATATGTGCGTTTATCTTGGGTAATTCTCCTTTAATATCCGTCGGGGTTATAAAGCGCCTGGGGAATGAAAATGCAAGTCAGGCAGATTGGACTCAAGGAGCCCCTCACCGGCATCAAGGCACATCCTTCTATCTACGGCTTTTAGCGCTTCTTTAATAATAATAATAATAATAATAATAATAATAATAATAATAATAATAATAATAATCTATCTACGGCTGCTTCCAGAAAAGTTTGTGTTTTCATAAGCAGTCTATCAAGAGTAGAATGTTAGAGAGTGAGGCACACAGACTGTTAAAAGGCACTTGTCGATTAGACACTTGGCCTGTGTATGTGCACTCACCTATTTCATAGCTCCTGGCCCCGCCTCTTCGCTGGTAACTACTAGGCCCACTCTCATCCGGTGTATACTAACCTAATTGTAATGGCAGGGGTCTATTCGTAGCTCCTGGCCCCGTCTCTTCACTGATCGCTACTAGGTCCACTCTCTTCCTGCTCCATGAGCTTTATCATACCTCTTCTTAAAGCTATGAATGGATCCTGCCTCCACTACATCACTCTCCAGACTATTCAACTTCTTGTGTGTAGCTCCTGGCCCCGAATGTGTGTGTGTACTCACCTGTGTAGTTGCAGGGGTCGATTCACAGCTCGTGGCCCCGAATGTGTGTGTGTGTACTCACCTGTGTGGTTGCAAGGGTCGATTCACAGCTCTTGGCCCCGAATCTTTGTGCGCGCGCAGGCGCTTAGGGTGGGGGATCTTAATTTGTGTTGTATTCACGAGGCTCTAACTATTGGACCCAGCCTATTAACTACTAATCAACAAGCGTATTGTGATTATTATTATCATTAAAAAAACGCTGAACTCGAGGCCTATACTGACGTCGGACCCCCCTCCCCGCCTCCCCTCACCAGGAGGGAGTATACCTGGAGGGGAGGGTCATTCATCGCTACCTGGTAAATTACAGACTGACGTCAGGAGTAACAAACATAAGTACCGAGGGTGAGTTCTGACATCAGTGAGGGTGAGTGCTGACATCAGTGAGGACGAGTTCTGACATCAGTGAGGGTGAGTTCTGACATCAGTGAGGACGAGTTCTGACATCAGTGAGGGTGAGATCTGACATCAGTGAGGGTGAGTTCTGACATCAGTGAGGATGAGTTCTGACATCAATGAGGGTGAGTTCTGACATCAGTGAGAGCGAGATCTGACATCAGTGAGGACGAGTTCTGACATCAGTGAGGACGAGTGCTGACATCAGTGAGGGCGAGTTCTGACATCAGTGTGGGCGGGTTCTGACATCAGTGAGGGCGGGTTCTGACATCAGTGAGGGCGAGTTCTGACATCAGTGTGGGCGAGTTTTGACATCAGTGAGGGCGGGTTCTGACATCAGTGAGGGCGTTCTGACATCAGTGAGGGCGAGTTCTGACATCAGTGAGGGCGAGTTCTGACATCAGTGTGGGCGGGTTCTGACATCAGTGAGGGTGAATTTTAACATCAGTAAGGGTGAGTTCTGACATCATTGAGGGCGAGTGCTGACATCAGTGAGGGCGGCTGCTGACATCAGTGAGGGCGAGTTCTGACATCATTGAGGGCGAGTTCTGACATTAGTGAGGGCGAGTTCTGACATCAGTGAGAACGAGTTTTGACATCAGTGAGGGTGAGTTCTGACATCAATGAGGGTGAGTTCTGACATCAGTGAGAGCGAGATCTGACATCAGTGAGGACGAGTTCTGACATCAGTGAGGACGAGTTCTGACATCAGTGAGGGCGAGTTCTGACATCAGTGAGGGCGAGTTCTGACATCAGTGTGGGCGGGTTCTGACATCAGTGAGGGTGAATTTTAACATCAGTAAGGGTGAGTTCTGACATCATTGAGGGTGAGTGCTGACATCAGTGAGGGCGGGTGCTGACATCAGTGAGGGCGAGTTCTGACATCATTGAGGGCGAGTTCTGACATTAGTGAGGGCGAGTTCTGACATCAGTGAGAACGAGTTTTGACATCAGTGATTGTGAATTCTGACATCAGTGAGGGCGAGTTCTGACATCAGTGAGGGCGAGTTCTGACATCAGTAGGTGGTTTGACATAGGGTGAATTCTGACATCATGAGGGCGAGTTCTGACATCAGTGAGGCGGGTGAACATCAGTGAGGACATTCTGACAGTGAGGGAGTTCTGACATCAGTGAGGCGGTCTGACATCAGTGAGCGAGTCTGACTCAGTGAGGTGAGTTCTGACATCAGTGAGGCGAGTTCTGACATCAGTGAGGGCGAGTTCTGACATCAGTGAGTGAGTTCCATCAGTGGCGAGTTCTGAATCAGGAGTTCTGACATCAGTGAGGACGAGTTCTGACATCAGTGAGGGCGAGTTCTGACATCAGTGAGGGCGAGTTCTGACATCAGTGAGGGCGAGTCTGACATCAGTAGGCGGTTCTGACATCAGTGAGGGCTGAAGTTCTGACATCAGTGAGGGCGAGTTCTGACATCAGTGAGGGCGTTCTGACATCAGTGAGGGTGAGTTCTGACATCAGTGAGGTGAGTTCTGACATCATGAGGGGAGTTCTGACATCAGTGAGGCGAGTCTGACATCAGTGAGGGACGAGTTCTGACATCAGTGAGGATTCGACATAGTGAGGGCAGTCTGACATCAGTAGAGGTGCAAGTGATGTATTCTGACATCAGTGAGTGAGGCGAGTTCTGACATCAGTGAGTGGTTCTGAATCGAGGAGTATCTGATGACATCAGTGAGGGTGAATTTATTCATGAGGGTGAAGTTCTGACATCATTGAGGGCAGTGCTGACATCAGTGAGGGCGGGTGCTGACATCAGTGAGGGCGAGTTCTGACATCAGTCAGTTGATGGGCGAGTTCTGACATTAGTGAGGGCGAGTCTGACATCAGTGAGAACGAGTTTTGACATCAGTGATTGTGAATTCTGACATCAGTGAGGGCGAGTTCTGACATCAGTGAGGGCGAGTTCTGACATCAGTGAGGGTGAGTTCTGACATCAGTGAGGTGGTTCTGACATCAGTGAGGGCGAGTTCTGACATCAGTGAGGGTGAGTTCTGACATCAGTGAGGGTGAGTACTGACATCATTGAGGGCGAGTGCTGACATCAGTGAGGGCGGGTGCTGACATCAGTGAGGGCGAGTTCTGACATCAGTGAGGGCGAGTGCTGACATCAGTGAGGGCGAGTTCTGACATTAGTGAGGGCGAGTCCTGACATCAGTGAGAACGAGTTTTGACATCAGTGATGGTGAATTCTGACATCAGTGAGGGCGAGTGATGACATCAGTGAGGGCGAGTTCTGACATCAGTGAGGGTGAGTTCTGACATAAGTGAGTGTGAATTCTGACATCAGTGAGGGCGAGTCCTGACATCAGTGAGGGCGGGTTCTGACATCAGTGAGGGTGAATACTGACATCAGTGAGGGCGAGTGCTGACATCAGTGAGGGCGGGTGCTGACATCAGTGAGGACGAGTTCTGACCTCAGTGAGGGCGAGTTCTGACATCAGTGAGGGCGAGTTCTGACATCAGTGAGGGCGAGTTCTGACATCAGTGAGGGTGAGTTCTGACATCAGTGAGGGCGAGTTCTGATATCAGTGAGGACGATTTCTGACATCAGTGAGGGTGAGTTCTGACATCAGTGAGGGCGAGTTCTGACAACAGTGAGGGTGAGTCCTGACATCAGTGAGGGCGAGTTCTGACATCAGTGAGAACGAGTTTTGTGACATCAGTGATTGTGAATTCTGACGTCAGTGAGGGCGAGTTCTGACATCAGTGAGGGCGAGTTCTGACATCAGTGAGGGCGAGTTCTGACATAAGTGATTGTGAATTCTGACATCAGTGAGGGTGAGGTCTGACATCAGTGAGGGCGAGTTCTGATATCAGTGAGGACGAGAGCTGACATCAGTGAGGGCGAGTCCTGACATCAGTTAGGGCGAGTTCTGACATCAGTGAGGGTGAATTCTGACATCAGTGGAGGAATTCGAAATCGTTTCAGTAAATCCTGTACAGATAAAGTAAAAAGTTGTGTGTGTTAAAGGTGGAACTTTGAAAGAGGACGGTAGAGTAGCATGCGTGTGAGATAGATAGATAGGCTTGAAAACATTGTGTGCGTGATCTCTGATGTATGGAACAATCTATCAGAAGACGTTCTACTGTCACCGCGGTCTGGGTGATTTCTAGCCGTCCCCAAAGCCTTTGTCACACACATTATATATATATATATATATATATATATATATATATATATATATATATATATATATATATATATATATATATATATGCAAAACAACCACGGGGAGTAGAATGATAGCTCTAGGCCTTTCGTGTTGCAATCAATACATCATCAGGAGCTTGCAAAATTGCAGAAAAGATGAGGGTATCCAAGTGGGAACGTTATTTGCTTGGATACCCTCCTCTTTTCTGATATTTTGCAAGCTCCTGATGATGTGTTGATTGCAACAACGAGTCACAGGAGTGTTAGAAATACTTTCTAACCCTGTGACTCGTATTCAACTTCTAGCTGTGCTCTCGTGTTCCCGTTTCCAGTTTCTCAAACTCAATCCTGTCCGCCCTATCAGTTCCTGACGCAGTCGTTATTAATAACACTATTGCAAACAAATTACAAATGGGCTCGGCTCGAATACATGGCATATGATTCACTAAGCTGACAGGCCACTTTGTTAACCACTCAGCCAGTTGGGTCTAAGATTCATCCAACTGGTATATTTCTATACACCATAGGGAGGTTAGCATGGCCACCACTGTGACCACAAATGCAGGTTTTTCACAGACTAATCCCACACCAGCGTGGGTCACAGTGGTACCTATGCAAACCTCCCTATGGTGTATAGAAATATACCTAGTTGGATGAATGTTGTTAGAGTCAGCTGGTCCAGTGGTTAACGCATTGGCCTGTGGGTTTTACGACTCATCTGCCATGGATTCAAGCCTTACCCCGTTCCCTTATCTGAAATACTTTTATCCCTATTGAGCATCTGCGTTCTCAGTTTGCACCAGAGTCTTTTTGACGCTGGTCTTCATAATGTACTCTGTCCTTATTTGCCCTATCAGTTCCCTTTAAAAATAATAGTATTAGTAGTTGAATTAGTTGTAGTAGTAATAGAAGAAGCAGTAGTTGTAGTCCTTAGTCCGAATAATAATTCGAGTTTTAAAAACTACCTGTTTACTATCTTTTTGGCAACGTTGTATGACCCACTCGGGTTTATCACTTGTTTTTACTAGTAGTACTAAAATTATTATTATTATTATTATTATTATTATTATTATTATTATTTTAACTTGTGCAACCCAATACGACCTTATCAGCGTGATGCTAGTATGAATTTATGTTAAGTAAGAAGTGCTGTAATGGTAGAGAGCGTGAGAGTGATATTATCTAATCTGTGGGAGCGAGAGCGCATCAGGAGCTGCTTAGCGTCCATAGGACTCGAGGATGCTCATTAGTATGCAGAATGAGTGTAGCCAAACATTTAACAACTTACCTGGACACTTCCAAGTCTCAGGTGAGCGTTTCTTTAAGTTAAGCGGGTGTGTGACGCTGGGAGAAGTGAGCCAATGGTAGCGGCCATGTGGCGTGGCGTCACGGTGCTGTGGCCAACCATCACACTATACCAACTTGAGTTCACCCAGGCTGCAGGTCTCTCTTGCCAACTTTCCTCAGTAATACGGTGGAAGTGACAGAGGAAGGGTGTTACTGTGTTTGTCTGTGGTTTTTAAAGTTTTGCGTTTATTACTGCGGTGGTTTGAGAATTTACTAAAAGTTTTGACGTGTGATGAAGTGATACTTTCTAGTAATATATGGTGGAATGTTAAGTGACCTAACGGATTTATACTATCCTTGTGGATTAATTGGACTTTAAAGAGAGGTAAGTTTAGGAAAGTTTTTCTGTGTTACCGGCATAACTTTTGGTACGTGAGGTTCAGTACTTGCCTCTCTAAAGTTGCATGCATTAGACGTGACTGTTATTCTGGTGATGTAGCGGTGGCTTGCATGCAGCTTTTCATGTTATATTCAACATTGGGGCTTCTGAACCTAGTAATGTTTTACTGCCTTTTTTGTAAAACTGTAAATGTACCCTGACCAACACCTCTATTTTTTTTAATAATGAAGCCATTATTCCTTTGACCAAGAACAGTGTTTGATATTAACTAGAACATAGCCCAGTTTGTTCACCCCAAAATCAATTTCATACTGACGGCTGCTATTTATGAAATATTAAACAGTAACGACGTTTTGAGTGTAAATTTGTATGGTTAAAATTGTATTAACTTAAAATGTAAAATGTTTGTGCACGTGTTTATAATTTTGTAGTGAGGTAGATACGCAATTAGAACACAAGTGAGGCACCGCAGTAGGCCTTACCGGCCCGTTCTAGGCAGGTTCAACTTACCCACCCATTAGAGAATAACAGTTTTAATTTTAATGTCCTTTTCAACTTTATTCACTTTGTACTTTTAGCACAGTGGTAAATTGTATGTACGATGCCATTTATTTATTTTTGTACTTAATTCGAATGCAACCCCCGAGCCGTGGGGGTTACCACCCCCGCGGCTCGATCCCAGACTCATCCTCCGGGTTAATGGCTAGGTCAGCGAGGCTATTGGTACAGCCAAGTGTAGTTCGATGTAGGCTCCATAGCCTAGCTGATCAGGAACAGTAATTTGTCCAGTTACCGCTTTAAGACAGCTAGGCGTTTGTTGGTAATTCCCCTACGTATGACTAGTTGTATGGGATAAACAATTGAAATTTAGTACCTCATTGGTAGGTATTGTACTCGAAAGGGAACTTAAGTCAATTTCTGATCAGCGGGGTTGTAGTGCAAACTTCCTACGGCTAGCACCAACAGCCTAGTTGATTAAATCATCCATCGTGATGTCTGATTTGGGATCGGGCCACGGGGGCGTTGACCCCCGAAAGTCTCCCGTTAAGCTTAGGCAATATTTACATGAATCATGGCCCCTGCTGCCCGGTCTCGAGTCAGGCTTGAATTGGAAGAAAAGTATTACTGAAACCTGAATAAAAACTAAAGTACACAGGAAAAATAAAGGGTTTACTGAATGTGAGTAGAAGCTTGTTACCTGCCATCTTGCGTTCATTAAATATGGACCATCAAACCTGTCAGTGCGAAACGTGTCACAGGCTTGAATTTAGCTCATTTATGACGTTAGTCTCCCTTCTTGGCTTACCATCCTATTACCTAGTGTAACAAGTCCTTATGAGGTGTTGATCCATGTGTCGGGCTGTCATGTTTCTTCCCGGTGTAGTATCATACGGATAAGGAGAACCGTTTAGTAGTATTCTTATTTAAAAATTTCATGCAAACCTTTTTTTTTTTTTTACCCGTTAAGAGAAGGAAAGCGAAAGGCTCCATCTTATAATACATTATAATTTAATATTTTGTAGTACGGTTTGTACTCTGACGTGTCTACAATTTAATGTCTTGTTAAGCACTAAAGGAGCTTAGTAAACCATGGATTGTCTTATACGTCGTCTGAAGTTTCCTCTCCAGTGTAGGTTATTTATGAATTATATTTATCGTTGTAACCAAACCTTTAATTCCTTAAATGTTGTTCAGGACAAGACTTTTACCAGAATGAAGTAATGATAACTTTGTTTCAGGAAAGAAAAATTACAGGAATCATCCCCATCTTGATAACCTAGACGTGATTTAAGTTTTGGAATCTTGTGTATCACGGCACGCAAAGGTTCCAAAACGGGATACAGGCCTCCATGTAAACTACTTTCATTTCCTTCTGGTAGGGAGAGTTTTCCCATACGACTACACACTAAGACATTAACTGGAGCTGATGGTGGCACATAATGTTGTACGGATGTTTATACTTAGGGACAGGTAAACTTAAGAAACCTGAAGAATTGCTCTGTAACGTCCAGTATTATAAGATTCTCTACAAGCTTTGAGGTAGTATAGTTGAGTAGTTATCAGTTAACTTTATATTATGGCGGCCGAAACTGTTAAATATGGGTGCTATTGTTTTGGCAGAATTTGAAAAATATCACGTGGTTATCACACCCTCCCTGCTCTTCCTCGACAAGGTAGTGAGGTTCGGGTGACTGTTACCTTGATCAAGGTAATGGCTCTTCTTGGAGGGATGTCTTACATCAGTGATACTCGATGGGTGGGAAAATGACCTTCATAGCATGCTGCTACTGCAGTGTTAGTGAAATAGCTGTTGGTTAGGGAGTGTAAGAAACTGATTGTTGGTTGTCAGTGACTTTAGATATTTTTTTACAATCTGCTCTTGGTGTAAACTGTTATGAGCTAAGCATCGTAATCCCTGTCAAATACAAGATTGTGTTGCTGTATTTTAGCAAGCCTCTGCTAAAATGAAATGAGGGGAGGTTTCATTAGTTTAGATGACCTGTAGTCTCTTCCGGGGGTCACCGCCCCCGCGGCCCGGTCCCAGACCCGGGCAGTGTTGATTAGGTTATTACTGTTATCCCAAATACGCTTAGCGCACCCGATTTTTCTGTCTCTTATATTATAGGTGTCATTTATATGTCCTGTTTGCTACTGTACAACTCTTCCTAGTCGCTCACGTGCAGTACAGCAGTTTTAAGAATGGTTCATCGAAGCTGTTTATTAGAAATGAGTCGTCAGTCTTGTTTGAATGTTGAATATAATATAGATTTTTAATAGATGGTCAAATAACATGCATGCTTTTGGAGTTTACAGATTTCTCTTAAACCTCATATTTTTTAAGTTGTGCTTAGTGGTCGTTTTTATGGATGGCAGTATAGATATTCTCGTTTGTATTCAAGCTTTTATTGCACTCTTGTCTTTTAGTTTAATTATCTAGCGACATTTACTTGCTTTTATAGCTTTATGACAATGTTTCGAACCACTATGTAAGTTTATATTGTATTAACATTTAGAAATTGGGTCACACGGAGGGAAATGATTGCCTTGTGTCTCCCGGCTTTAATAATGTAGGTACTGCCGTGACTTGAGGTAGCTGCGGGTTTTATAGTGCCGTGACTAAGGCAGCTAAGAGTATTGTAGTGCCGTGACTGGGGCAGCTAAGAGTATTGTAGTGCCGTGACTGGGGCAGCTAAGAGTATTGTAGTGCCGTGACTGGGGCAGCTAAGAGTATTGTAGTGCCGTGACTGGGGCAGCTAAGAGTATTGTAGTGCCGTGACTGGGGCAGCTAAGAGTATTGTAGTGCCGTGACTGGGGCAGCTAAGAGTATTGTAGTGCCGTGACTGGGGCAGCTAAGAGTATTGTAGTGCCGTGACTGGGGCAGCTAAGAGTATTGTAGTGCCGTGACTGGGGCAGCTAAGAGTATTGTAGTGCCGTGACTGGGGCAGCTAAGAGTATTGTAGTGCCGTGACTGGGGCAGCTAAGAGTATTGTAGTGCCGTGACTGGGGCAGCTAAGAGTATTGTAGTGCCGTGACTGGGGCAGCTAAGAGTATTGTAGTGCCGTGACTGGGGCAGCTAAGAGTATTGTAGTGCCGTGACTGGGGCAGCTAAGAGTATTGTAGTGCCGTGACTGGGGCAGCTAAGAGTATTGTAGTGCCGTGACTGGGGCAGCTAAGAGTATTGTAGTGCCGTGACTGGGGCAGCTAAGAGTATTGTGATTGACTAGCGATGCACGTCAACTGACTTTCACCAACCTGGGACAGGCGCACTCAGTGATGCTCGTCCTTGTTTGTTGTACTCTTAATGCTGCTCTTACTGGTGGTGTACTCTTACTGGTGTTGTACTCTTAATGCTGCTCTTACTGGTGGTGTACTCTTAATGCTGCTCTTACTGGTGGTGTACTCTTAATGCTGCTCTTACTGGTGTTGTACTCTTAATGCTGCTCTTACTGGTGGTGTGCTCTTACTGGTGTTGTACTCTTAATGGTACTCTTACTGGTGTTGTACTCTTAATGCTGCTCTTACTGGTGGTGTACTCTTAATGCTGCTCTTACTGGTGGTGTACTCTTAATGCTGCTCTTACTGGTGGTGTACTCTTAATGCTGCTCTTACTGGTGTTATAAGCTGCCAGAGACAATTCGCCAACAACCTTGTAAAGGTAATTGGTTGATCTTCTCTTTGTTTCTGGAGGCCACTTAGAACTTCAAGTACTTTTCTACTGCTTCTGGCTATAAGAACCTTCGTCTTGTGGTCGCACTTAGTGGTAAGAAAACCTTAAGAGTTCCATGTTAGTTTCTCCAACATGTCTGAGGTTAATTATAATCAGATGTCTTGGTAAATATATTATTCATAAACGATCATCAAATTTATAATTACGTTTAAATTCGAAAAATATTAGTATATATATAGTGTACGAAAATATTTTTTTTTTAATTAAGGTGGGACTTCTTGAGTTTTGTATATAATGCGCTCATTAAAATGCTTATATGGTATTTAAAATAAGTATACAAGTTTTAGGAGAACGATCCGTTATGTTCACATAGAGGAATGTTATTGATGCAGCTATTGATCAGTAATGGTGCCACGTCAGTGATCAATCTTCCGGTGCAGTAAACAAAACTTGAGCAGTGTAACTTGTTAATGTGTTTCTCTGCCAGTGTACAGTGCTGTATAGTCATTTGAATTTTCTTGCTGCTTTTCTTTTACACTTTAATGTTCCTCCTAATACTGAAAACAAGACCTTAATCTTTTACATTAGACTTCAGTGACCTGACCAAGCAATTGACATTTTCTCTTCAGGACTGGACTGCTTCTAGCCAGGTCCTGCCTCAAGTGGGTGGTTCAGTAGGCCTAGTGTAGTTATATTCCTTAAACCAAGTTATTCAGAGAATGTATAAATATAATTAGGCTGTCTTATTCAGTTCTTGGTGCAGTGGGAGAGGCCCAGTTGGGGTAGCTAACTAGGCAGTGATTTAAATATCCCTTGCGCAATTGTTGCGAAATTTGTATAAAAAATATGAATTGGAGGGAAAAAATGCCATAATTTTGTTAGGAGTAATTTTTTTCTGGTCTCATCTGGTGTATGTAGGGTAATCTAACAATCGTCTTTATTATACCTGTAATTGAGCACGTGTTTGTTAACTATCTGTGGATGTTGTCTCATGGTTGAATGAGGGGTTGTACTCCTGGAGAACTTCTGGCTCTTCATTCAAACTTCCTCGTCAAATATTTAGGAATTTCTCTTGTATTTTGTTTTCAGTTTGCCTCTAAATTAGATTAATCGCAAAGTTCCGTTGTCTTAATTGACTACAGGAAGTTGCTAGGTGAATTTTGTACGTAGTTCTCCTTTAGGTTGTTTAGGAAGAGGGAGAGTAAAATTTAATACATTGGGTGGTGGAGGGCAGGCAACCACTAGCCTCGCGCGAGGCTCCACGCTACAACATTGATAGTTACCTGTCACCAATTTAATTTCATTTATAATAGTTCAGATTTTACACTGATGTGTTACTCTAAAGTAACAATGTTTAACCAATGTGAAGTGCTGACAGTAAAGAACCGAGGGGAGAGATGGAGTGATTTCGACGTAAATCGTGATTATGGAATTGGCAACAGTGAGGTCTCTCTGCTCCACTGGCAGACTGTGTGGCGGGCGGCCACTTCACTCTGCTTAATTGCATCTTTAAATTTCTTGATCTAGCGATCATTATTAATTCTCCAGTGTATTGCATATTAAGACCTTCATCCTAGATCGGGCGGGAGGGAGCTTTAGTGTGGAATAAGGGATTTCGTGAGGGTCTAAGGATAGTTAATTGACTAAAGGGTAGTGACTAGCTCTGTAAGGAACTGACGGGTGTGAGAATTTGTAGTGATGGTCAGTCTTTACTTTTCCACCAAGACATTAGGATATCACAATCGGAATCAGTATTTTTTATTTAATTTTCTTTAACTCAGGAAGGAAGGTATAAGTTTAATGCATTATAAATATGGGTCGCAGCCATTCTGTTTAATTTTACGAAGGCAAGAAACATTTTAAAGATTTTCCCTTCAGTTTGCTTTCAGTAAGCTGTCATCTTGTTCTACTCTTGGCCAGGTTATAATAAAGCTTCCAAAAAGTATACAAGTGCTAAAAAAAAATAAAGCCCATGTACTTCACAGCAGTTCAGGGTTAGTTGGTTTAGTTTTATTCTGAAGAATTTGTAGACTGTTGGTGATCGTAGTCTGAGTGATGGCCAGGAGGGGGAATCAAATCATAAAGACCCTGATGAGGGTGAGAACTGAAGTGGAAATAGAGGGAAAAAGATTTAAGATCAGAGGAACTTGAAGGAAAGTGGGGGATAAGATTAAGGTCCGATTTAGGGAGAGGGGCTTTTTTTATACAAGATAGGGACACTTGATACTTTTTACAAAACACTTGAATACTTTCAGCAGGTACTGGAGGTTCTTACACACAGGATTGTTTTTCTTACACTATCTTAGATTGGCGATTTCTAATATTTCCTACATGCGGCTAACTTAAGTACCTATTTTTGCAGCTAGATGGGCAGGGGCACCAGGAAATAAAATGCTTTCACCAGCGAGCTACGCAGCCCTCAGGTTGGAGTGTCTAGTGGGAGGGGAATGCTGATTGGGGTGTGTGGGGGTTGTCAGGGAGAGTAGTGGTTTAGGAAGGGATCTGGGGAGGGGAGGAGCGTTTGGGGTTGAGGTGGACGGGTGTGCTGGTGATCGGGGAGGAGGGTTGATGTGTAGCAAGGGTTAGCAGAGCAACGTGTGGTACAGTTTATTTGCTTTTTCAATTTGCGTAACGGGTACACTGGACTCACTTTAAATGTCATTAAATTTTAGAATGTTAAGAAATTTCTTTGTATCCCATCGACGTAGATAACGTTCGCTAGCTCATATGCAAAGCGAAAGCTATACTTTGTGAATTAGTAATAGGGACATGTTTTAATATGTATCTCCTGTCTGGTAATTGTAACGCAGGATACATAACTGGTCACTTGCCAATGCGCTAGGCGAGCATAGCCTGTGTGCGTGCGTGCGTGCGTGCGTGTGCTTGCTTGCAGGCAGCCAGGAAGGAGAGAAGCTGGGTTGTGTTTACCATTTGCTCATGGTTGGGGGGAGGGGTGCCAGGCATTTGGGGAGGCCAGACTGGGTTATTTTCGGGAGAGGCGGTGAGGGTTTTAATGTGGCTAAGGGGTCGTTCCTGGGTGCGGCACGGGAAAACTTCATGGCCAATACCACGGCAAGTATGATTGGCGGTTGTACTGTTAGTTTGCTTAATAGGTTTGTACTGCTGAATGAGGGGATACCTAGTGTTTAGAACATTTATTGGCACTCCAATATGTAGTTAAATTACAAAGAATGTCACAATGACATTTACTTAGTGTCTATTTAGAGGTCAAAATCGTTCATATTGTGAGATTATAGGATAACTCTCCTCCCCTGTGACACTATTTCATCTTATCTCATGAGTTTAGCTCCTGTGAATTTTTTTTTATAATAAACATTTCAAAACAATTTTCATTTATTTTAATGATTTGTCTCAAAATATATTTTTCTATTTAAAAACTAGTAAATATTGGGGCCCCATTATGGGATAAAATTAGACCTGGAGCTGTGAAGATGACTCATCCCCCCATCTCCCCCAAGAATATAAAATTGTAAACCTTGTCTCAGTTAGTGTGTAGCCCGAGTGAGCCGAGCATCTGTCCTAGCTATTTATCACTGCTGCAACATCTGGATTTTACCCTGAGTCTCCTGTCGGTGGAGGGAAAGGTTGGGGATCTTTTTTCCATCCTACCTTCATTCGTAACGTTCTTGGTTCGACGTGTACTCCGACGTTGGGTTTGTGCTATATTAACGTTTTAATAATACTGGTAGAATGACTGTTGGGTAGAAGGACACTTGCAATTCATGTAACATTTTATTGCGGTGATGTTTCACTTTCCAGGAGAGCGAAACGTTGCCACAATAAAATGTCACATTAATTGC
This sequence comes from Cherax destructor, assembly GCA_009830355.1. Lineage (NCBI taxonomy): Eukaryota > Metazoa > Arthropoda > Malacostraca > Decapoda > Parastacidae > Cherax > Cherax destructor. Next base: position 99,589 of record WNWK01000588.1, read on the forward strand.
ACAAGTTATTTTATCTCATATTATCTTTAGCTGATTTATCTGTGCTTATGTAGGTTAGGCTATCAATTAACAAAGTTGAACCATTTAAGACGTACAATAATACGTAAGGCGAGGCTGTTTTTGAGGAAATAAGAAGACTGAGAAAGGCAACGTACTACAAACAAAAGTTGACATTAAATGTGGCCATCATTTTTTTTCCTCGAGAGTCGGAGTAAAAACCTGATATTAGCTTCGTATGAGTTGTTTAGTCTGCATAGCTTTAATTCCGCATACCATTGGATGTGCCATGAACACTGTTGTACTGTTATCAGGCGCAGTATTTTGATATACAGAGCTCAAATTTGAGTGTCAAAGATTTACAGGAACGTGAGCTCTCTTCTAGGATCATCATTTACTCTGATGCAAGTTGTGGATGAATGTGTGTGTGTGTGCATATATTTGATTGACACTTTTAGTGCCAGACTATGCACTCAGAACATGCCAGCCACAGCACACGGCTCTGTCGAAGATTTGAACGTTTCACTCTACCAGATTTCTGCCATAATGGTTTCATGGGCCACATGGATATGTACTTGGCATGCAGCAAACCCGATGGGCCCAAAAAACGAACAGCAAGGATGTTTAGCCCTCCTTCCTCAAGAATATCACCAAGGCAAATCTGTAGTTGACAGTTTGGTACACACGTGTCACCCACAGCTACCTGTTTGCAGGTGGTCATGAGCCCTTTCCCTTCCCAGTGTAACTTGTGGCGTGCGTTTCATCTTTTTGTCCACGGTTTAGACATTTTCGCTTTCGTTAGGGTTTTTATAATTCCTGTTCCTGTGGGAAGCTCCAGTAATTATAATTTAAGTTGTGCAATATTTTTAGTTGCTAATAGTTTCTTAGTTTTTTTTTATTTTGTATTGCCAAGAGCACTAAATGATCTGGAAGTTAAATTTGAAAACTACCTCCCTTCCTCTCAGGTCTGTCTAGACTAAGAGAAATGACCTGAAGGACCCGAAGTGTCTGGGCGTCGCCTAGGGAAGGAGGCATAGTACCTTGGAAATCCTCTTTGATTAATGACATCCTTGGGGATGTCTCCGCCTCTCTTCCAGAGTCCTCCCACTCCCCGACTCAGCAGCAGAGACTGATGTGGAGCGAGCGAGAAGTGTCAAGTTGGAGCCGTAGATAAGTTTGTAAACAGTGTATAATTATATGTATTAGCCTTATGAAAGAAGCTCGAACAAGGGATACAAAATGCAAAATAACCACAGAAGTTAAATAATAGCTATAGGCCTTTCGTGTTGCAATCAACACATCAGGAGCTTGCATTGTTGCAGAAATGAGTAAGAGATCTCGGCAGATTCATTCACACACTTGCTATCAGACTAGGGTAACAACACATTGTTGACTTTTCCCGTTTTGCTAAAAAAAAAAACAGACTAAACTCTCAGGTTGTAGCTACAAGAGTAGATTCATATATCGTGGCCCCGTGTTTTCAACTTTACCGAGCAGCTTTACCGTTATCACCAGGGTCCGAATATGTCAACTTACCTACTTTTGGAACTGTGATGTAAAACAAAGTTTTGAAACATTGTTTTGAAGTGAACCAAAGTTTTCGTCCACTCCCATCTAGTGCGTTCCATTTACCACTCGGAGTCTGAAAAACATTTCCTAACATCTTGTGGGTTATTTTTATATCTAGTTACTATACATAAATAACCCGCACATAGAAGTTTACAACGACGTTTCGGTCCGACTTCGGACTAAGTCTGACCGAAACGTCGTAAGCTCATCTCTCCGATATGTGGTTTATCAGTTCCATTCACGGTATGGTGCTTCTTGTTTCTAGTTGCTGTCGCCATGACAGATCCTGCCCCCTATCCACTATCCAGTCCCTAGAGTATATGTTGCATATTATGATCACATAGAGGGGCGTGTCGGCGGTGGGAGTGTTGCAGTTTGATAATAGTACAAAATTTTGACTTAAGTACCCAGTGAATTTTTTTTAAACGTAATGTGAGTTTTCAATATCTTAAAATTTTTCATTTTAGCCGTTATATTTTCCAAATTCTCTTCAATCTTGCAGGTTTATTTCAGTTGCATGGGAGGGGAAAAGAGAAATTAATAGGTGTGCATACGGTTGGTAGAAGAATGGAGAGACTAAAACAGTGAAAATGGGTGGTACGGGTTTATTTTAGCGACTTCAGTCGTAAGATTATGTAAGGCGAGAGAGAATTGGAGGTAGTGAAACGTGAGGACAAGTGAGGCGAGAAGGAGAGTAAATGGAGTGGTGAGGAAGATAATGCTAAATACGGGAGACGGATGTTTGATGTGGATTTCGTAAGGAAATGCAAGGAAAGTGAATATCAAGAGAGAGAGAGAGAGATTAAAACTAATGTTCTTGCAAGAACTGAAGAGAACATTAAAGTCCCGATTATATAGGATAGGCAGACTGAGCGACTGGAGGCACCCACGTATGTACGTGGACAGGTGGGCTCTTGAACGGCCGGGTGAACATAGTTCTGATATTGCAAAACACTTCATTGTAAGATAACATTGGCAACCCAGTTACACTTCTGGATATACAGCACAATAACTTGTTGACCTTGTTGCATGCATTACCAGTAGTGCATTGGTCTTAAGTTTACTAATTATTACTGCTACATTCCTTACGTAGCCGGAGTAACCAAAGCTGTGTGTTTAACTTAGTGGTAATTTTAACCAGTTTTAATGATTTATATCTATCTTTAACTGCTTTATGCCATTTCATGCAAATAGTTCGCCCAGCAGGTTAATGAGAGGAAAAATGGCAAATTATAGATGCATTGCCACGTCGTAAAGTATATATTATCGCAATTTGGATCACACAGCAGTAACTTTGTTTTACCCTAATGTGTGCACTGATGTGGGGTAAGTGCACGGTGTGATAATGCATGCAGTTGGCCTGGACCTGTTATTCCCAGGGCTGCGTCGTGCTTAACCCATTACTGTAAAAGACTGTTACGACTCTCATGTGTGCTTAATAGTTCTTATTCCTCTAACATTTTCTTAGCAGCTGAAGAGGCCTGGTTTGAAACTGGGCCGCCGGGACGTTGATCCCGGGAACCATTAACATATATATGTAAAGTGTTGCCTTGTAGTAGACGCTATAGCAACTGTAATCTTTTTAGTCTACCGTTAAATGTACACTGGCTAGCAGGCGGATATGACTTGCCGCATTATTGTACCCACACACTGCCAACAAACTTCATTAATCTGCCAAATAGTTTAAAGGACAGTTTTAATATTTGTTCTAAATGTTTTTAATATTCATATTTATATAAAGCCAGGAATTCGAGAATTGTTTCGTGTAACGTTAGTTTCGTGTAAATATCAACACTAAAACTTCGTCGCATTCTTCGGCTTGAGACATTCCTTTATCTGTTAAAGTTGACAGGTAGTGATAGGTAGAAGTAATTAAAGGTGAGAGACGACGCGCCTCCTGTAGTGATGGTAATGAGGGGACAGGGACCTATCTACCCGCTGTCTACCTGCTGATGGTTACGGGCATCGTTAAGAAAATACATTCTCTGTTACAAGACCAGAATATGAAATGACTTGGAAGAATAGGAGAAGTTTTCTACTTGTATCACGTCTCCAGCTCCTCCATGAACGCTGAACTTTTATTTTCATGTTTAAAAAGAACAAAAAGGCTCAATACCGTGACTGGAACAATACACGGATAATCCGCACAGAGGAGAGAGGAGCTTACGACGTCGTTTCGGTCCTACTTGGACCAAAACGTCGTCGTAAGCTCCTCACTCCTGAGTGCGGGTTATTTGTATATTTCCATGTTGAATCACCCGTTCATTCTTGCCCAATTTTAATATCATGCCAAAGGGTATGTAGAGATCTCGGTGACATTTTAGGTGGGATTTAGTGAGACTGACTTGGTATGTCAGTAGGTTTAAGCTATTATATTATGCTCCTTAATTTTTCATTCAGTTCTTTAGCTATTGTGTTACATGGTGTGATTGCACGGAGGTTATTTAATGAGCAGAGCTTTGACCTATTGGTCCCAACGCTCTGTAGATTAGCCCCGTGTGGAAAGATGTTGAATTGAAAACCAGGAAGTGTCTCTTTGTCGCGGCGTGGAGTAGTCGAGAGGAAGCCCAGGGGACGTGATCACCTGGGGCAGCAGATAATTAGGAGCAGGCAATAACCGCGTCCTGTGAGGCCAGTGCTCTTATTCGCTTTGTGGTTTTGCTAGAAACCAGTTTTAAGCCAACGAGATGTTGTGGTAATGTTGATGCCTCGACTCCGGGGACTTCTAGGATTTGCACTTTTTAAATATTGTTTTTGTTTGAAATATATTGAAAATTAGTAAAACACTCCATGCAATATTTCATGCAAGGAAAGTCAAAGGCAGAATAAAATCGGTAGTAGCAGTAATTGAAGGGCAGTGCTTGATCTTGTATTGTTTCGACTCTCGTTTTAAGCCGATTACGGCACTGGTGGGAAGGCAGAGGATGAGATGAGGGGCGCTCTAGTTAAAGTGAGAAAGGAACTCTGGGCAAATAAAAAGCCTTTTGTAACCTGTATTGGAATTTATTTAACAAGGAGAAAGCATTTGATAGTGACCAGATTTTTTTTGGGGGAAGGGGGTAAAAGGGTAGTGAAGCTTGAGGGGCTCCGTGTGTTTGTAACCCTGATCTAGAAGTGGATTCTTCTGAAGGGTAAAAACAGGTAGGAAGCTTGTCTTGTGCTTAGCGGACAGAGGATCGAGCCTTCCTCACTTGTGCTGAATGACCCACGTGGGTTTAGCATGACATTACAATAAAATCTGAGAAGTTTATTAGTATAATTATTTTCCGATGATAGTTCAACATCAGCTAAATGCTTAAAAATAGACTTGCTTGAACTTTTTTATTGGCAGAACCGGCTTAGTCATACGAGTAGAGTAGTGAGCACATCACTGCTGGAAGTGCTGGAAATAATAACGAGCTGAGGGTGTCAGACCTGACGAGGGAAGAGTAATCTGAATTTCCAATTGCGCTCCGTCCTGACAGGGTAATGACGGGAGTTGTATTAAAAGTTGTGAAGTGCCTTCCCTTGCCCAGCAGCCATGGCCACTTAGGGGAGAGTTGACGACTCCGTTGACGGGCTCCTGATCCCACGAATAGGATATAACCCCCAACCCCCTCCTTGCTTGGATCAAACTCAGTCTCTTATTTCCCCAGGCGCTGAATGACCACTACGATTTTAGCGCTTCCCATGAACAGTATTAATGACTGTAGAGAAGAAAAAGTAGAACTGGAAGAGGAAAGGCGCAGGGAGTTATGAGAAATGACAAAAATGCGATATAAGACGGGGAAGGACTGTGCACTGGAGGTGTGCGGAGGCTTGCCTGCAAGGACTGTGCACTGGAGGTGTGCGGAGGCTTGCCTGCAAGGACTGTGCACTGGAGGTGTGCGGAGGCTTGCCTGCAAGGACTGTGCACTGGAGGTGTGCGGAGGCTTGCCTGCAAGGACTGTGCACTGGAGGTGTGCGGGCTTGCCTGCAAGGACTGTGCACTGGAGGTGTGCGGAGGCTTGCCTGCAAGGACTGTGCACTGGAGGTGTGCGGAGGCTTGCCTGCAAGGACTGTGCACTGGAGGTGGGGGAGGCTTGCCTGCAAGGACTGTGCACTGGAGGTGTGCGAGGCTTGCCTGCAAGGACTGTGCACTGGAGGTGTGCGGAGGCTTGCCTGCAAGGACTGTGCACTGGAGGTGTGCGGAGGCTTGCCTGCAAGGACTGTGCACTGGAGGTGTGCGGAGGCTTGCCTGCAAGGACTGTGCACTGGAGGTGTGCGGAGGCTTGCCTGCAAGGACTGTGCACTGGAGGTGTGCGGAGGCTTGCCTGCAAGGACAACCTTTGGTAGTAGTGCACCACTGAGTAGCACAAAGGTGTTGAGAAATGTTAAGAGGTACAAAGGTGTTGAGAAATGTTAAGAGGTGGGATGGGAGTGAATTCCAAAGATGAAAAATAAGGAAGTATAAAGATGCGAGGGATGTGAGTTTACCAAGCAAGAAGGGACGTGGGGGAGAGCCGCCCTACAAACACTGCATGCTCCTCCATCCTCTTCCGGATCCCCTGAGACACGTCCTCTGCTCGCCCTTCCTCTCGTGGTTCTTTGCTTTCTCTCTTCCCCCTCATCTGTTCCGGTCACTTAGAATAAAGCTCAGAGCTTTCTGGAGCTACAAAGATCTTTACAAATGAAATTGAACCTAGTATTCATCTTCAGTTACAAGAGTTAAATACCTATTTTGCCATTTTGAGAACTGTATAGAAAATAATAATTATAACCCATTCATATAACTTTGGAGGCATTATTATTAAATATGTCAATGAGTTTTTGGAGATAAAACTGTTATTGAATCTCGTATATCAGAACTCTAAGACACTTGTGACCAGGATTAGTTTAGGTTGTGAAACAACTCTTACAACAAAACTGCTGAGAGGACAAACTGTGTATCAGCTGTTTTTTTGTTATACGTACCGTCTTTATGGTGGCAGTATGTATAATCAGCAGTGGCAGTGCTCAATATGTTTACCCTTTAACCAGAAATATCAAATATATCGTTCAGGAGCTTAAAGCCAACGAATGTGAATGGAAGGTAACGACTCTCAGAGGAAGTCCCTCTTGGTGACGTAACGGTGTGGCACCCAATATGGCTCGCTGGCCATACACCGAGAGGACAGATCACAGGTGCGCTGCCTCCTTATACCGAAATTTTGAGCGTGAGGCAAGAATTTCTGGATAAGATTAAGTCTCGGCCAGATATGGCGAAAAGAGTTAGATCTGAAGTCGAGGTGGCAGTTGGGATGTGTTTGGCCGCTTGAGATTGGGGCTGTGGTGGTTTCTGGGAGTGTTGCAGCTGGTGGTGTGTTGATGGGCGGGATGAATGGCGTGTGGGCGGGCGTGGCTAGTTAAGGTAGTGGTGCCGGGGGGGGGAGGGAGGGGTTAAAATCCTTGCTGTGTTTGTTCATCTCTTGGAGAATTTAGTGTTAGGTTGGCCTCGAAACTGGCACACATCTGTTGACAAGGCAGTGTCGTGTCTCCCGGGAAGTTTGCGTGATGAAGTCTTAGTCAGATGGGTTAACCCTGAGAACCAAGGTCTTGCATCATGTCATGATATTGTAAATTTGAATGTTTTCTTGTAAATATTTTGTTCGGCTGTAAACACTATAGTGATGTGTCTTGGTAATTTCACGAGAAGCTTTAGCGTCAAACAAGGCTTTATAATATTTTTTTTTATTAACACATCTACAGTTTCCTACCGAGGCAGGGTGACCCGAAAAAGGGAAAACACCTTTATCATCACTCCATCACTGTCTGGCTAGAGGCGCGCCTACACTACATATCCCCGAAGATACAAACTTATTTATCAGGCTCATAGCAGACATAGATAAAAACACCCAGCACACTTTTGTATCATTTGCAGATGACACTAAAATAAGCATGAAAGTCACTACGGTAGAGGACACTGAAAAATTACAGGAAGACATAAGCAGGGTCTTCCAGTGGGCAGTGGAGAACAACATGACGTTCAATGGTGATAAGTTTCAGCTGCTTAGGTATGGAAAGAATGAAGAACTCAAAAGGAACACTATATACAAAACGCAAGAGGGTCACCACATAGAACGAAAGGAACACGTAAAGGACTTGGGAATAATTATGTCTGGTGATCTGTCTTTTAAAGACCATAACAAGACAAAGATCACAACAGCCAGGAAGATGACGGGGTGGGTATTGAGAACTTTCAAAACAAGGGAAATAATGCCGATGGTGACACTCTTCAAATCGCTAGTGCTCCCTCACTTAGAATACTGCTCTGTGCTGACGGCCCCGTTCAGGGCAGGAGAAATATCAGAGCTGGAACAAATTCAGAGATCGTTTACGGCTCACATTGAGCCATTGAAACATCTAAATTATTGGGAACGCCTTAGTCTTGAACATATACTCATTGGAGCGGAGGAGAGAGAGAGATACATGATAATATATACCTGGAAAGTACTTGAGGGCCTGGTCCCAAATCTGCACACTGCCATAACATACTGGAGTGAGAGATATGGGAGGAAGTGTAAAATAAACCCAGTGAGGAGCAGGGGTGCGGTGGGAACAATACGGGAGCACTGTATTAACATCCGGGGTCCCAGACTATTCAACATCTTACAGAAGATATCCGAAACACGGCTGGAACCAGTGTAGAAGCCTTCAAGAGGAAACTGGACAAGTATCTTCACCAGGTGCCAGATCAACCAGGCTGTGATGGATATGTGGGGCAGCGGGCCTCCAGCAGCAACAGCCTGGTTGACCAGGCAAGCACCAGACTAGCCTAGCCCATGGCCGGGCTCAGAGAGTAGATAAACTCTCGAAACTCTTCAAAGGTATATCAAAGGTAATGTCGTTCGCCTCTCTTCCGTTAGCATCTCTTCAAGGTAACGGTAAAGTATATCAAAGGTAAAGGTATAGCACATGCCCCTTAACTCAGGAACAAGCATTGTTACATCTGCACTTTCTCCAGTTTTGTCAGGTGTGGGCTCCATACTGGTGCTGCATGCTCAAAGATGGGCCTAACTTGTCTAAAATGCCTGGTGTGGCGGGGGAGGGGGAGGAGACGCTCACCTAATTGTGGTTGCATGGATCTAGTCTTAGCTCCTGGCCCCGACTCTTAACTTGCCGCTTGCCAGATTCACTCTCAGCCTCGTGTGCGTGCACACATACATATTTCTCTACATATATGCTGCTATGTATGATAATCTATACATGTAGTGTATTTGTGTATACCTAAATAAACTTACTTATTCACTTTAATTCCTCATTTAAAGAATTAAATTAGTTTAGATGTTGGTCTGTAGATGAATGGCAGTCTTAATGACCCACGTGCAGTCGATAGTCTTGAAACCTTATTAATTATATCAGGCTATCCTTTTCACACTTATTCGGCGTTATTAATTTCCTAAGTAAGCGTTAATTAAACTGTGTTCCGCATGTCTTGGTGGCCGCGGCGCCGAGACATAGAATGTATTCTACACCGGTATGAGGAAGCACCAAAGGTCACATACATTTGTGACTACAGGGTGATGCCAGCGACGCTCCAGGGGTCAGAAGAGGTTTAAAGAGCGGTCCAAGCCAATGTGGGGCAACTAACAGTAGGAGGTTCACTTCTAGGTATTGTGGGCGTGGGTTTTATCAGCGTGGGATCCATCCTGCCCAGCCAATTGCTGGCAGACCCGCGGTGGCCAGTCACTAGTATTGAAAAACTACTCCAGCAAGCTTCAGAGTTGCCCACCATGCATGCTTGTTTTTCTATAAGACAACCGTGTAGTTGTGTTACTGATCTTCCCAAACTTGTAAAACATTTTCTTCACATATACAAGATTAACCTATATTCTGATGCTTTCCAAGATCTTTGTGGCAATTAGTTTACTTAAAACTTGCCATTGCTTTGCATTTTTTTTTTTACTTTATATATTTTTTTTCTTATCGTGTCTCCTGGTGAGCTCTATTTCATAATTACTCTTCCAGCTGTTTAAGTTTTTATCCTTTATCTCACACCTTGAGAAAATAATCTCGCCAAAATGCACCGCATACTAGTGGCTTTCTTTTGTGCTTAATATTTTATTACATGTAAACTACATTTTATATACTTCAGAAAATAAATAAAGTATTGTATAAAGTATTATAAATAGACTATATGAGACTTTCTCTACGCCAGTACACTTTCTTGCCTTCAAACATGTGCCCGAGGGCATCTCCGCCCGTAACCCGTTTCCGTTAGGACGGCAACGTCGGAAAACACCAATAATATAATTTGCCAAGTCTGGGGTTTAATGTTTTTACGACTTGCATATAAAGGTACTGCTTGCACTTGCGTATTCCACAGTGGTTTAGTTTACGAAGTGATGAGGTTGCAGTGTTGTAGCAGAGGATTAGTCACGTCAGCGAAGCTACGGTGCTTATGGACTCAGACTAGCTGTGTTTAATGCAGGAGCGTTATGCTTCAGTGCGGTACTGGGACGAGTGTGCTGGTAAATAGAGCACCGAGGTACGTGTAGCAGGTACTGATGTTGTACACTATACTAGGATTTTGAAGGTTAGGGAATTGGCCGACTGTATCTTCTGACGTTTACACTAAAACAAATTTCTCGAAATAAATTATTTAGGTTAAGTTAGATTGACTAGAGCTAGAGTTCATCACGGCCACGCTGGCGGGAGTCATTTGTAAAATGGCCCAGTGGCTTACGCGCTGGCCTGGAGTTTTAAGATTCACTTTCCACGAGTTCATTCCCCGCCCATGGTATGTTTTTTTTTTTTTAGTTTAATTGTCGTCTGTAAGACAAAGTTGAACCAGAATCAAACATTTACATCTTTTCCGCCTCCCCAAAAGTCTCTCACCTAAGTTCTAAGTAAACGAAGTAATTAAGAGGGGTTGTTTATACTTAAGTACTCAATTTATTTGAAGTTGACAGAAGTCTTCCCTTGTAGCTCATCTTTAAGGTTGGTCGATAATTATTACTGGTTGCTGGATTATCCCCATCATACTTCCTCTTAAAATTGTGGAGTTTGGCGCTTCCACTTCCAGTTTCAGTTCTGCTGCCCGAAGAGTTGATAAACGTACTTCGTAACATCCATGCTATTTTTTTTAATGTTTTCATGTCCTCAGACCTCGCATTTTAAATAGTTTGTCCGTATTCGCCTCATCAGTTTCTTAGTATCTTGTATGTAGTAATCTAATAGACTTAATTATAGTTTGGGTAGTCTTCGGATCTGGGCTTCAAATGTTTAAACCTGTGATTAGGTGCTGCTTCTAAGGTTGGTCTGACGTAGCTACGTTTGTCAGTCTGCCTTTCGTTTTATCAGCGTTTAACCATTGCTGATCCAATAGAAATTAATTTTTAAGCATTCCGCTTGCCATAAGTAATCTTGCAGACGTTTGTATGCCGGCCAGGCGCGTCTACACAGCTGTTTGCTGGTAAACACATTTCTTCTGTCTGCAAATATTAAGGAAGAACGATACATCACCTGCAGAACAATCGACCAGTTGTTTAAAATGAGATGTTCCTGCTGTGTTAGTGGGAGGTTTAGTAAATGTAACGAGTTTTTAAACCGGTTAGAAAGTCGCCGTGGATTACCGAGTCTAAAGCCAGTTTTTTATATACCAAAGTTCTCTGCAGAATCACGCGCGGATTAAAACAAGAGGGTGGAGTGCTATCTAGTACTACTTGTTTCAGAAACTACTTTCTCTAAGCAATTGTGCAACTTGGAAAAATAGGCATGAAGCAGCGGGCTGCCAGCAGCAACAACCTGGTTGCCTAGGCAAACACCATTCAGTGAAAATCTTGGCTATAACTTTTAGGCGGAAGGTTTGTGTCCTGGGGACGAAACAGGCAAGAGCGAACACTTACTGTAACCTCTAACCTCTGTGCTAGGATGTGTTGATGCGGGTGTCCCGTAGCTCGGTTGGTAGCGCACTCAGCTCACACATTAAGGTCCATAGTTTGATCCCCGGTACGGGTGGAAGCATTGGGCGTGTTTCCTTAAGACACTTGGTGTCCCTGTTCACCTAGCAGTAAGTGGGTACCCGGATGTTAGCAGATTGATGTGGGTCGCATCCTGGGGACAAAATTAACCAAAGTTGCCCGAAATGCACTGCATAACCAGGGGCTTTCTATATTACATGTCAGTGATGTCAGCTATTGTCTGTATAAGTTGTATCATGTACTTGTAGAAATAAAAGATTATTTTTATACCCTGAGAATATCTCGAGGCTTAGTCTGGAGGATGGTGTTGGTATACTCGAGTCTCTCTCCAACTTCTTCCTCCACGCTAGGCTGTGATCGTCCTCACAGCCTAGTGGGTAGAGGTGTACTTGGTGGGATATAATCTGCCTCACAAGATTACTCTCAAATTTATTTATTATCCATTTTTTTTGTCTTAATTACACCTCGCTGGATGAGGCATTGTTAAGTTGCACGCGCTGGTAACGAAGGTAAATAACACGTCAGATTTTAATTTGTAACCGTTGGAGAAAGGCACAGTTGGTGTGGGTGCAAGAGAAGGTCGTCGGCATGGCTCTCACAGGAGAGACTAAAAAGTGAAAATTTTGTTAGTCAGAAAGCTACGAGAAGAGCGTAAAGTGAAATGTTCTGTCTTCTAAAACATGTTCATTCAAAGCGTAAGGGCATGTAATTTCACGATTGCTTCGTAATGAAGTCTAGATCTTTCCTTAAACATTGACTAAATCTAGATTTACTTTGTTAAGTGAAGTTCTAGGACTTTCACTTAAAACATGACTAATCAAGTAAATACGATTAATTATGACAATAGGTAGTATTATAGGAGAACATGGACATATTAGGAGACATGGAAACTCAAGCGTCCCTTAAGGGTGGACCTGGACTGCATGTTGTCAGTGAATGAGGTTTTTTTGCTGAGTATGGTTACCTAGAAGAAAAGTTACTGCAATTAAATAATTAATAAAATAATACAACAATAGCCAAAGTAAACTATTATTTAACTACTAAAATACTTCTGCTAAAAAAGTTGTACTGAGGATCGTGGCCAGTGTCCTGGTCGATATGCCACTCATCTTGTCTCCCTTCACCCCGTGTGGCCTTATTTGTCCTCAGGTCACAAACACTTGGCTCATGACTCCCGCTGCAAGGTTTAACGAGGCGTTTACAGCTGCAATCACGGCACTGTTGGATACGACGGGACCCCATAGGGCCTACAGCCAACGTCCTGTGGTGACTGCTGCCTGAATCCCCTCCACCCTCAGAGCAGACAGGAAGAGGTGTAACCACCCTGCACGACAAGTGAATAATAATGGTGTGGCAGATAGAAAGACACGGGCTTGCTATATTGTCTCCTGTTGCTATTGTTTGTTTTTTTGTCAGTATGGGGGAATATTTTTGGATTATGGTAACCTTCAAATGCTGACACTATTGTTAGTTTTAGTCAGGGGGGATACCTAACATTGATTTTAGTCAGAACACTTGTCTGTAGGTGCATATACTATGATGGGTTGCCGTTTGAAAATAGTGGGCACTAGTTCTTCAGCGGACCATGGTAACTGGACTATACTAGCTTAGTGTTAGAACTCCGACCAGTTTGCACAGGTAAGCTATGTATTAATGTTGGTAGAATTAACGACACTGTTAAGATTTGTCAAGCCGTAACTTACGGCTTGACAAAGCTCCTGGAGAGTGAAATATTTCCACAATAAAATGTCATATTAGTTGCACTCGTGTCCTTTTACTAAACATATTGTGCGTAATTGTACCAACATTAATACATACTAGCTTACCTGTGCTCAACTGGTCGCAGTTCAAACACAGTGTATACATTGAATATATTTTACAGGAATTGCGTTTTCAAAAGTATTTTTTTAAATCACAGCTCTTTGACATGGAACACGAGAAAACGTTCAACAGTACATTTAAACTTTGCACTTAAATACATTGAGGAAAAATAGTTTCATACGCCAACGGAAAAAAAAAATTGTCCTACTTGTGTTAAACTGGGTGCTCTTTTACGAAAGTCAAGAACTAGATACCTCAGAAAATTCCGTATCCCACGCTTATAAATTCCACAAACCGAGATTTGCAACTACTCGAGAGGGTTCAGATATACCCAAAGCAGCCCCTCCATTCTGTTTGGTCTCGGCTGATTGTTGATGCGTCCTGGAAGCGGCTGCTACGGGGCTAGGATGAGGCTTAGCCCCGGGGTCGGGTCGCCAGAGTAAGAAAGCTCTCGAAACAGGTCCCAGGTAAATAATAATAGGCCCGTGTGTGCTCAGGGCTGTTAGTTGATGCATCCCTCAAGCTTCTCCTTCGTTCGTGTGTGCTCAGGGCTGCTGGTGAATACGCCTTGCACCCTTCCCGTAGTCTCTCTCGGCTCATCAGGTATTCTGTAGAGAAGCTGACGGCTCCTGATTGTGAAAGCAGCGGTCAGGCATTACTTACCATGTCTACGTGTGATGTCAGCTCCTCACTTGAGTGCGCGCTCCTTCCCTCTCTCTCCTATTGTCTCTCTTCTCTCCTCTCATCTTTCTCCAGTCTTTCTTCCTTCCCGTCTTGCCACATCATCCCTTCCTTTATACTGTACTTTGCTTTTTTTCGGAAACCCCTTATCATCCATTCTCAAATATTGAATTATCGTATACAGTCTTAATCCTCTTCCAATATTTCCACCCTTGCCTTCCCGAAGATGATGATGCTAACTTGTCATGAAGAAACTTTAGTGAAGGATCATCTATGAAGATAATGGGAGGGGGCTGGATGCCTCGAGGAAGAGCTTTCCTGTGCCTTTACAACTCCAGGTAGAATGCCAGACGACCCTCATCATCACAAGAGTTCCTCACCTTGGGTGAAGGGTTGGTACATGGAGTTCTCACGGGAAGTTTGTCCTAGCTAACCTCAGGTTACTGTGATCCGACCAACATATTCTCCCTCGGCGTGGAGGTCTTATTGAGGGATAAGAGAGAAAGAGTTGGACATGGGAAAGGTATAAGACTTCAGGGCTCGCATGACAGAAGCCCTTAACAATTTTTTCAGATGGATGACGTGGTAAGGGGTTACGGCTGCTCTTAATCAGTTATTTTATTTTGATCGTCAGGGAAGTAGCGAGAGCATTGCTTGCTCAGAAAAAAACTTACCTGTGTAGTCAGTTACATGTCGGACGTTAAACCCCAAGAGCGTCAATCTGGGAAAGTAACAATTTGGTTGTCTCTGGCGCAGCTTCGATGACTAGGATTCAGCTGGTGACCACGAGACCCCAGTCTGCAGCTTCCCACGTTGGAGACTGGGTGCCGCTGACTCCCTGTATGACCCCAGACATTTACTTTCTTTTTGTTTGCATAATCTCCGATGCTTACGCGACGCGGTTTTGTTGATGTGTGGTGATCATAAAGCGCCGCTTGCTACCTCCAACGACTGCTGCATCACAAGTAAGTCGTCTTGAGACCTGGCCGCAGGAGCGATCTCTGAAACCATAACAGATCACGTTATTCCATGGATTACCCTTGGAGTCATTCATTGAGAGGCAGCGATATTGAGGAATATTATAGAGAAGAGTCATTATAGCGAGGAAGGGGAGGATAGACTGCATTCAGAGGTATTGTCTGATCCCAAGTTTTAGCGTATTCCCATGATAAAAATTCGTAGTTATGAAGCTTAGCACTTGCCAAGACTGAGGGACTGACCACGTAGTAAGTCTGTTATCCTTAGTTTTTAATCATCTCTAGTTCGACTGATGTTGAGCAGGCGAAACGTTTCTGCAATAAAGAAAGTGATGCACCTGTCTTAAACATTCACTTGTCAGTTTTGTTTACCATTAATATAATGAGGGTGGGGGTGTGTTCAGGTAGAGGATAATAGTGTGCGGTGGTCAGTCACTAGGCTCACCAGAGGTGACTCTTGGTATCGCTTGCACCACAATAGTGAAAGACTCGAATTTTAGCCACAGCTCATTCGCTTTTTCAAAGACAAGTGTATATATTTTTTTTGCTTTAGCTTGGTAAACATCTGAACATTAGTAAATTAATCACACTTCTGACAAGATGGTGAATGTTTCTTCAATTTTTGGTTACCTTACCACAGTGGACGACGGCTGGCGTTAAAAATTAAGATGTCCTTAGAAATATGGATAAGATTATATTGCGCATTTTTTGCTTTATTCACGCGAATATGTCTGTCCATGAGAACCATTCTAAAAGTTAAAAAAAAAAAAAAAGTATCATTGGGGGGCTGGGAAGGACTTGATTCAAGGAATTGGAGCTATCCTAATTACCTGTTATTTCTCAGGCATTGTATGATCCTCGTGTAATAAAGAAATCGAGGTGTATGAGAGCCGTAGTTGAGTGGAACATGGTGATAGTGACTAGTATTGTTCCAGTCACTGTATTGTGCCTTTTTTTGTTCTTGATAGTGACAAGTGCTCGCTCGGTTCAACCAGAAATTGGTTGAGGGCGGCAGGTGAGACATGTAAGATATACAGATAAACCTCTAGCCAGAATTATGCGATACATTTTCAACGCTTTTTATATCTTTGTATTTCAGGCGATGGTAGTTATTGTTAGGTTAACGACAGAACTGTGAAACAATGTCTGGGTGTTGACTCTCACGTGCGCACTCACTGACACATATATTGTAAAAAAAAGTATTGTACACGAGTATGGAATTCAGCAGTTAAGTTCAGAGCAAAGTTTGGTCTGTTGGCGTGAATTGTGTAACGTGGAAAAGGGCGGAGCTATTTCTAGTGTCGAGGTGGAATTTTTTTTTTTCCGCGGTATAATACTCTTCAACCTTTTACCAGCAGGTACGTGTTACTGCAGCAAGAGAAAACTATATTGCCACCAAGCTGTGATGTCCTGCAAGTAGGCATACGGTCCGCTGACAGCAATAGCCTCAGGCCGGGCATCAACAAACTCCTGAAACTGGTGACGGTGATGTAACAGGGGAACTAGTCTGACAACTTCCCTTATTCCAAAAAGTACACCAATGTATTTTAACCAAATAGTTTATCAGTGTGGGCGAACAGTCATTTAGTTTGTGTTGTGGAGGTGTCGGTAGATTACAAAGTTGTCGGATTTCAGCCTTGAAGTACAGAAACTTTTTTCTTCATGCATGGTTAATATTTATTTTACACCGGCTTATTTTAAAGTAAATTCCCATCGCTAGGATACTACCCACATCAGTTGACAAACACTCGTGTTATCAGGTTCTCGTCCTTTGTACCTACTTATTGCTCGGTGAACAGGAGCAGTAGCACATGTAAGGACATGCCCCTCGTCTGCATCGCCCCAGGGTCGAGCTCGGGTCCTTGGCTTGTAGGCTAGATACGCAATTTCAGTGCAATGAATTTGCACAGTGCTCGTTGTAGTTTGTTACTCCTGCTATTTCCTTCACCCTAGTAGTGTTACTCCTGCTATTTCCTTCACCCTAGTAGTGTTACTCCTGCTATTTCCTTCACCATAGTAGTGTTACTCCTGCTATTTCCTTCACCCTAGTAGTGTTACTCCTGCTATTTCCTTCACCCTAGTAGTGTTACTCCTGCTATTTCCTTCACCCTAGTAGTGTTACTCCTGCTATTTCCTTCACCCTAGTAGTGTTACTCCTGCTATTTCCTTCACCCTAGTAGTGTTACTCCTGCTATTTCCTTCACCCTAGTAGTGTTACTCCTGCTATTTCCTTCACCCTAGTAGTGTTACTCCTGCTATTTCCTTCGCCCTAGTAGTGTTACTCCTGCTATTTCCTTCACCCTAGTAGTGTTACTCCTGCTATTTCCTTCACCCTAGTAGTGTTACTCCTGCTATTTCCTTCACCCTAGTAGTGTTACTCCTGCTATTTCCTTCACCCTAGTAGTGTTACTCCTGCTATTTCCTTCACCCTAGTAGTGTTACTCCTGCTATTTCCTTCACCCTAGTAGTGTTACTCCTGCTATTTCCTTCACCCTAGTAGTGTTACTCCTGCTATTTCCTTCACCCTAGTAGTGTTACTCCTGCTATTTCCTTCACCCTAGTAGTGTTACTCCTGCTATTTCCTTCACCCTAGTAGTGTTACTCCTGCTATTTCCTTCACCCTAGTAGTGTTACTCCTGCTATTTCCTTCACCCTAGTAGTGTTACTCCTGCTATTTCCTTCACCCTAGTAGTGTTACTCCTGCTATTTCCTTCACCCTAGTAGTGTTACTCCTGCTATTTCCTTCACCCTAGTAGTGTTACTCCTGCTATTTCCTTCACCCTAGTAGTGTTACTCCTGCTATTTCCTTCACCCTTGTAGTGTTACTCCTGCTATTTCCTTCACCCTTGTAGTGTTACTCTTGCTATTTCCTTCACCCTAGTAGTGTTACTCCTGCTATTTCCTTCACCCTAGTAGTGTTACTCCTGCTATTTCCTTCACCCTAGTAGTGTTACTCCTGCTATTTCCTTCACCCTAGTAGTGTTACTCCTGCTATTTCCTTCACCCTAGTAATGTTACTCCTGCTATTTCCTTCACCTAGTAGTGTTACTCCTGCTATTTCCTTCACCCTAGTAGTGTTACTCCTGCTATTTCCTTCACCCTAGTAGTGTTACTCCTGCTATTTCTTTCACCCTAGTAGTGTTACTCCTGCTATTTATTTCACCCTAGTAGTGTTACTCCTGCTATTTATTTCACCCTAGTAGTGTTACTCCTGCTATTTCCTTCACCCTAGTAGTGTTACTCCTGCTATTTCCTTCACCCTAGTAGTGTTACTCCTGCTATTTCCTTCACCCTAGTAGTGTTACTCCTGCTATTTCCTTCACCCTAGTAGTGTTACTCCTGCTATTTCCTTCACCCTAGTAGTGTTACTCCTGCTATTTCCTTCACCCTAGTAGTGTTACTCCTGCTATTTCCTTCACCCTAGTAGTGTTACTCCTGCTATTTCCTTCACCCTAGTAGTGTTACTCCTGCTATTTCCTTCACCCTAGTAGTGTTACTCCTGCTATTTCCTTCACCCTAGTAGTGTTACTCCTGCTATTTCCTTCACCCTAGTAGTGTTACTCCTGCTATTTCTTTCACCCTAGTAGTGTTACTCCTGCTATTTCATTCACCCTAGTAGTGTTACTCCTGCTATTTCATTCACCCTAGTAGTGTTACTCCTGCTATTTCCTTCACCCTAGTAGTGTTACTCCTGCTATTTCCTTCACCCTAGTAGTGTTACTCCTGCTATTTCCTTCACCCTAGTAGTGTTACTCCTGCTATTTCCTTCACCCTAGTAGTGTTACTCCTGCTATTTCCTTCACCCTAGTAGTGTTACTCTTGCTATTTCCTTCACCCTAGTAGTGTTACTCTTGCTATTTCCTTCACCCTAGTAGTGTTACTCTTGCTATTTCCTTCACCCTAGTAGTGTTACTCCTGCTATTTCCTTCACCCTAGTAGTGTTACTCCTGCTATTTCCTTCACCCTAGTAGTGTTACTCCTGCTATTTCCATCACCCTAGTAGTGTTACTCCTGCTATTTCCTTCACCCTAGTAGTGTTCTTATTTGCTAGTCATTGTAAAACCTTGATTTTATTTTGACTTTGTGCTTTAAAAAAATGGCTTAACCATTCAAAGAAATGCTTACTGTGAATACCACAACAACTCCAAGGACTGTATTGTGGGACGTTTAGTCATTTCCTAAGTCATACTTTCTGACGCACACGAGGACACTGTGATAAACACACGCTTGCTTCTCTTATTGTAGTTGTTTTGGTTTTTTTTTTTTATAATTCTGTATGATTATTTGATGGTTTCAATTCATGTCGGTAAAGATCCATCTGCCCAGCTTTACTAAATTATCGCTGGTTATTCCTTTATTAGTGTTCTCACGTTCTTTAATATAACATAAAAAGTTTCCACTATAATTTCCTGTGTAAAGCTTCAGGTTAGTTTCTTTCTCTTGGGATTTTTTTCGCAATGCCTAGTCTCAATCTTGTTTTTGGTTAATTACATTTCCTGCTTATTGTTTTCCCTTGTTTTCACCATTGTTCGCCTTGTCTTGCTATGCATCGTAGCATATATCTCTTCCCCTCTGTTCTTGTAGCTGGTATTTCAGTCACTTCTATCAGTGTTTATCACTTTTCTTTCCTTCCGTAAATCCTTCAGAAGGTTTACTCCAGGGCCATAATGCTCGGATAATTTATAACACTTTTACAGTCTTGTGTCGCAGACAGGGAAGTGGGGGGAGGGGGGTTAAGGGGCGTAAAAAATACGAGGATAAATTATTGCAGAAGTGTCAGGAGAATTTACTCTCATTGATTTCTGCCTTGGTGATGCAAGAGTTGAGGGGGGGGGGGTTGACCTACTACAAGTATTTTCATTTTTTTAACCTTTTCCTGTTTTCTTCGCCGCTGCCGTTTTCTCTCTTTTCATTTGAAAAAGGTTAGTCTTTGTTGACATACTCTTAAGTGAATTTTTTTCACTGATTTTTTTTTTTTTTGTCATCCACTTCCGTAGTGTTACTGGTTGGTTTACGGTGGCTGCCTTTATGTAATTTTATATTAGCCATTCGCTGTGTGCTTAGCCTCTTACCCCTGCCTCTCCTGC
The DNA here is from genome assembly GCA_009830355.1 of Cherax destructor. NCBI lineage: Eukaryota > Metazoa > Arthropoda > Malacostraca > Decapoda > Parastacidae > Cherax > Cherax destructor. The sequence continues at coordinate 119,641 of WNWK01000588.1, forward strand.
TGCTGCTGCTTTCAAAATATATTATGAGTAACGGCTGGTATTGGTATTAAGTCGTGTATACCAGCCTCTATTAAACGTTCATATGTTTTTCTGTGTTTTTCTTCATGCAGTTTTTTTTTGGGAGGGAGAGTGAGAGCGCTGCTTCTCCTGCACTAATCTGTCAGACATGTGCTGCACCAGCAGCATTGACAGTAATGCTGTTCGTTCTTTTAGCAAATAGTATTTTGTTTACAAAGATCTGTTAAATTGTTTAAAATTTCCAGTAGACTCTTGTAAATTCTCATCTCGTACTGTCCTTTCACTCGCATACTTTTCACTCGCATACTTCCTCTTACTCGCATACTTTCTCTCGTACTCATACTTTCATATTGAGGATGTGAAGCTCAGCTTTTGGTAACTCAAATAGGTAATTACATTAAGGTTAAGATGAGGGTTCACTCCCCCGTTATTAACTCCCACCGGGTTGCTCTTGCATACGTTACCTGCCTCATTAACCTCAGTGTATCTGCCTACACCACCCGGACTGTTGCCGCTCATTACACCTCAACGACCCTTCCAGGGAGGCGGTATCTTGATGCTAGCCAAGGGCTCTTGATACAAAAACCTGTAGCTACCCCTCTAGGGTGATTCAGGGAAGATCATGAACCTCAGCATCGTGGACCCTAGGAGAGTGTAGCCCAGGAGGTGGGAGTCTGGTTTAGAAAAAACACGTAAGCAAACACTAGGACATATTTATTAGGAAAACGTTTCTGTCCTGGGATTAAACGTGATTGTCAATAATGTGTACTTTTGACTGTACTCTCTAGGCTCACCTTTACTGGGAAGCCCCTCTGATTACCTTCCATTATCCATTTGCTGTATTGCTCTTACAGGTTTAGAGCTTCATTTTTAATATAAATACATCAGAGAGCTTAATGCGTGTAAGGGGACCAAAACTTCTAAAAGCTCCCTTCATGCATAAGGGGCATTAACACTGTTCCTTGCTGTCTTCAAGAGGGAAATTGACAAGTTCCTAAAGTCAGCTCCTGATCAGTCAGGGTGTGGTGCATACGATGGACTGCGTAGGGTTGGCACCAACAGCCTGGTTGGTCAGTCCATCCACCGGAAGGCCTAGTCTGGGACCGGGGTGCAGGAGGCGACTAAATAAGGGTTGTTGCACCTGATATGCAAACATGTCTTAGCATACCACGAAAATTACAGTAAAATCTTAGAGATTAGGTATTTTGACTCATAAAATAATGGAGTTTTATTGGTAATCGGGAAATAGATAAGTCGTAAAATATTAAGTTTCAATAAGCGTGGAAATCTTCGTATTTTAGTTGAAAAAAGATAACGTATACATTATAACAAAAAAAATGTAATGAAAATGTAGGCAACTGTAATTGACCCACTAACCCATACAAGGTAGGCCCTGTTCTATTTTTCACTGGCCTCTAATGTATTTTTAAAATTTAAAAAGCAAAGTTGCGGTGTCTTGACACAGAAGGAAGAGATGGGGGGGGGGGGGATCGGGATCAAGGGAGTTGGAAAGCCATGAGAGAGAAGAGAAATAGGGGAGGCTGGTAGGGAGGGAGGGAAGTGTTGGATACGTACAGTTCTGCTTTAAAGTCGTACTGTGACCTTCTGTGGATGTCTTGTCCAGCTTTAAAGAGTAACACCACCCACATCCCTCTGTGCCGCGCTTACTTTAATCCATCCTTCCTTCCTCCTTGGCATGCTTTTAAAGACCAAGTGATTATGTTAAGCCTTACTTGGAAAGCTTTGATATATGAAGAACCTTCATTGGGCTCCCTTGATGCTGATAATGGGCTCTTACTTCATGGAATTGGAGCTCTTTTTAATTCTTAACAAACTTGGCTACATACAGTTTCCCAGGCCTTGTATGACCCGTACAGGTGCTGTCGTAAAGTCAAATTTTAAGGGGTGTGACAGATGCGGCTTCAGTAATAAAGTATGGCCTCATATGCCATACATTACCAGATATCTTGTGTAATGTCAGACGTATTTACCATGAAGTGATTTTTGGAATCATCGTCCTCTGTGTCTCGGTTTGACCGGGTTCTTGGATAAACAATTAAAAGGCACAATACCGTGACTGGATCAATACATAAATAACCCGCACTTAGGGTAGAGGAACTTATAACGACGTTTCGGTCCGACTTGGACCGAAACGTCATCGTAAGATTCTTTCTCCTATGTGTGGGTTATTTGTGTAGGGTTCTTGAATGGTTCAGATTATAGGCATAAGTTAACCTTGGTAGTTGATGCCAGAAAGTGGTTTAAAGAGACGCGAACAATCACTGGGGCGTGTTTTGTTCTAGTGTTTTGTTCTAGTGTTTTGTTCTAGTGTTTTGTTCTAGTGTTTTGTTCTAGTGTTTTGTTCTAGTGTTTTGTTCTAGTGTTTTGTTCTAGTGTTTTGTTCTAGTGTTTTGTTCTAGTGTTTTGTTCTAGTGTTTTGTTCTAGTGTTTTGTTCTAGTGTTTTGTTCTAGTGTTTTGTTCTAGTGTTTTGTTCTAGTGTTTTGTTCTAGTGTTTTGTTCTAGTGTTTTGTTCTAGTGTTTTGTCTAGTGTTTGTTCTAGTGTTTTGTTCTAGTGTTTTGTTCTAGTGTTTTGTTCTAGTGTTTTGTTCTAGTGTTTTGTTCTAGTGTTTTGTTCTAGTGTTTTGTTCTAGTGTTTTGTTCTAGTGTTTTGTTCTAGTGTTTTGTTCTAGTGTTTTGTTCTAGTGTTTTGTTCTAGTGTTTTGTTCTAGTGTTTTGTTCTAGTGTTTTGTTCTAGTGTTTTGTTCTAGTGTTTTGTTCTAGTGTTTTGTTCTAGTGTTTTGTTCTAGTGTTTTGTTCTAGTGTTTTGTTCTAGTGTTTTGTTCTAGTGTTTTGTTCTAGTGTTTTGTTCTAGTGTTTTGTTCTAGTGTTTTGTTCTAGTGTTTTGTTCTAGTGTTTGTTTTTGCTAGTGTTTTGTTCTAGTGTTTTGTTCTAGTGTTTTGTTCTAGTGTTTTGTTCTAGTGTTTTGTTCTAGTGTTTTGTTCTAGTGTTTTGTTCTAGTGTTTTGTTCTAGTGTTTTGTTCTAGTGTTTTGTTCTAGTGTTTTGTTCTAGTGTTTTGTTCTAGTGTTTTGTTCCTAGTGTTTCTAGTGTTTCTAAACCTGACTGTCTATGCAGGTTAGGTGGCTAGACAAAGTTTGTCAGGAAACAGGACAAGTGTTTCCTGACGCGGGTCTTGGTTATATGATGACCCACAGCTGGAGCTCTTGGTCATTTGACAGAGGCCTTCCGCAGGCTTACTCCTCCACCCCTTTAAAAATTAATGTTGTATGCAGTTGGCTTAGATACAAAAGCTCTTATATAATTAACTTGCTTGCAACTGTATTAATCATTCTACTGTATATAATGGTGCATCATAGATCATGCTTTCAGCTGTATAAATTTTGATATATGAAAGTTGAGAGGTGACGAGGAGTTACAAGATCTCTTAATGCAACAAGTACACCACTCAGTATTAAGTCATGTACTGCCTTTTTTGCATGACGTTGGGTTGGATCATAATTGTTCGGTTGGCTGCTAGTGCATGATGACTTAAAAATGATCAGGGTAGAATATTATAGGTGTGTAACATTTAAATTCATTGTAATTCTTGTCAGTTGCTGCTAGAAGTTAAAATTAAACTCCTTCCTTGTTAATATATCATTTAATGTCACCGCTGATGAGTATTATACGTACACTAACAGTTAATGAACTCGTCTTGGTGCTTAAGTGTGTAGAATGCGCAACACTGACATGTTAGCATGATACCGTTGACATGCCCTATATGGTGCGGGGATCAAGGGCCGCCCATCTTCTGCTAGCACTCTTGGCAGCTACCACCGAAGGCTAACTGTTCCAAAGAGGATATTTTTTTGTTATGATAAGGTGTGTTTGTCCGGGCCAGGAGGTAGTGTGTAAGTTCACTTGTTTAACGCGAGAGTTCTCGTGTTCGTATGTGTGTTTCATATTTACACGTGAGTTGAATGCTTTAGCCAACATGGAGACAAAAAAATAGGAAAGAAAGTCCGTGTTTACACTTCGTTCGTTTTCCAGCAGAGTTCCTAGTTTAGCACAACCCAGTAATGCTAATATTTTATTTTAATTATATGTATATATATCTCAATATTTATCTTATTTTTAATCAGCAAAGTGTCATCATTTGTAATATAAAAAACTTCCCTGTAAATGCAGTTTGTAGACATCTTGAACTAAAAGCTGCTGAAGAGACTTCCAAATCTGCGTCGTGAAATAACCCCTTACTAGAGTGGGAGGCTCGTTAACACTACAAAATATCTCCATTGAAAAGCAGGATGTAATAAATGTGCCGTTAAGAGAGAGATAATTAGTGTCTTCCACTTAAGTAATACAAGAGGTCTTGATAGTGATTCAGGACTGAGCTAAACTTCGTTTAAAATTTCTTCTGTGTGAGGGTTATTTGTGAATTGTTGCAGCCACGGTATTGTGACTTCTAAGTAAGAGGAGGTATCCACTGCCTTTATCAAAGTTCCTGTAGACTGATCTTGATCAGCTGGGTTGCAGTGACAGCGTCTTGCTGAGAACTGAAAAAAAAGAAACAAAGCAATCTGCGTGATTCAGGGTGATAATAAAAACAGGTCCCGGTCATGGAACGGTCCGTACCAGTGATCTTTTAACATTAGATAAGAACATAGCCACCACTAGGAACCACCGCCGTAAACCACCACCTGCACTGGCACCACGACCACCACTCATCCACCACCAGCATGACCACCACCCATCACAACGTGTACCACCACCACCACCACAGCTGAGTGAACTTAACTACAGCTGAGAGCTGCGTCTTGACAGTGTCTAAGCATGATGTTGTGGTGATGACATCGAAGAATGTGCAGCTGCGAGATGTGTGACTGGGTACAAGGCCAGACACACGATAAAGCTCTTGGGGCAGGGAAAGAGAGTGGACCTAGAAACGACCAGCCAAGAGGAGGGGCCAGGAGCTACGACTCCACCCCTGCAACCACAAATAAGTGAGTAGAGACGCAAGCACAGCCACATTCTGAAAAATGCACTCGCGCACATACACACGACTGCCGGGCTAACTGCATGTCCGTATAAATTAAATTAGGTGTGTAATTGCCTGTTTATAGTTGCAGGGGTCGAGTCTCGGCTTCTGGCTGTTACGAGAGTTCACAATTCGTATCTTTATGAGCTCTAACATACTTTGATCAAATTGTAATGTTGATAACCATCTTGCAAACTCTGCAACTCTGTACTTTCTTAGTAATTATACCTGGCTACAGTTGTAGTGACCCATCAACTAATATTGCAACACACGTGGTCGTATTGCTCACTTGACTTAGTGTTGCAACCACCACCACAATGTTTACCACATAATTGTTTATACACAAGATGTATATAGTAGTGAATGACTTGAGATTCCCGAAAATTAATCTTCGATTTGCATGCATGTTCATGCAGTGTCACAGGCACGGACCACGGTTACAATCCCCCTCCCCCCGTCCATTCTTCTGTTTATTCATTTAGCAGTAACTCGTCTGTTGCAAACTGACTTCCTGCACCTGAGTGAAGCAACACCTTGTTTATAAACCATTGTTATATTGCACTCAGCACTGGTGATGCTGTAACACTGGTGATGCTGCAACACTGGTGATGCTGTAACACTGGTGATGCTGCAACACTGGTGATGCTGCAACACTGGTGATGCTGTAATACTGGTGATGCTGCAACACTGGTGATGCTGCAACACTGGTGATGCTGCAACACTGGTGATGCTGCAACACTGGTGATGCTGCAACACTGGTGATGCTGTAACACTGGTGATGCTGTAACACTGGTGATGCTGTAACACTGGTGATGCTGTAACACTGGTGATGCTGCAACACTGGTGATGCTGCAACACTGGTGATGCTGTAACACTGGTGATGCTGTAACACTGGTGATGCTGTAACACTGGTGATGCTGCAACACTGGTGATGCTGTAACACTGGTGATGCTGTAACACTGGTGATGCTGTAACACTGGTGATGCTGCAACACTGGTGATGCTGCAACACTGGTGATGCTGCAACACTGGTGATGCTGCAACACTGGTGATGCTGCAACACTGGTGATGCTGCAACACTGGTGATGCTGCAACACTGGTGATGCTGCAACACTGGTGATGCTGCAACACTGGTGATGCTGCAACACTGGTGATGCTGCAACACTGGTGATGCTGCAACACTGGTGATGCTGTACAGGAAATAACGGTGATGCTGTAACACTGGTGATGCTTTGAAAAATACAAACACATATCTTTTAATATATGATACAAAAATTTGTGTATTTTGAGCGCTCTCAATATCAAAATATATTAATTTGTTTACTATTAATTTATTTATTAATGTATTATCACTATTCATTTCGTATTTCCATTTATGTATTAACTACATAGGGTTTAACAGTGGCATACATTGTATTTAATAAGTCACGTCATACACAGGTGATATTGGAGCTTTAACCTAGAATAAACAGTGTGTGACTTAATTCCATTGGGGTCACTATACATTTAACTTTTATTGCATCCAGAATTTCAGTTCCTGGTTCAGTAACGTGCAGGAATACAGAACAGCGTGTATTGACCTTTAGAGTGGAGCCAAACATGCCAGGAATCCCCGTAACGTGAATCATTTTATTGATTTAGAATCGCCATCCCTAACTTTATTATTTTGGGAGCTGGACTCAAAATCGAGAACTGAGAGGAATGCAATATGAGAAGTTGAAAGACCCCCAACCTGGCAAACTTTCAGAAGAAAAGCAGCTCCAAGATGTGATTAAGACCTATATTAATACTATTATTATTATTAAGACATTGATATTATCACTTCATATTTTTAACAATTTTTTTTCTATTTTTTCTACATGTATACCTTTAATTATATTAATTGTCCATATTTCTTTACATAAGTGAAGGAGCGACTCCGAATATTTATAGTTGGATAGTTGACGTTGCTCTTACATCTGGCCACCCTTCACATATTTTGACCGGCATTATTGGTTTCTGGCCTCTTGTGCTTTGTATATATTTTTGGGTTGTATTGAATTTAACTCTGCCATCTATTTTGAATGGAAGGAGCGTCCGTAAAGAATGGTACTAAACACGACGTAAGAAGGTTGTGCGGGGAGAGGGAGCGGTAGTACTCTTAAAGAGTACTCTTGAGTACTACCACTCCAGCATCTACTCTTAATAAAAACCAACGTGCGGATGTGGAAAAGTGACCTATTAGCAGTCTGGCCAAACAACGAGAGGCAGCACTGGCTAACTAGGTGGATGTTTTGGCTAGCTGGGTGGCAGAAAAGCAAGCTGGGAGGCAAGGAAGTAAGCAAGAAACTGGGCAGGCAGGCAGGTAGGCTGGGGCACGCAGCTGGTGATAGCTCCTGGGGGGTAGAGACAATCACTGCCAAATTATGTAGTGTTTGTGTAGTGAGCGTTTGTTGCTGTGGCCAGGTGAGGAGAGTTAGGAGTTAGCTAGTTAGTATACACAACACAATCAGAACTAGCCACCACTCATGTGATTTACCTCTGATCAGATTTTTCCTTTCATCTCGGCCCTTCCTGGTGATTTCCTGGTAGCCAGATTCAGTTGACGTTAAGGCGGGGACAGGAGCTAGAACACAACCTATGGAGCTTGAAAATGATACTTCCCTTAAGGTGGGAGGGATCCTAAAGTGCTAGTGAAGTCCTACTCCATATACCAAGGACTCCAGTGGAAATAAATCTCTTTTGGGTTATCCTAGGTAATTTACATATGTTACTATGTATGATAGTTTGTGTACCTGTACCTAAATTAAACTTGCTAATTAAGGCGCTCTGTGACCTGTGAGCTTGACGCTCCGTCAAACTGCGCATCTGAGAGGGGCCGCGGCGGCGGTGGTGGTGCGTATGTCGTGTTTTGCCGATGCATGGTCATGCTCTCCTTATTAGTGTCCCACACGGACACTCGCACCAGATCATGCCAGTACTATCATTGACACGACCTAAAGCTCCAGCGGCGGCTCATCATATGACTAAGACCCGCGTCAGGAAACACTTGTCTTGTTTCCTCACAAACCTTACCTAACCTTTTGACATTGACCCTTGAATGTTATTGTGTAATGTAGTTTTGCCTCGAAAACACCGCATACGAGGCACCAGTGTTAAGTGTTTGGGGGTTTGCTCCTAAACCCTTTAAGGTGGTAGGGGGTCCCATAATGCCAATGAAGGGCTCCTGATCAAACGAAATGGAGTTGATTCCCTCATCCAAATCTGAATACTTCCAATTGTAGTAATGTTGCCAGATCACGTAATTGGTGGTGGTTCTTAGGGATGTGGTTGTGAAGGTTGGGTGGATTGTGGTGATGGTTGTTACGGTCAACCAGCAAGAAACCAGTCGAAGATTGAGATAGATGTACAACAGTTGGGCATCTTTATTGACGAAACATCTCGCCTACACAGTAGGCTTCTTCAGTCAAATACAGAGGGAGCAGTAGTAATGAATTAAAGATGTAATCAGTCCATCATCCTTGGAGAAAAAGTATTTAATATGGTCAGTCCCTCAGCCTCCAGGCTGAGGGGCTGATTACCTCGTACTCCATCTGATTTTCAACTATTCTTCTTTGTATTGTAGTGAAGCCACTGGTTGGCGAAACGTTTCCGCAGTAAAGATATCCAGGTGTTGCACAAGTCTTTATTAAGTAAAAGAACACAAATGCAACTAATGAGACATTTTATTGTGGCAACGTTTCGCTCTCCAGGAGCTTTTTCAAGCAGTTACAAGCGATACATGGACAGAGGGTATATATATATATACTCTCAAAGTGAGGTGTAATACTAGTGGTGTAATACTTAGTGTATTACTAATACTACTACAACTTGTATTACTACTATTTCTACCACCACTAGTATTACACCTCACTTTGGGAGTACATATATACCCTCTGTGTCCATGCATTGCTTGTAACGGCTTGAAAAATCTCCTGGAGAGCGAAACGTTGCCACAATAAAATGTCTCATTAGTTGCATTTGTCCTTTTACTTAACATATTGTCTGTAATTCTACCAATATTAATACAAGTCTTAATTCATCATGCTATCGGTTCTGTGAATCATATTTATCAACAACCAGGTATTATATTCACGAGGAGTTAATGCTGTTTGATAGTCATGGTGTGAGTATGAGTCTTTCATCTCAGTACAAGTATTGTCATAGAGAGCGAAATAAACTTAATTGTTCCGTTTGATATTACTGTAGCAGAGTTGCCAGAGGACTGGCGTAGGGACCACCCATGAACCGAGCATCTGGCTACACTTGTTCCCTAGGGCGTATATACACCATCAAAGACATGTTGTCTCCGCGATTACATGAGCTGTATATAATTGTTAAAGCCTGTGTTTTTCTGCCACTGTTGTGTGCGGTTACAGTAGTAGCAGCAGCAGCAGCATCCTGCTGTTTTGTTGGGTTCAAAGTACAAACACCTGACTCCTCCTCCTGTTGATGTCTGGTGGAATACGGGAGAGGCTGTTAGTATTGTTGGGTCCGAGTGGAAGGGTACAGACGGGAGAGGCTGGATCCTCCATGCTGGTAATTAAGGTTGTAAATAGGTGAGACGGATGAGCAGTGGATGCACTACGGTACAGCTCAGGACATTGAAGAAAAATTTTCGCCACGGAGTGGCCTTAGTCCTAAACATAAAAACATCAGAAATATGGAAGACTGTAGCAGGCCTACTGGCCCATATTAGGAAGGTCTTTCTCAAACTTGCTAACAAAAATATTTGCCCAGCCCATTCTCAGTGCTACCCAAGAAATAAGCTTTGATAACCCTAAATAAGCTTTGATAACCCTAAATAAGCTTTGATAACCCTAAATAAGCTTTGATAAGTACTCTTGAGGAAACTTTCCATTGAAGCTTTATGAACTAGTACATACAATAGATACATCAGTTGTAGTCCTAGATAAAGTTTGTTGACTCGGGTAGGTGTAAAATTAAACACATGTGCGACATCAGGGTATCTTTATTGTAGACGTTTCGCCATTCAGTGGCTTTATCAATACAAATTCCAGGACATAATTAGGAGACAGAAGAATTATATATACAAAAGATGAGGTAATCAGTCCCTTGGAGTTGGTGTGAAGATCACCGTAGTCGTGAAGATTCTGCAGAATCTTGACGACTACGGTGCTGTGTGTGTGTGTGTGTGTGTGTGTGTGGGTGTGGGTGTGGGGGTGGGTGGGTGTGGGGGTGTGTGTGTGTGGGTGTGGGGGTGGGTGGGTGTGGGGGTGGGTGGGTGTGGGGGTGTACTCACCTATTTGTACTCACCTATTTGTGGTTGCAGGGGTCGAGTCATAGCTCCTGGCCCCGCCTCTTCACTGATTGCTACTAGGTCCTCTCTCTCTCTCTCCCTGCTCCACGAGCTTTATCAAACCTAGTCTTAAAACTATGTATGGTTCCTGCCTCCACTATGTCGCTTTCTAAGCTATTCCACTTCCTGACAACTCTATGACTGAAGAAATACTTCCTAACATCCCTTTGACTCATAGGAGTCTTCAACTTCCAATTGTGACCCCTTGTTTCTGTGTCCCCTCTCTGGAACATCTTGTCTCTGTCCACCTTATCTATTCCTCGCAGTATTTTATATGTCGTTATCATGTCTCCCTAACCCTCCTGTCCTCTAGTGTCGTCAGGCCGATTTCCCTTAACCTTTCTTCGTAGGACAATCCCCTTAGCTCTGGGACTAGTCTTGTTGCAAACCTTTGCACTTTCTCTAATTTCTTGACGTGCTTGACCAGGTGTGGGTTCCAAACTGGTGCTGCATACTCCAGTATGGGCCTGACGTATATGGTATACAGAGTCTTGAATGATTCCTTAGTGAGGTATTGGAACGCTATTCTTAGGTTTGCCAGCCGCCCGTATGCTGCAGCAGTTATCTGATTGATGTGTGCCTCAGGAGATGTGCTCGGTATTATACTCACCCCAAGATCTTTTTCTTTGAGTGAGGTTTGCAGTCTTTGGCCACCTAGACTATACTCTGTCTGCGGTCTTCTTTGCCCTTCCCCGATATTCATGACTTTACATTTGGCAGGGTTAAATTCAAGGAGCCACTTACTGGACCAGGCTTGCAGCCTGTCCAGGTCTCTTGTAGTCCTGCCTGATCCTCGATTGATTTGATTCTTCTCATTAACTTCACATCATCTGCAAATAGTGACACTTCTGAGTCTACCCTTCCGTTATGTCATTCACATATACCAAAAACAGTACAGGTCCTAGGACTGACCCTTGTGGAACTCCACTCGTCACAGGTGCCCACTCTGACATCTCGTCACGTACCATGACTCGTTGTTGCCTCCCTGTCAGATATTCTCTGATCCATTGCAGTGCTTTTCCTGTTACGTGTGCCTGATCCTCTAGCTTTTGCATTAATCTCTTGTGAGGAACTGTGTCGAACGCCTTCTTGCAGTCCAAAAAATGCAGTCTATCCACCCTCTCTCTCGTGTCTTACTTCTGTTACCTTGTCATAAAACTCCAGTAGGTTTGTGACACAGGATTTTCCTTCCCTGAAACCGTGCTGGTTGTCGTTTATAAGCTTGTGTCTTTCTAGGTGCTCCACCACTCTCCTCCTGATGATCTTCTCCATGACTTTGCATACTATACACGTCAGTGACACAGGTCTGTAGTTTAATGCCTCGTGTCTGTCTCCTTTCTTAAAAATTGGGACTACATTTGCCATCTTCCACGCCTCAGGTAGTTGCCCAGTTTCAATGGATGTGTTGAAGATTTGTGTTAGTGGCACACACAACATCTCTGCTCCTCTCTAAGGACCCACGGAGAAATGTTGTCCGGTCCCACCGCTTTTGAGGTATCGAGTTCACATAGCAGCTTCTTCACCTCCTCCTCGGTTGTGTGTATTTCATCCAGCACTTGTTGGTATACCTCCCTATTCTGAATTCCTGGAGTCCTTCCTGTCTCCTGTGTAAATACTTCTTTAAATCTCATGTTGAGCTCCTCACATACCTCTTGGTCGTTTATTGTGAACTCCCCACCTTCCTTTCTCAGCCTGATTACCTGGTCCTTGACTGTTGTTTTCCTCCTGATGTGGCTATACAACAGCTTCGGGTCAGACTTGACTTTTGATGCTATATCATTTTCATATTGTCGCTGAGCCTCCCTTCTTACCTGTGCATATTCGTTTCTGGCTCTTCGGCTAATCTCTTTATTTTCCTGGGTCCTTTGTCTTCTGTACTTTTTCCATTCTCTATTACACTTACTTTTTGCCTCCCTACACCTCTGGCTGAACCAAGGACTCGTTCTGGTCTTCCCATTACTTCTGTGTGTGTGTGTGTGTGTGTGTGTGTGTGTGTGGGTGTGGGTGTGGGGGTGGGTGGGTGTGGGGGTGTGTGTGTGTGGGTGTGGGGGTGGGTGGGTGTGGGGGGGTGTGGGTGGGTGTGTGGGGGTGGGTGTGGGGCTCTGCTGGGGTTTAGGCATGGTGGTGGGGGCCACCTGAACTAATTGAGAACATATTGTGTTTGGAGGAAACTGTTTCTTCAATTCCATCCCAGATTTGGGCAGTTTTTTCTTCCCCGGACTCCCGAGAGGCAAGGCTCAGTAAAGCGTAAGCTTTGGTGGTCCTTACAACCAACAGCAACAAAATAAAGCATTCTGTGTGTATACTCTTTACTTAACATTTTTATCCTCCTAACAGGAAAAGATTGGAAGGAGGGGAAGATTGGTATAAAATACCGACACAGTGGAAAAACATAAATTTAGTATTATACGATTCTTTATTGACGACGTTTCGCTCACGAAGTGGGCTTTATCACAACGTTGTCAATAAAGGGTTGCATTATACTGCATTTTTTCCCCATTAGGACGAGTTTTTCACATGCCGGATGCTGTGACCATTGGGGGAAAGGAAGGAATAAATCTGGCTTAGTTATTAGTAGATCTGCGAATCTTTGATTCCTCCGGCTGCTGGGGTGCGTGAGAGTGTGTGCGTTGTTACACATGCGTGCACACGCGCGTCTGTGTACACTCTTATTCTTGCACAATGACTTATCCGGTCTTAGTGCGTAATTCTTGTTAGCCAGGAAATGAGGGCACTAGAAGTGGTGTTTTGTGTAAAGTTTGTAGTGTACACAGTCACAGATTTGTAGATAATTAGTTCATAGAACCGACAAGTTGATAATTTATACATTTGTGGTCCAGTAGGCCTGCTGAGTGAATATTAAAATGGTGTGCAATACTGACTGGTTGATAAGCAAGACACGTGTGCAACAATTAGGTATCTTTATTCCGAAACGTTTCGCCTGCACACAAGGCTTCTTCAGTCTAGTACAGAAGAGTGAGCAGAAGCAATAGAGATGTAAAAATGTCATCAGTCCATCACCCTTGAAGACGTAGTTTTGAGGTGGTCAGTCCCTCAGCTGTGCATTTGTCCTTTTGCCTATCACTAATTTCTATATCTGTTACTCCAGTAATTTCCAGGTATATATTATCATGCATCTCCTCCACTGCAGCAAGTACACATTCAAGATTTGTAGGCGTTCCCAATAATTTAAAAGCTGTATTGGCTCTCTGGGCAATGAAGATTTTAAAGTGATGTAGCAAAGCATCAATTAGGCAGTGTTATTTAGTAGAGTGAAGTGAACTCTTAAATGTGTTGGTTAATAATTTAGAAAACTTTAAAAGCAGATCAGAGAAAAGAGTGCAAATTCTTGTGTGTAAATAGGACCCCCGGGTCTTGTTTGGGTCACTAGGCCGTCTGGCTGCAGTAATGCTTTTGTTATAATGATAATCTTATGTAAGGTGGTTCAAGGCTCATAACTTTACAACGACCACGATGTCGTGAGTTGCTTGAGGTCCAGTTGTACTAAGTGCTGCAAGGGGGGGAGGTTAACTGGGGGAGAGGCTAGATACGAGAGAGGGGGAGAGTAGTGTCAGCCGGTGCAGGAAGTGGATGGGTGAAGGTCGAGAGGCGCGGTATGGAGGTGTGGAAAGATACCTATGTACTGTTCAGGACATTTATTAAAGAAAACGTTTCTCCAAGAGTGGCTCGTGGCGAAACGTTTCCTAAGTCTTCCACACCTTGTCGGTATCGCTATACCTTTTCTCGGTATGGAGGGACTTGCAAATAACACGAGTGCTGTTTCTGTACCTAGTTATTAAGACACAGGTGCTGCATTTGAGTATCTTTGACACCTGAGATATAAATAAGGTCCTGAGGATCTCTCTCCAAAAAAAGAACCCGTAATAATGGGTTGAAATTGGACAAATTTAGATTTAGAAAGGATATAGGAAAGTATTGGTTTGGAAATTGAATAGTTGGTGAGTGGAACAGTTTGCCCAGCAAGGTTATTGAAGCTAAAACCTTGGGTAGATTCAAATTTAGATTAGAGGGGTTGGATTTGAGTGGGACTTGCACTTTAGTTAATATGGTTATCGAAGCTTATTCCTCGGGTAACATTGATGATGGGTTGGGCGAATATTTTTGTTAGTGGGTTTGGGTTTTGAGAAGTACTTACCCAGTATGGGCCAGTAGGCCTACTGCAGTGTTCTTATGAATAACTTGACAGTTGCAGTCAGTGTTGTGGGTTGCTGGCTGGACCTCCGTCCCGCCCTTGCTTTCCTACCTGCCCGTAAACACTTGCTCAAGTTTACCCAGATGTTTATTAATCATGAACGGTAGCGATGAGAATGTAAACAGCGTCAGCGGAAATACCACACAAAAAATGGAGTTATGTCATAGCAAGGGAGAGAAAGTAGGTATGACAAGGTAGTTGTCAGAATACCCGGAGGAAGGAGCTGGCGTGGCTGGGGGTCAGATCACACTGCTTGAAGGAGCTGGCGTGGCTGGGGGGTCACACTGCTTGAAGGAGCTGGCGTGGCTGGGGGTCACACTGCTTGAAGGAGCTGGCGTGGCTGGGGGGTCACACTGCTTGAAGGAGCTGGCGTGGCTGGGGGGTCACACTGCTTGAAGGAGCTAGCGTGGCTGGGAGTCAGCTCACACCGCTTGAAGGAGCTGGCGTGGCTGGGGTCACACTGCTTGAAGGAGCTGGCGTGGCTGGGCACTGCTGAGGAGCTACTGGTGAGTCACTACCGCTTGAAGGAGCTGGGCTGGGGTCACGTGAGGCTGGCGGGCTGGGTCACACTGCTTGAAGGAGCTAGCGTGGCTGGGAGTCAGCTCACACCGCTTGAAGGAGCTGGCGTGGCTGGGGGGTCACACTGCTTGAAGGAGCTAGCGTGGCTGGGAGTCAGCTCACACCGCTTGAAGGAGCTGGCGTGGCTGGGGGTCAGCTCACACTGCTTGAAGGAGCTGGCGTGGGTGGGGGTCAGCTCACACTGCTTGAAGGAGCTGGCGTGGGTGGGGGTCAGCTCACACTGCTTGAAGGAGCTGGCGTGGCTGGGGGTCACACTGCTTGAAGGAGTTGGCGTGGCTGGGGGGTCACACTGCTTGAAGGAGCTGGCGTGGCTGGGGGTCACACTGCTTGAAGGAGTTGGCGTGGCTGGGGGGGTCACACTGCTTGAAGGAGCTTTTCCTCGTCATTTTCCATTTAGACATTCACGAAATCTATAACACTACCTAGGTGTTTGCAGACTTGTTTATTCGTGTCTTGGCCGTGGGTACCTTTACCTTTGATATACCTTTGAAGAGTTTCGAAAGAGTATCTACTCTCTGAGCCCGGCCATGGGTCAGGCTCGTCTGGTGCTTGCCTGGTCAACCAGGCTGTTGCTGCTGGAGGCCCGCTGCCCCACATATCCATCACAGCCTGGTTGATCTGGCACCTGGTGAAGATACTTGTCCAGTTTCCTCTTGAAGGCTTCTACACTGGTTCCAGCCGTGTTTCGGATATCTTCTGGTAAGATGTTGAATAGTCTGGGACCCCGGATGTTAATACAGTGCTCCTGTATTGTCCCCACCGCACCCCTGCTCCTCACTGGGTTTATTTTACACTTCCTCCCATATCTCTCACTCCAGTATGTTGTTATGGCAGTGTGCAGATTTGGGACCAGGCCCTCAAGTACTTTCCAGGTATATATTATCATGTATCTCTCTCTCCTCCGCTCCAATGAGTACATGTTCAAGACTTGAAGGCGTTGCCAATAATTTGTTTCAATGGCTCAATGTGAGCCGTAAACGATCTCTGGATTTGTTCCAGCTCTGTTATTTCTCCTGCCCTGAACGGGGCCGTCAGCACTGAGCAGTATTCTAAGTGAGGGAGCACTAGCGATTTGAATAGTGTCACCATCGGCATTATTTCCCTTGTTTTGAAAGTTCTCAATACCCACCCCGTCATCTTCCTGGCTGTTGTGATCTTTGTCTTGTTATGGTCTTTAAAAGACAGATCAGCAGACATAATTATTCCCAAGTCCTTTACGTGTTCCTTTCGTTCTATGTGGTGACCCTCTTGCGTTTTGTGTATAGTGTTCATTTTGAGTTCATTTTTTCCATACCTAAGCAGCTGAAACTTACCACCATTGAACGTCATGTTGTTCTCCACTGCCCATTGGAAGACCCTGCTTATGTCTTCCTGTAAATTTTCAGTGTCCTCTACCGTAGTGACTTTCATGCTTATTTTAGTGTCATCTGCAAATGATGATACAAAATTGTGCTGGGTGTTTTTATCTACGTCTGCTATGAGGTGCCAAGACAGTGCCTTGGGGCACTGAGCTTTTGACCTCGCTGATGCTGGATCTTGCCCTGTTCACTACTACTTTTGTGTTCTGTGTGTTAGGAACACAAAAATCCATCTGTCTACCTTCCCCGTAATGCCTATGGCCCTCATTTTGTGCGCTATCACTCCATGATCGCATTTGTCAAACGCCTTTGCAAGATCTGTGTAAATCACATCTGCGTTTTGGTCGTCCTCCAATGCCTCCGTAATTCTGTCATAATGGTTCAGCAGCTGTGACAGGCATGATCGTCCCGCTCTAAAGCCATGCTGGTTCGGGTTATGTTGGTTGTTGGATTATGTTGGTTGTTAAGAATTAGATATGTGCAATATCTGGGTACCTTTATTTGTAGATGTTTCGCCAACCATTGGCTTTATCAGTACAAGGACATAATGTGACGAATTATATACAAAGGTGAGATAATCAGTCCCTCAATCTTGGAGTTGAAGAGCACAGTAGTATTGAAGGAAGTGAAGTAGGCATGTAGCTTGGCGCTTATGAGTGGAACAGTCTGCCTAGTTAGGGTTATTGAAGCTAGGACCTTGGGTAGTTTCAAATTTAGGTTGGATAAATTCATGAGTGAGAGGGGTTGGGTTTGAGTGGGACTTGAGTGGACTGACCACCTCGAAACTACGTCTTCAAGAGTGATGGACTGATGACATAGTCTTGACGTCTCTACTGCTTCTGCCTACTCTTCTATACTCACTGTGGACACCTACTGTGTAGGCGAAACGTTTCGGAATGAAGATACATAACTGTTCCACATGTCTTACTTATCGTCCTCTCCCTTACCTCTCGTCTTCTCTGCTCTCTTCTGCTATCCCTCCTCCCCTTCCTCGTTCTTCCTTAGCAGTCTTCTACTGAGTCTGAGCGTCGGCGCCTGGCTAAGTTGTCAAAGACACCTAACATTAAGCTTTTTCAACGCTTAAATTAGTTTATAAACAGGTTTACTTGCGAGGATGGGTTGTAGAATAAGACTGGCACTGTTTTCCACCTTCCTCTCTAGTGTTGCTGCTTCTTTATTACTCTTCCCTCCAACCTCCCTCCCTCCCTTTCCTGGTCTCCCTCCCGCGCACTCTCCCTCTTCAGCTGCCCTGTAGTTTTAGGACTGGCATGCCATAGGTTCGAGCCTCCGGTCGGTGAGTTTCCTACCTCCGTCCTCTTCCCTCCTCCCTCCCAGCCTTCCTTCCATCACATCCGTCCCCCATACTTCCCTACCTCTCTACTCCCACTTCCCGAGACTTCCTCGTCTTCCTTCTCACATAAACCCAGCAAGTGTGACAGTATTATCGGAAATTCTCTGCATAATATCGCCTATCCGACCGATTCTAAAAACTGCCTAAGTTAGCAATATAGACTTTTAAAAGGCCGAAAGATTGGCTCCGTCTGCACCTGCTTCAACCAGCTGATGGGAGGGAGGGCAGGATGGAAGGAAGGAAGGAAGGAAGAAAGGGAGGGAGGGAGGGAGGGAGGAGAGTGAAATTTAAGGGGAAAGTGAGTTGGTAGAACATAAGTAACAGTATTGTTGGAGTGTTAGAATGTGTTATGTGACTGAAATACTTTAAAGATTTAATATCAAGTATAGCTGTCTTCCTTTATGATATTTATTAAATAGATGTGGTGAATATTTTTTTATTGCGGTAGTTATGTAAACAAAATTATGGACATGAGCAGTTTGTTGTGACTAGGAGGAAGAGGCAAGGAAGTCTGATAAGAGCTTGGGGATAAAGGGTAGATGGAACAAGACAAGGGTGAGAGGATGAGACCGGGGGAGGGGGGTTAACCCTTGAAACAGACTAAGAGTAATGTACAGGAAGATGGGGTGAGAGATGCTGGAGAGGGAGGGCGAGGGTAAAGGATGGAGGTATAAGAGAGGCGTGGGTGACTGGAAAATGACAATCATCTGAGTGGTAATAAAAGATGGGCAAGTGGTGACAGGAAGGGAAGGGGGTCGTTGTCGGTGGTAGACATGAGTTACCCAGACATGAACCAGTTGGCGGGGCCCAGGGAGTGAAGATGGCTAGGGTACGATGGTGAGACTGTTGGCGGGGCCCAGGGAGTGAAGATGGCTAGGGTACGATGGTGAGACTGTTGGCGGGGCCCAGGGAGTGAAGATGGCTAGGGTACGATGGTGAGACTGTTGGCGGGGCCCAGGGAGTGAAGATGGCTAGGGTACGATGGTGAGACTGTTACCAGCTGTGACTAAATTTGGTTGTTAGCAATAGTAGATTCATACCTCTTGACCTTGCCTCTTAATTCTGATGTGCCGACTTTTCTTCCTGGTTGCTGGGCGCCAGAGCCCGATCATACCTTCCCTAGACACTCTTGTTGTCATTGTGGGTTGCGAGGGAGGTGTACACGCGAGTGTGCCTCTTGTGTAAGTTTTAACAAGATTATTGAACGTTGCTGCCGTACACACACAATAGAAAAAGGATACAAAACCAGTGCGGTAGCGTCTTGATATTAGCGATAAGTATCCGGGGCCCAAGACTGTTCAACAGCCTCCCACCAGGCATAAACAGTACTAGTGTTTCCTGACGCGGGTCTTAGTCATATGATGACCCGCCGTTGGAGCTTTTGGTCATCTGACAGAGGCCTTCCACTGGCTTATCGGTCCACCCCTTTAAAAACTACTTATAAGTTTATATAGTCGGTATTCGATCAGCTGGGCTATGGTTAGTATGTTGGACTACGTGCGGCCAGCAGTAACAGCCTGGTTGATCAGGCCCTGATCCACCACGAGGCCTGGTTTAGGACTGGGCCGCGGGGGCGTCGACCCCCGCGGTCGACGCCCCCACGTAGACGTAGGACAGAGCCGCCTCCCACTTTGTTCTGAATGACCCACGTGGGTCCACTGCTTTACATAGACAATAAAAAAAAAAAGTTAAAATTTCAACTTTTTTTTTTCAGTTAAAATCTAGCAGAAATTTAATATGCTGTCATATTTGTAGACGAGGCAGCAGTCTGGTATTTATGAGATAGTGTAGGTGGACATGTTATGGTATCCGTGCAGGCGCCCAGGTATATTGCAAGTAATGAACAGGTAGTGTTGTGTGCTGGAATGAGCATTAAGTGGCGTGGCCGGGCGCTACGGCTCAGTTGTGTCAGCTACTTGCTAATTCCATTTGTTGGGCCTTTGATGCCACCGGCGCACGGGACAGGCAGGTGGGAGGCCGGTGTGGAGGCCACACTTTGTACACAAAATATATTCACTTCCACCCGGGATATATACTGCAAATAGTTAATAATATTTTTGTTTAAAAGTAATATTTTTTCAGTTAAATTTTCGTAGGTTACACTGCATCAGACTAGTAATGGTTTTAGCCCAAACACAAATTATTAAAGCGAACTTAAGAGGCACGTAAGTTTCCCAGTCTTCTAATAACATGGAAGATTATAGTGGAAAAATGAACATGTTGTTAGAAGACGGGGGAACTTAGGTGCCCCTTAAAAATGGTTAGCAACTTCCCCGAAGAGAACTTCTCACCATTATTTGAAGGAGGTTCCTTGCAGGTAGCACTCATCCTTGTAGATAAATGGTTCAGAGAACCCACAAGTTTATAAATTACACACATGTGCAACACTTGGGTATCTTTATTGAAGAAACGTTTCGCCACACAGTGGCTTCATCAGTCCTTCATCAGGTAATCAGTCCCTCAGCCTGGAGTCAATATAACCACGAAACGTTTCCTCAATAAAAATACCCAAGTGTTGCATATGTGTCTTTAAGTTATCAACTCTCCTCCCTACCTGGGAGGTGTCACAATTGACGTCCCTACCTGGGAGGTGTCACAATTGACGTCCCTACCTGGGAGGTGTCACAATTGACGTCCCTACCTGGGAGGTGTCACAATTGACGTCCCTACCTGAGAGGTGTCACAATTGACGTCCCTACCTGGGAGGTGTCACAATTGACGTCCCTACCTGGGAGGTGTCAATTGACGTCCCTACCTGGGAGGTGTCACAATTGACGTCCCTACCTGGGAGGTGTCACAATTGACGTCCTACCTGGGAGGTGTCACAATTGACGTCCCTACCTGGGAGGTGTCACAATTGACGTCCCTACCTGGGAGGTGTCACAATTGACGTCCCTACCTGGGAGGTGTCACAATTGACGTCCCTACCTGGGAGGTGTCACAATTGACGTCCCTACCTGGGAGGTGTCACATTGACGTCCCTACCTGGGAGGTGTCACAATTGACGTCCCTACCTGGGAGGTGTCACAATTGACGTCCCTACCTGGGAGGTGTCACAATTGACGTCCCTACCTGGGAGGTGTCACAATTGACGTCCCTACCTGGGAGGTGTCACAATTGACGTCCCTACCTGGGAGGTGTCACAATTGACGTCCCTACCTGGGAGGTGTCACAATTGACGTCCCTACCTGGGAGGTGTCACAATTGACGTCCCTACCTGGGAGGTGTCACAATTGACGTCCCTACCTGGGAGGTGTCACAATTGACGTCCCTACCTGGGAGGTGTCACAATTGACGTCCCTACCTGGGAGGTGTCACAATTGACGTCCCTACCTGGGAGGTGTCACAATTGACGTCCCTACCTGGGAGGTGTCACAATTGACGTCCCTACCTGGGAGGTGTCACAATTGACGTCCCTACCTGGGAGGTGTCACAATTGACGTCCCTACCTGGGAGGTGTCACAATTGACGTCCCTACCTGGGAGGTGTCACAATTGACGCAGCTGTTAACCAAACCAGTTGTGTGGAGCATCCTAATTTACCAGGCTGAATACACAAATATACTTATATGAAGTTCTAAACCCGTATGAATGAGGGCCTTAACCGCAGCGTAGAGGACGCTCGAGCCTCTCTAACTTTGCTGCTACAGATAATCTTCCACGGGTAACTAGGTCCCACAACCCAGGTTACAAACTCCTCGAGTATATGGGACCTTCGCGGGTGGCAAGTTGTTCTCTGGAAGGACTAAGACGCAAGTTATACACTACCTACGAAAGTAAAAAACTGGGCAGGCGATGCAAAATACCCCTAATGAAAATAGGGGCGCCATTGGTACACTTAAGAGAAAACACCATAAGTGTCCGGGTCCCAAGACTGTTAAACAGTCTCCCACCAAGCATAAGGGGAATTACCAATAGGCCCCTGGCTGCCTTCAAGAGGGAACTGAACAGATAATTAAAGTCGGTGCCGGATCAGCCGGGCTGTGGTTCGTACGTTGGACTACGTGCGGCCAGCAGCAACAGCCTGGTTGACCAGGCCCTGATCCACCGGGAGGCCTGGTCGTGGACCGGGCCGCGGGGGCGTTGATCCCCGGAATGCCCTCCAGGTAGACCTGTAGAATGTAAGGTCATTAGCTTTGGTCAAAGGAACATGGTAATTCAAATTTCTTGGATAGATCGCCTTTCACCACCATGAATTGCAGTATAGGTAGTCTCACTGAAATAAAATGTAGTGTTAGGATATTTTATTAAAGAAACGTTTCGCCATGAATGTCTGCTTGTTAAATCATTCGTGCACATATTTATTAGTATAAAACTTTGTCGGTTTATTGAAGAATTTTCGCGCACGAGGGGCTATCAGTTCTCAGAGATGGGTAGAAAGAACGTACAAGTAGTGGGAGCTGTAGAGATGGGAGGGGGGTGTCACCTGTAGTAATGTGTTCAGCCAAGTGAAAGCTTCGACGTTTAAAATTTAGCGAGTCACTAGGCCGACTTCAGTACTTCTCCATATTGTGTATGCAAGAGCTGCACACCTATCTTATTTCTTTCTCACTGGCTTGCGTGTGCGCCAGGTGTGTGACGCACTTCCTGGCCACACAGCTCGACAAGACAACTTTCCCGGCTGCCAGGTGCTCTCGATTTTTACCCCTGCTGCTTCCCGTCTACCTCTTCCTTCACCTATCCACTTACCTCTTCCTTAGCACAACCCCCGACCCTCTTCCTTACCACAACCCCCGACCCTCTCCACTTACATCTTCCTTAGCACAACCCCCCGACCCTCTCCACTTACCTCTTCCTTAGCACAACCCCCGACCCTCTCCACTTACCACTTCCTTAGCACAACCCCCGACCCTCTCCACTTACCTCTTCCTTAGCACAACCCCGACCCTCTCCACTTACCACTTCCTTAGCACAACCCCGACCCTCTCCACTTACCACTTCCTTAGCACAACCCCGACCCTCTCCACTTACCTCTTCCTTACCACAACCCCGACCATCTCCACTTACCTCTTCCTTACCACAACCCCGACCCTCTCCACTTACCTCTTCCTTACCACAACCCCCGACCCTCTCCACTTACCTCTTCCTTACCACAACCCCCGACCCTCTCCACTTACCTCTTCCTTACCACAACCCCCGACCCTCTCCACTTACCTCTTCCTTACCACAACCCCCGACCCTCTCCACTTACCACTTCCTTAGCACAACCCCCGACCCTCTCCACTTACCTCTTCCTTACCACAACCCCCGACCCTCTCCACTTACCTCTTCCTTACCACAACCCCGACCCTCTCCACTTACCTCTTCCTTAGCACAACCCCCGACCCTCTTCACTTACCTCTTCCTTACCACAACCCCCGACCCTCTCCACTTACCTCTTCCTTAGCACAACCCCCGACCCTCTCCACTTACCTCTTCCTTACCACAACCCCCGACCCTCTCCACTTACCTCTTCCTTACCACAACCCCGACCCTCTCCACTTACCTCTTCCTTACCACAACCCCGACCCTCTCCACTTACCTCTTCCTTACCACAACCCCCGACCCTCTCCACTTACCTCTTCCTTACCACAACCCCGACCCTCTCCACTTACCTCTTCCTTACCACAACCCCCGACCCTCTCCACTTACCTCTTCCTTACCACAACCCCGACCCTCTCCACTTACCTCTTCCTTACCACAACCCCCGACCCTCTCCACTTACCTCTTCCTTACCACAACCCCGACCCTCTCCACTTACCTCTTCCTTACCACAACCCCCGACCCTCTCCACTTACCTCTTCCTTACCACAACCCCGACCCTCTCCACTTACCACTTCCTTAGCACAACCCCGACCCTCTCCACTTACCTCTTCCTTACCACAACCCCGACCTCTCCACTTACCTCTTCCTTACCACAACCCCCGACCCTCTCCACTTACCTCTTCCTTAGCACAACCCCCGACCCTCTCCACTTACCTCTTCCTTAGCACAACCCCCGACCCTCTCCACTTACCTCTTCCTTAGCACAACCCCGACCCTCTCCACTTACCACTTCCTTAGCACAACCCCGACCCTCTCCACTTACCTCTTCCTTAGCACAACCCCCGACCCTCTCCACTTACCTCTTCCTTAGCACAACCCCCGACCCTCTCCACTTACCACTTCCTTAGCACAACCCCGACCCTCTCCACTTACCACTTCCTTAGCACAACCCCCGACCCTCTCCACTTACCTCTTCCTTAGCACAACCCCGACCCTCTCCACTTACCTCTTCCTTAGCACAACCCCCGACCCTCTCCACTTAACCTCTTCCTTAGCACAACCCCGACCCTCTCCACTTAACCTCTTCCTTAGCACAACCCCGACCCTCTCCATTTACCTCTTCCTTACCACAACCCCCGACCCTCTTCCTTACCACAACCCCCGACCCTCTCCACTTACCTCTTCCTTAGCACAACCCCCGACCCCTCCACTTACCTCTTCCTTACCACAACCCCCGACCCTCTCCACTTACCTCTTCCTTACCACAACCCCCGACCCTCTCCACTTACCTCTTCCTTACCACAACCCCCGACCCTCACCATTCTTACCTCAGTCCCGTTCCTCTTTCCCTGTCCTCCCCCTCCCTTACCCCTCTTGTTGTAATTGGAAATTCTTGTCTCGCCACCTGGGCGTTTTTTGTTACCGTGTCCCTTTAGCATATAAAGTAAATTTAAAATTATAATTCCAAACTTCAGATGGATTTAAAAATATAATTGAAACTATCCACTGACATGACATGTCAACATTGTTGAAAGAGTATCGAGACTTTTCGACATGTAAACAACTTTTAAGTGATTCTTGTAGACTTTGTAAAGGTCTTAGGGCGAAACGTGGTGTGTTTCGCCATAAACCAAGATTAACCTGGGTTTAGAGCTGGACGTCACTGCACGATATAAACCTTAGTAAGTAATGTATACAGAGAAGTCGAGAAGATTCAACTTTCTTGCTTCACGACTGATATTGATCAGCTGGGCTGTTGTGTCTACGTTAGATTGCGTACAGCTAGTACCATCAGCCTGATTGAGCATGTCATCAGCCAGGAGGCCTGGTCTGAGACCCGGGGCACGTGAGTGAGGATCCCTGGACCATCACTGGGCAGTGTTAGTTAATATGGTGAGAATAACATAACAAAACAGTAGAGCTTTGTGTTCTTAATGTTAGCGCACTCCAGGCTTTGTTGGCTGCTTAAAGCAGGTAATTCGTGGAAAGCAGCAGTTAGAAGAGTGCAACAAGGTGGGGATTACCTGAGGCAGGGTGGGTGCCAAGCTGTGTGTGGCACTGGCAGCCTCTACCACACCTGCCTTCCCTACCTCCTTGTCCTTACTGCTCACTAACTCCTTTTCTTCCCATATTACTCTCCCTTTTACTATCCTGTCTCGCTCCCTTCCTCATTTCCCCAGCTTCTAATGACCTCTTTTTCGTCCCCCTTACCGCCTTCGTCATCGCTAACCCAGTTCATGTTTTTAAAAGGTCTGATGAGGCCATCCACTAAGCCTGGTCTGGGACCGGGCCGCGGGGGCGTTTTCCCCTAAAACCGTCATAATGTAAATTTCAGGTTATTTTACGCTATTAACGAACACTGGCTGTTAGGTGTAGTTTTAGGCCGGTGACCGGACCCACCAAGCTGCCGGGGACAAGATACGGGTATTAGCCCTGGCGACCTCCATATGTTCTTTTGTCTGCTAATAAAAGACCACCACGAGCCCGCTGTTACTAATCCTTGGGCCTACCTTTCACTGCCTCCTGTACCTCTCCACCCCTCCTCTCTCATACCTGAGGTACGCTTGCTGTGTGTCAGTCTAGGGCCAGAATAACCCTCTCCACTAGTTTCACGTATACTCGTTGACCTGGGGCTCCGTGGTCAGAGGGGTTCGGAGTACAACTGTGAATCTCTGTTTTGAAACCTGGGTAAGGTGAGAAGCATGGGCAATTCCCCTTACTCGTTGCCCCTGTAAATAGGTATCTGGGAACGAGACTGCAAAGACAAGCATCAGAATACATCTTGCTCCCACCTCCCTCATACTGTCTTATGTCAGAGGTATTCTCTGCTTGGCGCAGACCACCGCGGACTCTGTTACAAAACTATTGTTGTCAGAACTTGTAGATCTGTCAACTCGCTAGTTTTTCCCCTCGGATAATACTAAAGGAAATTATTTAGTCATTGTAAACAACGTTGGCAGCTCTTGTGTGAGCAGTGTTTCGTTTTTATTACTGTGAAGGAAGTATAGTGCCGTGGAATGACAGGACGTGTACTCTCCTAGTTGTCTGTGGAGGTAGAGCCCTAGCTCTGGGCCCGAGTTAGTATTAATAGGCATGACATACTCCTAGACCCTAATGAGTTCTGTCTTGTATCTGCTTCTCAGATCCCGTGTGTAAATTATTTTGATAAAAAAGAATTGTGAATTCTTCGTCCCATTTATTTTTCTCTTCTACCCCATTATCCCATCGTTCTTATCCGTCAGTTCCATCCCTCACCGTCCCCCGTGCGTCATTCATTGTTTAATACGCGTTGGGGGATTATCAGTAATGATAGCCCTAGTTAGGCAATTATTGACGCTCAATGTGGCTGCTTTTCCTCGCGGGCGCTCTCCCGTACACTCGCGAGTATTCTCCAGTACATTCGCGCGTTCTGCCCCCATACTCGCGGGTCCTGGCACCCGTGGGAGGGGGGGACGCAGATACCCAGGAATGAGGTGTTACACTGACCTGAAGTGATGGTAATCGTGATAGTGAGGCGAGTGGTCAGGGAATGAGTGAGCATAACTGGTAGAGTGCAATGATCTACACGGTTCAAAAACAGTGTGACAGAGCTGAGTATTGCCAGTCTGTCCAGAGTCGAGATGGTACCAAGAGCCAGAGCTGACGCTCTCTGCTCTCTCGCTCGCTTGTTCTCTTTCTATCTTTAGCCACCTGTAATATTACTCTTGTTCCTCCATTTCACGTGATTTGTGATGTGTTGAAGGTGATTTAGAAGCGCAGTCGTGAGAAAGTAAATGGTGTTAGGTAAGGTTTGTAATTAAACAGGACAAGTGTTTCCTGACGCGGGTCTGTCATATGATGCCCCGCAGCTGGAGCTTTGGTCATCTGACTAAGGCCTTCCTCTGGCTTACACCTCCATCCCTTTAAAACTTATGGTTATGGTATTAGATCTAGGACTTTTATATTGTTAGTCACAACCTGGACTGTGATGCTGCTGGCCTAGCTATCCCTTCTCTCTCTCTCTCTCTTTCTTCTCTCTTCTCTCTCCTCTCTTCTCTCTCTCTTCCCCTCTCCTGTCCTCTATTCCTCACTTTGCATTGCAAATGCCCCTCCACTTTCACCCCTTTGCCCATTATTCTCCCCCTCTTATTCTTTATCCCTCTTCCTATTCTCCCTATTATAACCTCATGTGTCGCTCTTTCTCCAGCTTTTCAGCACTCTTCCTCCCCTTTATCACCCCTTCCCCCTTATTACCCCTCCCCCCGGCCTATTCATCTCACCAGTGCCCACTCTTGCCTATTCTACTCTCTCTTCCCTGTCCATGCTTGAACTCTTCCCGCCACAGTTCCGTCTTCCTGCGGGAGGACAGACAGGTGAAGCCCCTCGCTTGGGTTGAGCGGATAATCCAGGTGATACAGCAGTGTTGTCTTACCGTGTGTGTGCGCGCGCGCGCGCGCGCGCCAGACTGAGTGGGGGGGGGAAGAATACACTTGTGCAGGGATGTCAGGGTAGGGGTTGGGAGTTGGTTGACGGTGGGGTGTAAGGTAGCTTTTATAATCAGTAACTGATACACGAATATAGGGAGGCGGGGAGAGGGGGCCAGAATGGGAGAGACTGAATGGGGAAGGGAGTTGTATTTCTTGTGGCACCCCCACTAGTGCCAATACTGAGAAGAACATAAGAAAGAAAGAACACTGCAGGAGGCCTACTGGCCCATGCGAGGCAGGTCCAAGTCTCACTCGCTTAAGCCAGTGATGCTTGTGGCACGGTCGCTGGTGCCAGTACTGGTGCTTGTGGCACGGTCGCTGGTGCCAGTACTGGTGCTTGTGGCACGGTCGCTGGTGCCAGTACTGGTGCTTGTGGCACGGTCGCTGGTGCCAGTACTGGTGCTTGTGGCACCGTCATTGGTGCCAGTACTGGTGCTTGTGGCACGGTCGCTGGTGCCAGTACTGGTGCTTGTGGCACGGTCGCTGGTGCCAATACTGGTGCTTGTGGCACCGTCATTGGTGCCAGTACTGGTGCTTGTGGCACGGTCGCTGGTGCCAGTACTGGTGCTTGTGGCACGGTCGCTGGTGCCAGTACTGGTGCTTGTGGCACGGTCGCTGGTGCCAGTACTGGTGCTTGTGGCACGGTCGCTGGTGCCAGTACTGGTGCTTGTGGCACGGTCGCTGGTGCCAATACTGGTGCTTGTGGCACCGTCATTGGTGCCAGTACTGGTGCTTGTGGCACGGTCGCTGGTGCCAGTACTGGTGCTTGTGGCACGGTCGCTGGTGCCAGTACTGGTGCTTGTGGCACGGTCGCTGGTGCCAGTACTGGTGCTTGTGGCACGGTCGCTGGTGCCAGTACTGGTGCTTGTGGCACGGTCGCTGGTGCCAGTACTGGTGCTTGTGGCACGGTCGCTGGTGCCAGTACTGGTGCTTGTGGCACGGTCGCTGGTGCCAGTACTGGTGCTTGTGGCACGGTCGCTGGTGCCAGTACTGGTGCTTGTGGCAAGGTCGCTGGTGCCAGTACTGGTGCTTGTGGCACGGTCGCTGGTGCCAGTACTGGTGCTTGTGGCACGGTCGCTGGTGCCAGTACTGGTGCTTGTGGCACGGTCGCTGGTGCCAGTACTGGTGCTTGTGGCACGGTCGCTGGTGCCAGTACTGGTGCTTGTGGCACGGTCGCTGGTAAAAATTTCCCAATGAAGATACTTCAGTGTATGTAATATATATATATATATATTTGGTGTCAATGACGCTTTAATAACAGCGATCGTAAGTATACAAGGTATACACCTGTGTATACATAGAGGCCACCTTAGTCACTGCGACATTACTAGATACAACGTGTCTCAACTTACCTGATAATAAACACGTTAACCTTTATTTAACCCGCCTTGCTTATAGCGACTTAAGTTTCCACCATAAAGGCGCTAGTTACATTTAAAACAACTAGGAATGACTGACTTATTGCTGGAAAACCCTTCATTAAACAGTGCCATATCAAACTAGTAAGAATGTGCGAAAATCCTCATGTAATTCATCAGAATCATGACCCGAATTGTCTCTTGGGATGCTGAGCTGTGAGTTGCGCAATGGCTGGCACGTAAGGTTGAAAATCTGCTGGTATTGTGTAGTCAGGTGACCTTACCTGCACGAGTGTTGTGGGCTTGGCCTGTCACCCCTCACACCACATGACCTCCTTCCTTGTCACCCCTCTCCCCTGCCAATGCCACCTCTTCCCCTGCAAATGACACCCCCCAGGGTAAGGGTGGCGTGTGTTCCCTGATGGAGGTGATCAGTCTCCTAGGGTGTTGCCTCAGGTGTACCTGGCTCGCCGACTCAGGTGTACCTGTCATTGTTTTGTACAAGTTTGATACAGGTAAAAATGGAGATAATGTAAATATGATGCTGGGGATATGTAACAAAGAAATAAGTCTAAACATTGGATTAAAGTTGGATAAATTCAGATTTAGAATGAGAGTATCTACGTACTGTGATGGTTATGTAGAGCAGCGGGTCTCCAGCAATAACAACCTGGTTGACCAGGCTAGCACCAGACGATGGGCCGGGAGTAGTAACACTCGAAGCTCATCAGAGGTAAAGTTATAAAGGTAAGGTACTGGTCTGGAAAGAATGGAAGACTAGCGGCTTTAATAATGATAATAGTACAGTTGAAGGTGTTCGTACAGGCCTCTCACAACGACCCATCAGAACGCACGACATTTGAGTTAGGTATCGCTGGGGGCGTTCGTCAAGGTCATGGCGAATCTTTGATTCTTGGCAGCTACAAATGAGCTGTTGTTTGGTGAAGCTGAGACGCTTGGTCACCCTCACTGCTGCAGAAGGGACATTGTCCCACAAGCTATGTTCGTATGACGAGTAATGCTTTTGCAGATTTGAAGTTTCTGGTGTTGTGTAACCATCGCGCAAGTTTATGCAACCTAATTAGTGTTTTAAGTTTGTTATTTCTACTACTGCCACTCCCTCCCTCCCTCCCTCCCTCCCTCCCTCCCGACCTGTTTTCTGGTCTGCGTTTTCTTGCTTACTTGTGACTTGACAGTGGCGTAGGTGTTATTTGTAAATCCCTTATAAAAATCATTTTATTTCCTTATCTCTTTAATCTGTTTTTTTTCTCGCCCCTTTTTGCCAGTTAGTTTAGTTTGATATCTTTATTATGCACCCCATACCCGTCCTGTGGGCGGTAGTCAAAAGATTACAGAGGTACATAATGGGTCCAGGGACTGGACCTCAAAGTTTGATAGCTGAGCAAGTTACAAAGGTAATGAACTCAGATGGTCACAATTATGACAAGTTACAAAAGTATTTGCAGATTACAGAGGTATATATAGGGTCCAGAGACTGGGCCCCAAAGTTTTGATTTGCCAGTGGCATGGATTTAACATATATATTTGTGTAGTTACATTCTAATTTGCAGTGTGATTGTAGTCCGTGAGAGTATTGTTGCTGGCGCGAGCAGCGGACGTGATGGTCACCTTATTGTTCACCAACAAGGATCATGACAGTGATCATTGTTTTGATTACATCATTAGTTTCAACGCTGTGTGAACATACCTCTCTTAACTCGGTGTTTAATCTTGTCTAAATATTGGTAAAAAAAATTTATATGTTGTGTAAAAGGGGAACAAGTTTCGGTATCCCAGGAGCTGTCTCCTTCCTGGAGAGCGAAACTCTTCTGTGATAAATCTCTCGTTAGTTCTAGTACCTGACAATATATATATATATATATATATATATATATATATATATGTATATATATATATATATATATACCGATAAATTGGTTTACAAAGACACGTAAACAAACACTGGGACATGTTAGATAACGTTTCGGTCCTGGGACCTCGAGTCCTGTCTTGGCTAGATATTTTTTTAGCACGCTATTTACATTCCCTTTATTTATTCCTGTGTTCCATTTATACACCTCAATCATATCCCCCCTAATTCTACGCCTTTCTAGAGTGCAGATTCAAGGTCCCTCAGTCTATCCTCGTACCTTTGATATACCTTTAAAGAGTTTCGAGAGTTTTACTCTGAGCCCGGCCATGGGCCAGGCTCGTCTGGTGCTTGCCTGGTCAACCAGGCTGTTGCTGCTGGAGGCCCGCTGCCCCACATATCCATCACAGCCTGGTTGATCTGGCACCTGGTGAAGATACTTGTCCAGTTTCCTCTTGAAGGCTTCTATACTGGTTCCAGCCGTGTTTCGGATATCTTCTGGTAAGATGTTGAATAGTCTGGGACCCCGGATGTTAATACAGTGCTCCCGTATTGTCCCCACCGCACCCCTGCTCCTCACCGGGTTTATTTTACACTTCCTCCCATATCTCTCACTCCAGTATGTTGTTATGGCAGTGTGCAGATTTGGGACCAGGCCCTCGAGTACTTTCCAAGTATATATCATGCATCTCTCTCTCCTCCGCTCCAATGAGTACATGTTAAAGACTTGAAGGCGTTCCCAATAATTTAATGTTTCAATGGCTCAATGTGAGCCGTAAACGATCTCTGAATTTGTTCCAGCTCTGATATTTCTCCTGCCCTGAACGGGGCCCTTAGCACTGAGCAGTATTCTAAGTGGGGGAGCACTAGCGATTTGAAGAGTGTCACCATCGGCATTATTTCCCTTGTTTTGAAAGTTCTCAATACCCACCCAGTCATCTTCCTGGCTGTTGTGATCTTTGTCTTGTTATGGTCTTTAAAAGACAGATCAGCAGACATAATTATTCCCAAGTCCTTTACGTGTTCCTTTCGTTCTATGTGGTGACCCTCTTGCGTTTTGTGTATAGTGTTCCTTTTGAGTTCATTTTTTCCATACCTAAGCAGCTGAAACTTATCACCATTGAACGTCATGTTCTCCACTGCCCACTGGAAGACCCTGCTTATGTCCTCCTGTAATTTTTCAGTGTCCTCTACCGTAGTGACTTTCATGCTTATTTTATTGTCATTTGCAAATGATACAAAAGCGTGCTGGGTGTTTTTATCTATGTCTGCTTTGAGGATGAGAAACAGCAGAGGTGCCAGGACAGTGCCTTGGGGCACTGAGCTTTTGAGCTCGCTGATGCTGGATCTTGCCCTGTTCACTTCTACTTTTTGTGTTATTTGTGTTAGGAACTCAAAAATCCATCTGCCTACCTTCCCCGTAATGCCTATGGCCCTCATTTTGTGCGCTATCACTCCATGATCGCATTTGTCAAACGCCTTTGCAAAATCTGTGTAAATCACATCTGCGTTTTGGTCGTCTTCCAATGCCTCCGTAATTCTGTCATAATGGTTCAGCAGCTGTGACAGGCATGATCGTCTCGCTCTAAAGCCATGCTGGTTCGGGTTATGTTGGTTGTGCTGGTCCATGAAGTTTGTAATCTGCCGTCTCATCACTCTTTCAAAGATTTTTATGATGTGAGAAGTTAGGGCTACTGGTCTGTAATTTTTAGCTAGTGCTCTACTACCTTCCTAGGCACTGGTGGCGATTTAGGGTGCTTATGTCTGATTCCCATATGTCTGATAGCTCTTGGTTTATTTTTTCCCAGTCAATTCATAGGGAAGATTTCTGATACATGGGATCAACTTTGTCATCCTCCTTTGTACGTTTTCCAGTGCAATTATATCCATTCTGTAATACGGTGACCAAAACTGTGCAGCATAATCTAGATGAGGCCTAACCAAAGATATACAGAGTTGAAGAACAACCTGAGAACTTCTATTATTTATACTTCTTGATATGAAGCCAAAGATTCTGTTCGCTTTATTGCGAACACTTGTGTACTGTTGTCTTGGCTTCAGATTACTGGGCCCTGGAGTGTGGCAACGTTTCACACTCCAGGAGCTTTGAGTGAAACGTTGTCACTATAAAATGTAGCATTAGTTGCACTTGTGTTCTTTTACGTGTAATAGTCGGTAATTCTGTCAAACACTATTACCAACCTCAGTATCTTCACCAGGTGCCAGATCAACCTAACAATTAAGGTTGGTAACAGTATGTAGACGTCTGTAGGATTTGCTGCAGTTTACCATTGATAATAAAGGTTCATATTCTGAGTTTGAAACGGCCAAGAATGAAATTGATATCTATCAGCTTGCTCATTATTTAGGTTGGACAAATACTACTGTTATGGTTCGTTCACAGGATGCTGCACAATATAATTCTTTGGAGTAAAATCTAGAAAATCAAAACTTTCTTTTCATATCTAATATGTTGTCTTCAGTAAATGTTAAGATTCACGTGAATTTCTTACCACTCCAGCATCCTGGGACTGGTCACCTACCTCCCTCCACCAGTGTTGTCCTCGTACAGGTTCCTGTCCCTCCCGTGGCCGCCGTAAATTACTGTGCAAATCTATGTAAATTCGCTAAAAAGCAGAGCTCCTGTGAAACACTGTAAATCAAGTGGCGGTAGAGCAGCAGCGTTAAAAATGTGAAAACAAGATTTACTGCCTCTTTCACGGGAATTGAATTTAGAACAACTTTTTTCCTATCCGCTGCTAAAAGCTTGTTCGTGTATTCTGTTTCAGTTGGCGTTGATGGCTCATTTTATTTTGAGATTTTTATGGGGGGAGAGATGGGAGGAAAATTGGGGAGGGGGCTGCGGCAGGGTATAAAGGAAGGCATGAAGGAAGATGCAGTGAAGAAAGAAAATAGTTCAGAAGGGGTTGAGTGTGTTAAAGGGGAGAGATGGCAGTGATTGGAGGCTGTAAATCCCCTAGGGCCGTCATTGACGTATTCTCCCTGACAAGGACGGAGTGGGGGACGAGAAGAGATGGAGGGACGACTATTATTTTTTCCTTGGTTGAAGAAGTCACCTAGTCGACCCTAGTTTGAGTTAGGTCCCCGGGATGTGACTAAACGTTCCACCTTCCCCAGGATTATCCCGGGTACTTCGGTTGTGAGCCAGTCGTGCAACTATTAAGCTGAAGAGGTTACTCTCACGAATTAATAAATCGCTGATTTTTTTTTATCCTTGTATTCTACACTAGCCGCCGTGGAAGTGACTTTCCACCCACCCTCACCCGTGGAAGTGACATCCCACCCACCCTCACCCGTGGAAGTCACATCCCACCCACCCTCACCCGTGGAAGTCACATCCCACCCACCCTCACCCGTGGAAGTGACATCCCACCCATCCCCACCCGTGGAAGTGACATCCCACCCATCCCCACCCGTGGAAGTGACATCCCACCCATCCCCACCCGTGGAAGTGACATCCCACCCATCCCCACCCGGGGAAGTGACATCCCACCCATCCCCACCCGGGGAAGTGACATCCACCCATCCCCACCCGGGAAGTGACATCCACCCATCCCCACCCGGGAAGTGACATCCACCCATCCCCACCCGGGAAGTGACATCCACCCATCCCCACCCGGGAAGTGACATCCACCCATCCCCACCCGGGAAGTGACATCCACCCACCCTCACCTGGGAAGTGACATCCCACTCATCCCCACCCGGGAAGTGACATCCCCCCACCCACCACCCGGGAAGTGACACCCCACCCACCCACCACCCGGGAGTGACATCCACCCACCACCACCCGGGAAGTGACATCCCACCCACCCCACACGGGAAGTGACGCAGCACTCCGGCCACACACTTCACCAGCTGTCCCTACCAATCTAATCTTGAGGAAAGCACGACCGGTTGTACATAATGGCGAGTCCCTCGTGTGTTTGAATGGCATGTTGATCTTTGTAGAGCTTGTTCCCACGCCCGTGTCCTGCCCTGCCTTGCCTCTCCCCTCTATCTCTCTCCCCTCCCCTCCCATCAGTTCCCACCCTCATCGCCTCCCCTCAGATTTCGCCTTTTGAAGTGCTAGAATGACTTTGGATTTCTCTCCCAGTTGGAGTTTATAGTTTGGCACCTGTCTTCGTGCCTGGCTTCTGCGCGAGTGCCCACCCTGCCTGGCTTCTGCGCGAGTGCCCACCCTGCCTGGCTTCTGCACGAGTGGCCACCCTGCCTGGCTTCTGCACGAGTGGCCACCCTGCCTGGCTTCTGCACGAGTGGCCACCCTGCCTGGCTTCTGCACGAGTGCCCACCCTGCCTGGCTTCTGCACGAGTGCCCACCCTGCCTGGCTTCTGCACGAGTGCCCACCCTGCCTGGCTTCTGCACGAGTGCCCACCCTGCCTGGCTTCTGCACGAGTGCCCACCCTGCCTGGCTTCTGCACGAGTGCCCACCCTGCCTGGCTTCTGCACGAGTGCCCACCCTGCCTGGCTTCTGCACGAGTGCCCACCCTGCCTGGCTTCTGCACGAGTGCCCACCCTGCCTGGCTTCTGCACGAGTGCCCACCCTGCCTGGCTTCTGCACGAGTGCCCACCCTGCCTGGCTTCTGCACGAGTGCCCACCCTGCCTGGCTTCTGCACGAGTGCCCACCTTTAGTAAGAAGGGCTGCACATAAATGGTATAAAATATCCACACAAATGCAGTATAATGCGATCCTTTATTGACTACGTTTCGCCCACACAGTGGGCCTTATCAAGCTTGATAAAGACCACTGTTTGGGCGAAACGTAGTCAATAAAGGTTCGAATTATACTTCATTTGTCGATTTTTGCATGGTGTTAGAAGGATGTTTGAGAAGAGGGAAATGGTTGTGTAATGAGAAAGGAGAGTGGATAGTTAGAGGCAGTGAGAATGTGGCAGAAACCAGACTGATGGAAGTTTTGAAGTTGAAGGTGGCGGAAGAGAAGATAGAACACTATCAAGCCAGATGTAAGCTGGGGAAACTTCAAAGGTGGGAGCTGTAAGCCAGCATTTGCAGACCTTTGCAAAACCTTTCTTAACCAAAGGTGTATATATTTGTATATAAACAGCGAGTTTATATTCATCCTTATACGGGGGATTATTTTTGACCGATGAAGGACTGGTGTTATACAGTTTTAATGACTTGTTCAGTTGATAAGCAAAACAATCTTTGTAACTCAAAGATACGAAGAGGGAGCATATGTACTATGGATCTCAGACTAACCTTTACATTGCAGTCTTGCAACGCAGTTGCTGACCTCTTGGCCAGTGCCATGTTGTTAGGTACTGGAGACGGCACCACCAGCTGATCTCAGTTCTGAGTGTGTGTATCCCAGGGCATCTCTCCCCCACCAGATGTTCTTTGACGGTGACTTTGTGGTTCTTTACCCTCCTGTATTCCCTAATTCTTCTTCCTCCACATTCTCCACCCTTCTTTCCACCCCAAAATTCACCCTCCCTCTCGTGCCCCAGGACGTGGCTCGGTTGTACGTTTTACTGTTAAATTATAATTTGTTAATGTGCAGCTGCTTTGTAAGATAGTCACATAGTGGGAACAGAAGCTAGCTATGTTTTCCTGGTGATAAACTTGAGTACAAGGAGGACAGGGCGGAGGAAAGTTAAGAAAGTGAGAGAGTGGGTTGTTAACACCGGGGTCAGGGCTCTGAAAGTATTACCTTAGTGATGACCATAATAGCTGAGATAAGATGTTTCCTCTCGTGGGTAAAGGATGGGGAAGGGTAGGCATATTTATTTGGTGTTGGTGAAAGACAGATGTTACCCTCAGCAGAGTCAACCGATTTAATTAGGTATTGCATTTAGCAAATGTAACTTACATGCCTTACCCCTGATATGACATTGTAATATATTTTTATAGTCTTGTATTTGTAGTAAATGTTGCTTATATAGCCATAAAGTTAAGCTTTTGAGGTTGTAGAAGTGTCCAGGAAAACACGGGAGAGGAAGGGAAGGAGCCGTGTAAGTTGACTTGATTCACAGCTTGAACCAGAGGAAAATATTAGTAGAGATAACATAAGAGAGGATGGATGGAGGTGGTATGTGGTGTGGCTGGGTGTTTGGGCACATCGCGTGCCTCTCATTCCCATTGTTGCCTCGTTAAGTGTTTTTTGTTAGTGCTAAAGATGGCAGGGGAGGTTTTTGTGACGGCCTGGCATTAGTGTGCCTACTGAAGACTGAGTAAGGGAAGAGGGGATGGCAGGGAGGGGACTTGGGGAAGGGGAGGAAGACTTGTGCCTACATGGGGAAGAGGTGAATTTTTTTTACCACGTTCTCAATACGTCTTTTAACGCTGCCCACAAATTTTAACCAAAAAAAAATCCATTTTAATTTAGGTTATATACAAACCTGTGAAAACATATACGGTGATTAGCCACACACAGATTAAGAAACAGCAACTATACGTCTGGCAACGAGGAGGATTAAAATAACCTGAAAACGTTGAAATCTTTTAAGATTATCACAGGTGGTGCGAGAATGAACTGAAGGGAGAGGGGAAGTGGAGAGGCAGGGAAATGTGCCTTCAGGAACGAGGGGAAAGTATGAAGAACCTGGAGTGGCCATCTGGTAAAGCGGTTTTTTTTTTTATTTAGCCAAATTAGCTACATCGGCAGTGTGCTGCTATACTATTCTGTATCATACTTAAACAGTGGGAACAGAAACTAAGTATATTTCCCTGTTATATTACATCACACAGAATGGTTTACATAGTCGAGATGTGTTAGTCTGAGCTGGGAGACTCTGGTACCACAATGAGCATATCTTCAAGCACAGTATTCTATTGAAGGTTAAAAAAAGGTAACTTTACCTTTGATGAGTTTCAAGTTTTGTTACTTCCGCAGCCCGGCCTTAGGCCAGGTTCGTCTGGTGCTTGCCTGTCCTCAAACATTTTAGTTCTACCATGAATTAAGGAAAGCTCCTGGACCTCACCTTACGAAACAAAGCAAATGCGATAGTAATTATGGACAAGGTAGAGTATAGTGGGGAAAATGAACATGTTATTAGAAGACTTGGGAACTTAGGTGCCTCTTGAAGGTTTCCTTCCAGCTGAACTGGAGTTACTATTACTTGAGGGAGGATAAGTGAATACAGGAAGTGAAGGAAGGAACCTACGTTTACTTATATTTTAAAACACTTACTCAATTTAAGTATCGTCTCGTCAAATGTGTATCTTCATAACTTAAATACATCTATCCCTCGTGTGTATTAATGAGCAGAGATAACGCCGTGGATGTTAAGGATAATCTAGTTGAGACTCGTTTAATGAGTAGACTAAGAGTGGCGAGTGTAAATTGTATGGAGAAGCGCAGTTAATTGATCTTGTAATAAGTTAGATTGTTAGTTACTAACAAGGATGGTGGCTTGTTAAACACGGTCACTATTTTCTTAATGTCCGTATATTGCTTTGTTCTTTACTCTTCCTTTCTATATAAAAATTAAAACAGTTACATACAGGTTTATTGAGGCTGAACCAAACCTGTGTATGTTTATTTTTGTTAATGTTTGAACTAGCGTGCGCACGTATGTACATCTTGATCAGATTCTTTCAAATTAAGAGAGAAGAAACAGTATTCAATCTAGCGAGGGGGAGGGGCCTTGTTAGTGAGTATTTAGGGTAGGGGTAAGGGACTAGGGCTTTGAGGTAGAGGGAGGGGGGCTGGTATTAAATCTTAAGGGTGGAGGAAGATAGAGAGGGAGCTGGAAAACAAATGGTAGGGAGGAAAAGTGTGTTTAGCTTGTAATACCAAGTGGAATAAGGAGTTGTATGACTTGATGAACAGTGTCTTCCTGGAC
This sequence comes from Cherax destructor, assembly GCA_009830355.1. NCBI lineage: Eukaryota > Metazoa > Arthropoda > Malacostraca > Decapoda > Parastacidae > Cherax > Cherax destructor. The sequence goes on from WNWK01000588.1 coordinate 158,296, forward strand.
CACACTTATCAAAAACTTCTCACTTTATCACCTATATGGGTTTAATGCCTTTTTCGTATAAAAACCACTGTGGCAGTGAAAGATGGAAGAACACTGTAGCAGGCTGCCTGCCTCTCAACAGTGATTCAGATATAATGTCGTGCCGAATAGGTAAAACTGGTCAATTAGCAAGAACTCGTTTAAAATTAAGTCATTTATAAAATTTTCTCTTATACATTGTCATATTTTTTTCATTTGTAAATATAAAAATTAAGGATTTTCTACCAAAAGAACTCTAAAAACTTGCCTAACCTTATTATAACAAGCGCATTACACACACAACCCGCACATAGAAGAGAGGAGTTCACGACGACGTTTCGGTCCCACTTGGACCATTTACAAAGTTAAGTGTGACTTTGTAAATGGTCCAAGTCGGACCGAAACGTCGTCGTAAGCTCCTCTCTCCTATGTGCGGGTTATTTGTGTATTGTTCCAGTCACGGTATTGTGCCTTTTTTTGTTATTTAACAAGCTCAATTTAATTTAGCCTAATCCAACTAAATATGTTTCTTATAAGTTTACAATTTAATAAACAAATATATTTTTTCGTTAAATTCAGAATGATTTTTTGCGAAATTATTGCATACACAAATTTTAGCTTTCCCTATTCGGCAAGAAGTGCGTTGCTATTAAGACAAAACAACAAGTTTTACTTATTCGGAACATTATATTTTCTTTCGTTTCTTGCTAAACTAAGCTTTGCTCTCATTTTCCCTATTCCTTTCTCTCCCCTCATCGGAGGTTCCTTGACGCTGGTGAGGGGCTCTTGATCTAGGGAATTTGATCTATGCTTCGCGTGCGCTATATAATCCTACGGGTTTAGCGCTCCCCCATGATTATAATAATCTCCTTTCTCTCCATTCCCGGTTTACATTCCGTGCCCCTCATCCCCCTCCCCATGTCTCTGTCTCCCCCTCTCTCCTCATAACGAGGAAGAACACAGCTCTTGCAGCCAATTGTTTAATAAAAATATAACTGAGGCAGTTTCCTTGGCGTTCCCTTTGCACACTTAACACCTCACTCTCTCCTGTACAGATGATGCGCCACAGTTGGTGATGGTGCGTGGAGGATCCACGGGGCTGGCATGGCTGGCTGCTGTAGTGGCACCCTTCCAGCGAGCACTGGCCCTGCCTTGGCCAATAGTGGCACTGGCGGCCTTGCTACTTGCGGTGCCACGGGTCGCAGCCCTAACCACCGCTTCCTTCATCAGCGAACACGCACCCAGGAGCGTCACTCTACCAGGTATGGCACTCGTTAAGGGCATGATCTGCGACCTCAATTTCCTGTACAGGTTTAAGTTTGCAAGATTTTTGTACAATGGTTGAGTAAGATATGTCCAACACTTGAGCATCTTTATGGCGAAGATGTTTCGCCAGCCAGTGCCTTTATCCATCATGTGGAGAGATTAGACTGGCGAAACGTCTCCGAGTACTACGCATGTCTTGTTCGTGTACTTTTCGGTTTTTGTATGCCATTAATATGTAAATGTATAAAGTAGACTACTTGGTACAGTGTGATTGCTCTTGAAACAACTACTCTCGCGATTTTGGTAAATTCTCGTTCATACAGTGTTAGGTAAGCTGCAGCAGCGGCACCGCCAGCAGCGGCACCGCCAGCAGCAGCACCGCCAGCAGTAGCGCCAGTATCTCATCGTGAGTGTTTGGTGAAGCTAGCTTGATGGGATGAAGGCAAAATACTACAATAGAAATGTATACATTAGTAGGAAATGAATGTTTAATGAAATATTAACGAGGCACACAATGACAGGAACTGTTGACAAGTGCGCACACACGCTTAAGTTATACACACTGTGGTAGCTGAAGGTGAAAGCTCCGCAAAAAATGTTTAACGAAACCGTTTAGCTGATTGTGTTGTGGAGGGAGGTGATGAGAACACTGGGGGCCGTGACCTGGCTTGACCTGACCTTACCTTGGTGTGGTGCTGGAGTATGAGGAATGGCAGTGGTTGAGAGAGGGGTTGGAAGAGCAGTGGGAAGAGGTGATAGTGGCGCTTGCTGTGAAGAGAAAGTCTGGAAAGAGGTTTGTGAATATGTTTGAGGGCTGCTGGGGATCAGAGGATGGAAGATGGGTTCGTGTGTGCTTAGGCAGAACACTGATGGGAATAATGGTTGAGAGAGTAAGACCTTCCTAACATGGGACAGTAGGGCCACTACCATACTCCCCCATATGCTTAGCTGGAAAGAACCTTTATATCCTCGTGTAAACTGGTCTAGAGGTTGTATATAACAGTAGACTGTATACCATTCATGTAAGGACCTTTAGGGTTAAGACATATTCAACAATCAGACAATTTTTAGAATTTTGGTTCGCCCTCTAGGGGTGTTAATAGTGCTAGGATTAATAATCCTTAGTGGGCAAAATGTTTCCCCAGTGTCGCACGTCTTGACCACAGTCCGTTGGTATTGACATACAGTACTTTGTACTTTAATATTAAGCCTTGGTGAAAGCCGCAGACATGTTTGATTATGGTGCAATAGCAAATATTGCAAAGTAACTGGCAAAGTACTGTGGGCAGAGGGATCTTCATTTTTCCCAAGAAATCGAAATCTCCCACCAACACAACCAAAGCCGCCGCCACCGCGTCACCCTTTTGCGGGTTTGTTAATGTCATTGTTGCCAGACAAATTGCAATGACAAAGGTTTGTTACACCAGAGAGCAACATTGTATATCTGCAAGACTAGTCATGCTGAACACGGCAGCTGGACGGTAATAGTGAAAGCAACACGGGTGAACACAAAGAACAAAGTGAACATAGTGTGAAAGTGAAATCAGGTGAACACGGGTGAAAAGGTGTGGAACGTTATCTTTGGAGTGACGTGTTGAACATGTTACCAGGAAATTAGACTGTAAAGTAAGACATATATGCAACGGTTTAATATCTTTATTCCGGAACGTTTCGCCCATACAGTAGACTTCTTTAGTCATATACAGAGGGAGCATGTGTAGTAGTGAAATAATAATGTAATCAGTCCATCAACCTTGGAGAAATATTATTTGAGGTGGTCAGTCCCTCAGCGTGGAGAAGAGTTCAGCTCCATGGTCTGGAAGGATATGAAGCTGAAGCATGAGAATGGTCTTAAATACTGTCGAAGGTGAGGTAAACAGACCACAACTCTTCTCCTTCATACACAAGGAGGATTACCGACAGACTCCTGGCTGTCGTAAAGAGCTAACTCGACAGATTCCTCAAATCAGTTCTTGATCAGCCGGGTTGTGGTGCATACGTTGGACTTCAGGCGGCGGACACTAACAGCTTGATTGACCAACCAGGTGGTATGGTCTGGGACCTGGCCGCGGAGGCGCTGATGTACAAGAGACTGTGGGTAGCCAACAAGTAAGTTCTTGTAATCTTGCCTCAGTTTTCTCTTCTCCATTCTCAGTTTTCTCTCTCTTTTCATCTTTACCCTTCTGGGAGAGGTTCTTGATGCTGCTGAAGGGCTCTTGATCCAAAGAATTGGATTTCTCTCCCCTTTCCTTTGATACAAAGTCTTTCATTCCCCAGGCGCTCTTCCCCAAATATAATAATTGTCCTTTCCTCCCTTTACGTCTTTCCCCTTGCCTTTTCTCCTGTTCACTCTTCATTTTTCCCCTCTTCTTCCTTCTTGCCCTCTTATCCTTTCCTTCCATCATTAGCCTCGTCACATACGTTAGCTCTCAAGCTTCACTTGAGCCAGCTTAAGCACTGTTTACATAAACAAAGGTTATATAATACAGGGAGGTTACTAGGGAGGTACAGCAAGAAAAGAGGGGGAAGAGGAAGTGGTAAGGGAGGGGGATGGAGTGGGATTTACCTCTGAAACTATTGCTTTCACTGTGTAAATATTTGAAGGTGGCGTCTCTCTCACACCGCAGCTGTTTACAGCTTTGGCCATTGTTTACCGTTCCAGGATTAGATCATTTACACTTGTTTACATTGTGAAGCGGAGGTGGGAGTCTGGCTAGCCTCTTGGCCTAAATTACCCATCCTCCTGTATACAAGAAAACCTTGTTTGTGTTCTGAAGGACAACTGGGGCGGTTTTGTACATTTTCAGGGTACGGAAGAGTTTGGCAGTTTATGGTAGTCTGCCACGGCAGTGGTGGGTGCATGGTTGGTAGCTTGTTTACAAACACCAGACAAGCCTGGCTCAAGGCCGGGCTCAGGGAGTAAGAAAACTCTCAAAACAGGTCAGAGGTAAACATAGGAAGCCTCTGCAGCAGCGCCAAGTAGACGCAGCGATAATGGATGTTTATATAGGCAGCATACATAATTTTAAACTTTACGTTGTTTTATATAGTAAATTATATAGAACCGAACGTAGGATAACGTAATAAAACAAGTTATGTTTTACATAAGTTGTTTTACAAAAACAAATTCACATATATTTTACACGACTTATACGTCAAAAACAAATTTTATAAAAATATTTTGCGAAAAATAAAAACCACAAAAATGGAATCACACTAACCTCGGAGAAGTAAAAATGTGGGGACCCATAACCTCGGAGAAGTAAAAATGTGGGGACCCATAACCTCGGAGAAGTAAAAATGTGGGGACCCATAACCTCGGAGAAGTAAAAATGTGGGGACCCATAACCTCGGAGAAGTAAAAATGTGGGGACCCATAACCTCGGAGAAGTAAAAATGTGGGGACCCATAACCTCGGAGAAGTAAAAATGTGGGGACCCATAACCTCGGAGAAGTAAAAATGGCTAAGAGGAGAAATCGTAAACTTTTTCCTCAGTCCTAGTATAAGGGAAATAATGCCGATGGTGACACTATTCAAATCGCTAGTGCTCCCTCACTTAGAATACTGCTCAGTGCTGACGGCCCCGTTCAGGGCAGGAGAAATATCAGAGCTGGAACAAATACAGAGATCGTTTACGGCTCACATTGAGCCATTGAAACATCTAAATTATTGGGAACGCCTTCAAGTTTTGAATATGTACTCATTGGAGCGGAGGAGAGAAAGATACATGATAATATATACCTGGAAAGTACTTGAGGGCCTGGTCCCAAATCTGCACACTGCCATAACAACATACTGGAGTGAGAGATATGGGAGGAAGTGTAAAATAAACCCAGTGAGGAGCAGGGGTGCGGTGGGAACAATACGGGAGCACTGTATTAACATCCGGGGTCCCAGACTATTCAACATCTTACCAGAAGATATCCGAAACACGGCTGGAACCAGTGTAGAAGCCTTCAAGAGGAAACTGGACAAATATCTTCATCAGGTGCCAGATCAACCAGGCTGTGATGGATATGTGGGTCAGCGGGCCTCCAGCAGCAACAGCCTGGTTGACCAGGCAAGCACCAGACGAGCCTGGCCAATGGCCGGGCTCAGAGAGTAGATAAACTCTTCAAAGGTATAGAGGACACCGGTAAAAGTGCAGTTGCTTGGATATGATGGGGAGTGAGGAACTGGAAAGAACAGATACAAAATACAGGGTCATTCCGTAGAGTGAAAGTAGATGTAAAACACTGACTTATCTTTTGAAAAATACTGGAAGGAAATCTGCTGTGGTGACAGTGCCACTCAGAGCCAGAAAAAATACAGGGAGCATTTGCCAATACCTTTGATACTTTTGAGGAGTTCAGAGAGTTTTTCTACTTACAAACTATTGGAAACGCCTCAAAGAAATGGAAATTTACCCCCTGGAGAGAGAGAAAGGAGAGGGGTGATATTAAGCACATTGATAGGTGCTTGAGAACCTATTACCAAATCTGCGCACTACGATAACGTACTTGAATGTTACGGGATGAAAAGTAAAGTTGACCCCGTACGAGAACTGTATCATTCGTGGGCCTAGACTTTTCAACCTGCTACCAGCTGATATCAGAAATATTACTGGAACCATTGTGAAGGTCTTGGAGGAAACTAGATCAATATATCCCCGGTGTGCTAGATCAACCAGACTGCTGGATGCATTGGTGGCAGCAGACCGCCAACAGCAACAGTATGGTTGGCCAAGAAATCGACAAGGATACCTGGTCGCGGTAGTGGTGAAAATTCTTGAAATAGGTCACAGGCAAAATTTACTTTCTTCAGAAGAGCTGTGGTGTTCAAACTCTGTTGTAGTGAGCTCACAACCCAGGCTCTTTCTTGACGCTGGTGGTAATGAGCTCACAACCTGGTGGTAATGAAGAGCTCTGTCAAGGCTTTCTTGACGCTGGTGGTAATGAAGAGCTCTCAGTTAAGGCTTTCTTGACGCTGGTGGTAATGAGCTCACAACCTGGTGGTAATGAAGAGCTCTCAGTCAAGGCTTTCTTGACGCTGGTAATAATGAATGTAAACACTATCGGCCGCCTCATTACCTGATAAATAGCCCCCACCAGTTTAAACCATGTGTTTAGTTTCTGATGAAGGGAGGGGCTGGCTCCTGGGTGAGAGGTGGGACGGTTGAGGGATGGGTGGGTGTCTCGGGAGGCACTCTCAGGGGGCACTCTCGGGAGGCACTCTCAGGGGGCACTTTGAAGCTTTTCGTTGTGGCATGTGGTAGCCACTAGGACTGTGGTGGACCATGGTGGTGAACACTGATTTATTGTTAGTGTTCCGAGTGGAGAGGGGGCCAAAGTTAGAGCTCAACTCTAGTGGGGGCGGGGGTGGGCTTTGCCTTTATTTTGTTTTAAGGAATTGTAGTTTCCCTTGGCTGAAATCCGATTTTCTCCAGTTCCCAGGTGCCGTATGACTGAAACACAGATGTCACTGCCTGCTGGTGTGGCCCTGTGGTTTACATTACACAGTGCCAGGGGAGGAGGGGGTAGAGTTGCAGCGTGACTGTCGTTTGTTGCTCCATTGCCAGTGAGAGGGGGAGGGAGGGGGGTGCCAAGTGTTAAGCAATTGCTGCAAGCAGTCTGACAGTTGGTTGCTTGGTTAAGGGGCCGCGCAAGCAGTCTGACAGTTGGTTGCTTGGTTAAGGGGCCGCGCAAGCAGTCGGACAGTTGGTTGGTTGGTTAAGGGGCCGCAGAGTTGCTTGTTAAGGGACCTCCTTCATGTGCTGTTGTATTTATTATTATTAACCTTAGTGTTAAAGTAGATTGTATTTTGTTTATAGGCGATTTTCTAAGCTAATTAACTTGTATCAAGAAATTAAAATAGTGTGCAAGAATTGTACTGGTGGAGCATTACGACATTCTTTGATACACTTGAAGACCAGCAAAATGCAGATGTAGTATACACTCTTGCTAAAGCATTTGAAAAGTACGACCATGGGATATTTGTGCACAATGTGTGTGTAAAAGCAATAACTTGGAAGGTGGGCAGCTGGATATTTAACTTCCTAACATATACCTTTACCTTTGATATACCTTTGAAGAGTTTCGAGAGTATCTACTCTCTGAGCCCGGCCATGGGCCAGGCTCGTCTGGTGCTTGCCTGGTCAACCAGGCTGTTGCTGCTAGAGGCCCGCTGCCCCACATATCCATCACAGCCTGGTTGATCTGGCACCCGATGAAGATACTTGTCCAGTTTCCTCTTGAAGGCTTCTACACAGGTTCCAGCGATGTTTCGGATATCTTCTGGTAAGATGTTGAATAGTCTGGGACCCCGGATGTTAATATAGTGCTCCCGTATTGTCCCCACCGCACCCCTGCTCCTCGCTGGGTTTATTTTACACTTTCTCCCATATCTCTCACTCCAGTATGTTGTTATGGCAGTGTGCAGATTTGGGACCAGGCCCTCGAGTACTTTCCAAGTATATATTATCATGTATCTCTCTCTCCTCCGCTCCAATGAGTACATGTTCAAGACTTGAAGGCGTTCCCAATAATTTAGATGTTTCAATGGCTCAATGTGAGCCGTAAACGATCTCTGGATTTGTTCCAGCTCTGATATTTCTCCTGCCCTGAACGGGGCCGTCAGCACTGAGCAGTATTCAAAGTGAGGGAGCACTAGCGATTTGAATAGTGTCACCATCGGCATTATTTCCCTTGTTTTGAAAGTTCTCAATACCCACCCCGTCATCTTCCTGGCAGAAATCAGTGGCTGTTACAGTGAAAAAATGTCACCAAGCACTGCATCAACCTTTGTAATAGGTATTAGAATTTGTTAGTGCTTGCGGGCAGCAAGCACTAACAGCTTGATCGATCAAGCCAACAAGCAGGCGGCCTCATTTGGGTCCGGTGTAACTTCTGGGTATCTTTGTTGAAGTAATTTCTTCAGCCACTTTTTTTTTCAATCCAATGAATACTGAAGGAAGTGTTAGTGCAGCGGGGGCGTTGACCCCCCGGAAACGTCCTTCAGATATCCCCAGCACCATTATCCTGCTGGTCACCAACCTTGTGCTCACTACACAGGTCACTTTGCGCTTTCCTGGGCGAGTTGCTTGTGCTGCTGTGCAGCGTACAATGTGCACGCACGGGTGAGTGTTTACGTGGGCACAATACGTGTACACAGCCTTCCTGAGTACTTAACTACACCTAAACACACGTAAGAATCTTCATAACCCCGCTAGTCACATTTTTCCAGACGTTGTGTAACCCCCTAAGAGCTTAGCGCTTCCCCGTGAATAGAATTACTTTTATAGTAGTAGGGAAGCTGAAAAATTGAAGGAAGTCAACTCCATACACTTACTTGAAGTCTGGCAAGGAGTAGGAGAGACTGAATCATTTGTGAAGGTCATCACAGTGCAGTAGCAGTCATCACAGTGCAGTAGCAGTCATCACAGTGCAGTAGCAGTCATCACAGTGCAGTAGCAGTCATCACAGTGCAGTAGCAGTCATCACAGTGCAGTAGCAGTCATCACAGTGCAGTAGCAGTCATCACAGTGCAGTAGCAGTCATCACAGTGCAGTAGCAGTCATCCAGTCAGTAGCAGTCATCACAGTGCATAGCAGTCATCACAGTGCAGTAGCAGTCATCACAGTGCAGTAGCAGTCATCACAGTGCAGTAGCAGTCATCACAGTGCAGTAGCAGTCATCACAGTGCAGTAGCAGTCATCACAGTGCAGTAGCAGTCATCACAGTGCAGTAGCAGTCATCACAGTGCAGTAGCAGTTCACAGTGCAGCAGTCATCACAGTGCAGTAGCAGTCATCACAGTGCAGTAGCAGTCATCACAGTGCAGTAGCAGTCATCACAGTGCAGTAGCAGTCATCACAGTGCAGTAGCAGTCATCACAGTGCAGTAGCAGTCATCACAGTGCAGTAGCAGTCATCACAGTGCAGGTAGCAGTCATCGAATGACAGTAGCAGTATCAAGTGCAGTAGCAGTCATCACAGGACAGTAGCAGTCAAAGTAGTAGCATGTTGGCATCACAGAAATTGCAGTCATCAAGTTTCAGAGCAGTCATCAGTGCAGTAGACACACAGTACAGACACTGTGACAGGTATTGGAGTTGAAAGTTGTATAATTGTCGAAGGGTGAAAGCACCTAGTTGGGATAAGACAGAAGCTTGGACCAGAGCTGTAATGTCCGTGGGTTGTGTGATAAATGCTGGGTGGCAGACCTGTTGTGGGAAAGAACTTGGCCGAGCGTGAGGCCCAAGGTGTTGGGTGGTGATAGTGGTGGGTGGGAGGTGTTGGGTGGTGATAGTGGTGGGTGGGAGGTGTTGGGTGGTGATAGTGGTGGGTGGGAGGTGTTGGGTGGTGATAGTGGTGGGTGGGAGGTGTTGGGTGGTGATAGTGGTGGGTGGGAGGTGTTGGGTGGTGATAGTGGTGGGTGGGAGGTGGTGAGTGGTGATAGTGGTGGGTGGGAGGTGTTTGGGCATTGTGGTGGACGGGGGTGATTTATGGTTGTGCTGTGAGCGAGGATTGTGGATTGATGGGTGGGGGTGATTTAGGGTGTCTGTGAGCTGATTTTGGTGATGAGTGGGGTCCGGGTATAAACAACTCCTACTATTAGCTACCTGTATATTTTTTAGTGAGACAATGTGCTATCTTGACTCCATTAAGTGGTGGTGAGTGTTGTTTTAACCAAGACGCATTTGCAACACCTGGGTATTTTTATTAAAGACAAGTTCCCAGGTGTTGCACATTTCTTATTCATCAAACTATTTGTAGTGTATACTTCAGTGTAACGATAAAGCGTTCCTTCAGTAACGTTTCTTGTAGGGAGGGTTGCTCCGTGGTGCTCCGTCTCTGCTGATGTGTTGCTTCAGGTGTGCACTAGACTGTGATGCTGGGGCTCAGGTGTGTGGTGCAGTGTTGCTTGAGGGTACGATAGTGTTTCTTCAGGTGTGTGCTGGAGAAAGTGTTGCTTGCCCTCAGGGGTGTGCTGAAGATCATCCACAGACTAAACAAACACAACTGATGCCGACCTTGCTGCCGCCCGCCAGTAAACAATCAAGTGGTGGTAGTGGTGGTGGTGGTGGTTGGTGTGGTGGTGGTGGTGGGTGTGGTGGTTGTGGTGGTGGTTGGTGTGGTGGTGGTGGTGGGTGTGGTGGTTGTGGTTTAGTTTTGGTGGTGCACAAAAAACTAATCACTATTAAAATTTCTCAAAAACAGTATGATGGTGAGATAAAAGTACAACTTTGTACTAATTGCGAGAATAATAGACAAAATATCATAGGTAAAATTATTATTGTTGTGGTAAAACCACAAGAAGATAACATACCAGCTACTGTGAAGAGACTTAAGTACATGAGGAAGCAGCACTGAAACAGGCCTACTGGCCACTGCTAGGCAGGTCCAAGTCACCTACTGGCCACTGCTAGGCAGGTCCAAGTCACATCCACTTAAGCTAAGCAATCGAGATGTTCACCCTTAGAACACAGACGTACGAGATCTCATTCACATCTTAGCATACTCAAGAAACTCTCATACAACTATTTAAAGTGGATAGGGATTACATAGAGCGTGAAGCCGAGGCAGGAGAGTCTACACAAGTCAGTTTTGTAGAGAGAACACTGCAACATATTGCTCTAAAGTTAGAAGTGGTACTGTAAATAAATTAAAACTGTTGGATAAGCACTTTTCCATTATCAGATTTCACTAGATTAAATGCTGGATCTGGGCGGTGGTCAGTGGAAGTATGACGTTACATCAGGAGAACCAGGTAACCTTGGTAAAGTCAGAAAATTATAGTACTGATGTAGTAATAGTGGATGCAGCAGAAGCATTAGCAATTTTAGGTGATCAGGTTCAAATCTGTCCTTATGTTTTCTCGTAAATATTAAGGAAGTTTTCAAATATGAATGACAACTTTCATCCACTTTCACAACGGGGTGCCATGACATTAGCATTACCATTCCCTACCATTCCCTTGTGTCAAACCGGATTAGCTTCCATTCTCGAGGAGCACTAGTATAATAACATAATAATAATAATAATAATAATAATTTTTATTTCAATGCATGTTACAAGTGTACAATGTTATTGGTAGTTACAAATATAATACAATTATAATACTGTAATGCAAGGAGAGCCACTGGCATGCCATGGCATTAGGGGCACTTCTTGTAGTATGGCTGGAGGGTGGGGAGAGTGTCTTGCAATACCACACTCTACTAACCATATGGACACAACCTGGTTGGCCAGGCAAGCACCAGACAAGCTTGGCCCATGGCCAGGCTCCGGGAGTAGAAAAAGTCTTAGGAACTCAAAGGAATACAAAGGTACCTAGACACGAGTGAACTATAGTCAAAAGAAAGTCTGAGTAAGCAGTAAGGCGTTCTGATGGAAAAACAAATGCGGTATAATGCGATCCTTTATTGACAGTTTCGCCCACACAAACAAATCTGTTTGTGACTTTGTAAAAGGATCAATAATGGATCGCATTATACTACATTTGTCTTTGTCAGCGTGTCTGAAATTTATACCATTTGTCTCTAAGGCGTTCTGATAGCTGCCTTCCCCTCCTTCAGTATTCTGGAGCCAGTAAACCCAGTGAAAAGCAAGAGCGCTATAAAGCCCAATTATGAAACACTGTCAACACCTGGTGTTTGTAGATCTTCAACCTTACACCAGCTGAAACCAATATTACCGGATCGAAGGTATTAGAGGAAGCTAGTCAAGTTAATGCAAAAACAAGTGTGTAATAAGCCAAGCTGCAAGTAGAAACAGGCAGACTAATCACCAGGAATGTCTAGCTATAGGTTTGGTTGGGATAGTAAAACACTGAACAAGTTAAATAACAAAAAAGGCACAATACCGTGACTGGAACAATACACACACAACCCGCACATATAAAAAGAGGAGCTTACGACGACGTTTCGGTCCGACTTGGACCATTTACAGTCACACTAACACACACAACAAGGGGAAGGGGTATATATAGGCAGGCAGACAGGGGAGGGCACAAGAGAGTGGGGTAATAATGAAGGTAGTAGTACAAGTGGTAGTAGAAGTAGTAGTGGAGTCAGTCATATACTAGGAAAGGAGCACTGCAATGAAGCTGGCGGCCCGCAAGGGTAGGACAAGAACACAGAGGAAAAGGCGAATAAAATAAAGAAGGACAAAATTAAGGCAAAAGAAAAGAAAACCCATAGGAGAAAAAGGAGAAGGGGAAGAGATGAAAGGGGAAGGAATCAGGTTAAGTCCCCTTGTTCTGTGTGTTAGTGTGACTTTGTAAATGGTCCAAGTCGGACCGAAACGTCGTCGTAAGCTCCTCTCTTTTTATATGTGCGGGTTGTGTGTGTACTGAACAAGTTGTAGGTACATGAACTCTCGTGGCCGTATGTCACAAGTTACTCTCTCAGATAGTTCAGATTTCAGCTGTAAAATGTTACCTACGTAAACTAGATCAGAAAGTAAACTGTAGGTGGGGGAAAGATTTACTAGTTGTGGTTATGGGAAGGTAGTTTAGCCTTGCTGTGATGGACGGGGCAGGGCAGTGACCCTTGAAGAGGGTCAAGACTGGTACTTGTGGTTACCCACACCACCATCCATGTTGGTGGCTTCTACCACCACTGTGCTCCTGCTGCTGCCTCTTGTTATAGGTGATGCTTCTGCTGCTACGCTCACTGCAGGTGTGGTGGTAGCCACCACCATTCATCACTCCTGTGTACAGGTGTCATACCAGTAATCTGGTCTACTCGCTTGGTACCTCTGTTTTTATTTTTGTTGAACATTTTTATCTTAGGTGTTATGTATGTGTTTATTTTTGCCAAGAGTACTAATGAATGTCGTAGGACAACCTGGAGTTTCTTCCGGAAGTTACCACCCCGCGGCCCGGTGCCAGACCAGGCCTCCAAAACACTTTAACGCTCTTTAAATCTCGTCTTTCTTCCTACAGCCACTCACCATCCCCAGCTCTACTGGACCTAATTTTTTTGCATCTGGTGCACTACTGAAGGTATAGTGGAATGCTTGAAGACACCCTCATCTCCTTAATGAGGTCTCTAGACTCAGGCTGACAGAATTTTTATTCATGACTTGAAGAATAGATGTAACAACACACTGAGTATTCCTCCCATATACCTGAATAGCCTTGCACTACGGGTGTTCTTATCAGATAGGTGTCCTATAGAATAGTATCGCCGGGCACTGCCGGTCCAGTAACTAGATATTAAAATACTGTTTATGCTAAACGACAAATATAAATGTAGGTCACATGTAAGTAATGTTGGCTACCTTTCGCCCCTGCAACGGCTTCTTAAAGTTAAACCCATAATGCTGGGAGGTAAAAACGACGTGTGTGTGTGGGGGGGGGGGATATAGGTTGATGTGAAGCGAGGAGTTAAGGCGGAGGTCAGGTAACATTGGTTCCTCTGACCAGGAAACTTCTGGAAGGTATAACTAAGAGCAGACCTGACCTGGTGCAGACCTTCACCCTGGCTGGTGCCATGATAAAGCCACCATCCCTACCTGGGTGAAACGTCGCCAATTAATCTTCCATTAACTTTGAAGGTTTCATAAGCTGTAGCCTATAAAAGATGGAGACACTGCTAGAGACACACTGCTAGAGACACACTGCTAGAGACACACTGCTAGAGACACACTGCTAGAGACACACTGCTAGAGACACACTGCTAGAGACACACTGCTAGAGACACACTGCTAGAGACACACTGCTAGAGACACACTGCTAGAGACACACTGCTAGAGACACACTGCTAGAGACACACTGCTAGAGACACACTGCTAGAGACACACTGCTAGAGACACACTGCTAGAGACACACTGCTAGAGACACACTGCTAGAGACACACTGCTAGAGACACACTGCTAGAGACACACTGCTAGAGACACACTGCTAGAGACACACTGCTAGAGACACACTGCTAGAGACACACTGCTAGAGACACACTGCTAGAGACACACTGCTAGAGACACACTGCTAGGGACACACTGCTAGGGACACACTGCTAGGGACACACTGCTAGGGACACACTGCTAGGGACACACTGCTAGGGACACACTGCTAGGGACACACTGCTAGGGACACACTGCTAGGGACACACTGCTAGGGACACACTGCTAGGGACACACTGCTAGGGACACACTGCTAGGGACACACTGCTAGGGACACACTGCTAGGGACACACTGCTAGGGACACACTGCTAGGGACACACTGCTAGGGACACACTGCTAGGGACACACTGCTAGGGACACACTGCTAGGGACACACTGCTAGGGACACACTGCTAGGGACACACTGCTAGGGACACACTGCTAGGGGCACACTGCTAGGGGCACACTGCTAGGGGCACACTTGGAAGCTCCCTATTTGAGGTACCAAAGTTCCATGATGTTAGGTAAGGTTTGTCAGGAAACAGGACAAGTGTTTCCTGACGCGCCACTGGAGCTTTTGGTCATCTGACAGAGGCCTTCCGCTGGCTTACCCCTCCACCCCTTTAAAAATTGATGGTTATTATTATAACCATTCTTAATTAAAAAATCCATGATGTTAGTCATGCATTTATCATATAGGGTGGCCACACTGTTTGTAATGTTTGGAGCAGGATTGAGTGCTCTGGAGACGCTAATGGAACCAGGACCTTAATGAACTAGGGGAGGGGGAGTGACGGAGGGGGGGGTTAAATGAGGCTGGTCTGGTGAAAAACTGTGAGCTGGGTAATGAGGTGGACTGGCTGTAAACTTTTAATGGCTACTATGTACAGCGTTAACATCGACTTATTGGTGAAGTAGACTGCGCGATGGTCTGGATATTGGACACCACTTGACATGACGGAGCAGAACACCACTTGACATGACGGAGCAGAACACCACTTGACATGACGGAGCAGAACACCACTTGACATGACGGAGCAGAGCACCACTTGACATGACGGAGCAGAGCACCACTTGACATGACGGAGCAGAGCACCACTTGACATGACGGAGCAGAGCACCACTTGACATGACGGAGCAGAGCACCACTTGACATGACGGAGCAGAGCACCACTTGACATGACGGAGCAGAGCACCACTTGACATGACGGAGCAGAGCACCACTTGACATGACGGAGCAGAGCACCACTTGACATGACGGAGCAGAGCACCACTTGACATGACGGAGCAGAGCACCACTTGACATGACGGAGCAGAGCACCACTTGACATGACGGCGCAAAGCACCACTTGACATGACGGAGCTAAAATATTGAATGAAATATTCACAATAAGCTGCTGGCCTCGAAGGTAAAATATAAAAGCTAATTTTCATTCGCTTTCCCAATTTTCTCCCTTTCGTACTCCTTGTAGCCTTTCCCTCCCTTTCTCCCTGTATCTCCTCTCTTTCTTAGACTTTCCATCCTTTCTTGTATTTCTCTCTCCCTATCACAGTTTTCCCTGTGTGTAGTAAAGCTGTATTCATGTGAAGAGCTTTATCAAGTCAAGCTTAGACTTGATAAAGCTCTACGAATATTGAAATGTCAGTTTCCCTGTGCCTGTCTTTCCTTCTTTTTTTTCTGTCTCGTTATCCTCTTCCTTTCTCCCTCATTCCTTTGACATTTTAAGTTTTTCCTTCACCCTTTGAAATCCGAGAGAATTTCTACCCAGTAAATTGCATTTCTTAAATTACTTTCTTGGATGTGTTGGATACCCGTAGAGCATCCCGTGAAGGCTACTCTCCTTGCAACCTGATCCCATGTGGTTTGACGGCCTGATCACTCAGGCTATTGATGCTGGTCCCGCACAGTCGAAAGGAAAGTAAGCACCGCTGATCACTAACGTTAGGAACTCAAGTTTTCTGTGGTTGAAACTATTTCTTAACAGGGCAAGATAAGGTTTCTAAAGATACCGTTTGTTCTGTTGTCCCTATAACAGTAGCCCCGTTTTTATTGTATACATTTAAGATTATTTTCTTGGTAATGATGGTGAAGAATGACACTTGTGTAATTGGGAATCTTTATTGAGGAAACTTTTCGCCAGCCAGTGGTTTCTTCAGTCCAATATAGAGAAGACAGGTGGAAAATGAGAAGTTTGGGGTAATCAGTCCCTCATCCTGGAGTCAGTGTTCAGTCCATCAATCTTGGCGGTGATGCTTGTTTTGATGGTTGTTGTGGTTGTAATGGTGGTTGTGGTTGTAATGGTGGTTGTGGTTGTAATGGTGGTTGTGGTTGTAATGGTGGTTGTGGTTGTAATGGTGGTTGTGGTTGCTGTTAGGAACGACTAGTTGGATAGGAGGGGGAGGGTTTGTGGTTTAGCACCAGTACTCCATCATCCTCTACTCCCTCACCCTTCCATCATCAACCCTTCAGTTCCTGATCCTTCAGTTTTCAATCCTTCAATCCCGGATCTTCAGCATCTGATCCTCTACTCTCTACTCTTATTTGTCTTGTTCGTCCCCTATCCTCTTGTCGCATTCTATTTAGCTTCCTTCCTCACGCCCCTTCCTCATACTCGTTCCTCTTCCCCCTTTCTCCTCTCTCTCTTTTCCCCTCCCTCCCCTCCTACCTGCATCTACGCTAATAATAAAAATTATACAATTATATCTAATTATTGTATCATTTAATACACTGTCTAGCTACTCAATTATAAAATGAATGAAGATAATAACCTTGGTCCACTATTTTTCCCCATTTATACACAACTCTATACAGAAACTTTACAAAATTCTACACAGAGCTGTATACAGAATTCTGTATAGAGCTCTGTAGAGAATTTTACACACAGCTCTACCAAAATCACCCAAGCAGTTCGTCTAATGCCTTCTGTATGTATTCTTTGTATTGGATTAAAGATAAATGGTGAAACGTTTCATGTGTAAAGGAGTGCAAGTGTTGCACGTTTCGTTCATTAAGAAGCTTTACAAAGTGAAAGTTTGTTTTGTAACATCTCCCACGACTGTCGCCTGGTCACAGACCGGGCCGCGGGGGCGTTGACCCCCCCCCTCCAGGTATACTTAGACATGAGTGCACATGGATATTAGTTGTAATGGTTGAAGTAATGAGTGTTGTAGTGTCTTTGTTATTGACTGTCACATGTAATGTATTGACGTTTTAATTATTGAAAAGTCATGGAGGTGCTGGTCTGGTCTGGTACTCAAACGCATCAACGATTACACGCATTGATGCAGAGACTCAACCAGTGACACATAACAAGAGAGTGTGGTCTCTCTTCTCTTGCTCCTCACTCTTTTGCTTTCTCTTTTCGTCTTCCTCCTTTCTTTTTCTTCCTTAAGGTTGTACTCGCAGGGGTCGAGTCACAGCTCCTGGCCCCGCCTCTTCGCTGGTCACTACTAGGTCACTATTCCCCCTCCATGAGCTTTATCATATCTTCTTAAAGCTGTGTATGGTGTTCTGATGTGTGTTGTTGGCGAGTCTTCAAGAGGAAAATTATCTCGAGTGCCAGATCAACCAGGCTGTGATGGGTATGTGGACCAATGGGGCAACAGCCTAGTTGACCAGGCAAGCACCAGATAAGCCTGACACAGGGCCGGATAGCAGGAGCAGGAAGACTCTGTAAACCCGGGGTAAAATGCTCTTCAAAATTCCACTATTTTTTCTTCTGCCTCCGTTTTCTCCCTCAGCTCTTTCTCCCTCATTACATAACCTTTCCCTGCTTCCTCCATCCTCCCGCCGCCTTCATGGCCTAGTATTCAATATAATTTTGGATAATGAACACCATCAATGGGTTTTGTTGGGGCGTCGTCAGTGACTGCATCTCAATCAAGGTGAATTTCTGCCCACAATAACAAATTTGATTTACCAATTAAATGTTTTCAATACGTTGAGCAGAGCCATGGAAAACTGTCGCGGCAGTTACTGGTGGTGGCGGCGGCGGTGGTTGTGGTGGTGGTGGTGCTGCTGCTGCTGCTGGTGGTGGTGGTGGTCGTCGTCGTCGTCTGTTGTTTTTGTTGTAGTTATTAGTTGTCAATGGCGCCTGTCGATACACGCTTGGCTGTCTGTCTCTGTCTGTTACAATATTTGCGATTGTCTGGTTTTCCATGCTTTTGTTACGGGTACTCTGGCTTGTTTTGTTTCTGGCTTGGATCTTTCTTAGTTGCTGGATCTTATCGGTATTAGTACTGTATTAATTTGTTTCGAGTTTAGTTGTATACAGTATTGGTTGTGGGCAGATCACTTTACACAAGGAAGGAGCCAGGACACAAACCCACCCGGGGGGGGGGTGAATGTACACAAATCACACAGACGTCATTCACGCGCACTCTTCCACACCAGAGGCTGGTCCTCAAGCCATACGAGCAAGTAGTGGTGAAAGTACCTAAAAGTACCTAAAAGTTTTCTTCAGGCGGCCTGGTCTAGGACCAGGCCGCCTGAAGGATCAACCAGGCTGATGAAGATTGACACATGTCCATGAAGATTAAGACGCAACAGCCTCCAGGCTGAGGCACTGACCACCTCAAATACCTTTTCTCCATGGCTGATGGACTGATTACCTGGATTACGTCTTTATTTCATTACTACTGCACCCTTTGTATTTGACTGAAGAACCTACTGTATAGGCGAAACGTTTCAACAATAAAGATACAACTGTTGCACATGTCTTAATCTTCAACTTGTCGGTATTTTATACCATTTTCAAGAACCAGGTTGATATTGCAAGCCACACACAGAGGTAGACTGAATTGCGAGCACCAGGAACCAGAGGACACTGATGCAAAGTAAAGAGTGAAACGAGTTGCACCAAGTAGAGCCGGAGGCGAGTTCTCTTCAGTTTCAAAAGTGAGTAGTTAGGACTAAGAGGCTTTAAATCTAGTAATGAAGCTAGGATTGTGGGATAATGCTATACCATCTGTAATCTTGCTGTCTGATGATCGGTACCACTTGTGCACTTGCCTGTTATTTGCTGCTGGGGTCGGGTCTTGGCTTGGGGATCCTTGTGGAAACGTTTCGCCCCACAGTGGCTTCATCAGTCCAATACAAAGAATAGTGAAGATCTTTGTATAGGACTGATGAAGCCACTGTGTGGCGATAGGTTTCCATAATTAAGATAGCGTTGCACATGGGTCTAATTTATGAGAAACCATGAGGAGGAAGAGGCCATACTTCTACTCTCCACACTTGTTGTAACCAGGCACATCATAATTTTATTATGCAATTTTCTAAAAATGCTGAAAAACCCAGCGCACGTTTTTCACAACTAAAGAAATTAGAAACAAAGAAAAGATATGAAAGATACCAGCAGATCGGGGATGTTTTTCAGGGAAGGGGAATAGGGTGAGGCTAGAATGGTAGAACCAAGGAAAGTAGGGAGAGAGGTTTAAAAGTAAATTGTCAGAAGATAAGAAAGACGAGTGGAAGCAAGAGGAACTTAAGGGAGGACTCGAGTTGTGAAACAGAGAAAGGGAAATACTAAGGCCAGGCCGAAGGCAAGCTTGGGGCGGGGTGTTATTACGTCAGAATGTCTTGTGGAGCCCCGGGGTGAGTGTGGTCTGTGGGAGACTTGCTGTGGGAGACTGTCCCTGACTCCCGCTAAGGAAGATGTGCTGTGGGGCTGTTGCAGACTGTGGAGCACAACTCTTCTCAAGCTGAGGGACTGACCACCTCAAAACTACGTCTTCGAGGATGATGGACTGATTACATCACTACTGCTGCCTCCTCTGTACTCGACTGAAAAAGCCTACTGTGTAGGCGAAACGTTTCGGAATTAAGATACCAAACTGTTGCACATGTCTTACTTACCAACCTGTCTGTATTGTATACCATTACTATATTTGACAATATAGGAGACTTCTTGTGGGGACTTGCTGGGATTATCAGATTATTGAATTTGTTAGACTTGTGGGATAACCAGGCGACTACAGCTATACTAGAGACGTGCAACACTGGGTAATTGCAAACTAGTCATCCATTATACACTGGCGAAAATGATGCAGTTTCTGTCTTAAGAGATCAGTAATTAAGTCAGATAATTACTGTACAGGTGCCTAAGGTTAAAGGTATAGGATGTGCCTTTGAGAAACAGGAGATAAATCTTTGGCAAGTCTCCATACACCTGCTGTCCTCGTTCACCTAGCAGTGTATACCTACTTACGGCTGGACGGACTGTTGTGGGTGGCATCCTGGGGGAGGATTTAAGGACATTAAATTGAATAAGGTGTAAAGTATGGGTTATCCTGGGTTATTAAACCTCCGGGGTTTAAAGTCTTAGTTACAGCAGAACGGGTGGGCTTTGAAACTATTTCGTGAGTCGTAAGGTCTTTGTTATTAATACTGTTTTTGTTTGTGAGGAGGGTACGTGGGCATGGGTCACCGCTAGTTAATATTTACAAAGTACACAAATAACCCGCACATAGAGAGAAGTTTCTGACGACGTTTCGGTCATACGTTTCTCTTGTGTTCGGGTTAATTGTTTGTTGGTCAAGTTACGGTATTGTGCCTTTATTCTGTCCTCAACTAGGAGGGTGACTGCATGTTGCACGATTAGTTAGGACCCAGGAGGGCACCTGGGTAGGTTGCACCACTAGCACAGGTGACTAGAAGCTAGCGCCATTATATCTGCGGTACCCAGGGTAGGCTGTAGAAGCTTCACTGGGAAGAACCAGTCTTCCAGGTCTTTGACTCTTACACTTACGGTATCCCTGATGCTGCCGCCGCCATCTTCCTCCCTCCTCCTCCTATTCCTGTTCATCCTCCTGTTTTCTTTCATCATCTTCCGCTTTCTTCTCTTCAGCCTCGTGTTTTTTTCTTCATTTTTAGTTTATTGTAGTCATTCTCTTTAGCGTTTATGGGTATCATTGTAAAACATGTATTTGATGCAGTGTTTGACACTAATATTTTGAAGTTTATCTTGATATTCTGAAGCTTCAGCTGAGTGCAGAGTTTATTTCCCGGGTGCGACCTATTGAGAGGTTTATACTGCACTGTGGTCCCTGGCATGGTTTAATGACAGGTGTTAGTGGCTCCTCTTGTCTCTCCTTGATGAAAGTGTGTGTGTGTGTGTGTGTGTGTACATTCACCTGTTTGTGGTTGCGGGGGTCGAGTCACAGCTCCTTGGCGTGTAAGTGTAAAAAGGAAGGGGGGATGGGGGTACCTTGTCTTACATTTACATGGATCTTGGCACTCTGTGGAGTGCCAAACCATCTAGGCTGTGAGCCAGCGGGCCACCAATAGCACCAACTTGTTTGAACAAGAGATCAACAGAAAAGCCTGGCCCCAGGCCGGGCTGAGAGAGTAGTGGTCTGGGAATGTGTCACAGGTATGTCACAGGTGGTGTGGTGTTAATGTTGTTATTGTGCTGTTGACTTCATGCATATGAAGTTGGGCTTAAAATTCAAATCAGGTGTTTTAGGAGAACTGTTTTCAACATTAATGACCCCATCATAGCGTCCTAAATCCCCAGCAACCCTCCCTCCCTGCCACCCTCCCTGCCTGCCTGCCAGCCTGCCACCCTCCCTGCCTCCCTCCCTCCTTCCTTGCCTCCCTCCCTCCCTGCCTGCCACCCTCCCTGCCTCCCTCCCCTGCCTGCCACCCTCCCTGCCACCCTCCTTGCCACCCTCCCTGCCTGCCACCCTCCTTGCCTCCCTGCCTGCCACCCTCCTTGCCTCCCTGCCTGCCACTCTCCTTGCCTCCCTCCTTGCCTGCCACCCTCCTTGCTTCCTTCCCTCCTGCCTGCCACCCTCCTTGCCTCCCTCCCTGCCTGCCACTCCTTGCCTCCCTCCCCGCCTGCCACCCTCCTTGCCTGCCACCCTACTTGCCTCCTTCTTTGCCTCCCTGCCTGCCACCCTCCCTGCCTGCCACCCTCCTTGCCTCCCTCCCTGCCTGCCACCCTCCTTGCCTCCCTGCCTGCCTGCCACCCTGCCTGCCACCCACCTTGCTTCCCTCCCTGCCTCCCTCCCCTGCCTGCCTCCCTGCCTCCCTCCCCTGCCTGCCACCCTCCCTGCCACCCTGCCTGCCACCCACCTTGCTTCCTCCTGCCTCCCTCCCTGCCTGCCACCCTCCTTGCCTCCCTGCCTGCCACCCACCTTGCTTCCTCCTGCCTCCCTCCCTGCCTGCCACCCTGCCTGCCACCCACCTTGCTTCCTCCCTGCCTGCCACCCTCCTTGCCTCCCTGCCTGCCTGCCACCCTGCCTGCCACCCACCTTGCTTCCCTCCCTGCCTGCCACCCTCCTTGCCTCCCTGCCTGCCACCCACCTTGCTTCCCTCCTGCCTCCCTCCCCTGCCTGCCACCCTGCCTGCCACCCACCTTGCTTCCTCCCTGCCTGCCACCCTCCTTGCCTCCCTGCCTGCCTGCCACCCTGCCTGCCACCCACCTTGCTTCCTCCCTGCCTGCCACCCTCCTTGCCTCCCTGCCTGCCTGCCACCCTGCCTGCCACCCACCTTGCTTCCTCCCTGCCTGCCACCCTCCTTGCCTCCCTGCCTGCCTGCCACCCTGCCTGCCACCCTCCTTGCTTCCTCCCTGCCTGCCACCCTGCCTGCCACCCACCTTGCTTCCCTCCCTGCCTGCCACCCTCCTTGCCACCCTGCCTGCCTGCCACCCACCTTGCTTCCTCCCTGCCTGCCACCCTGCCTGCCACCCACCTTGCTTCCCTCCCTGCCTGCCACCCTGCCTGCCACCCACCTTGCTTCCTCCCTGCTGCCACCCTCCCTGCCTCCCTCCCTGCCTGCCACCCTCCCTGCCACCCTCCTTGCCTCCCTGCCTGCCTGCCACCCTGCCTGCCACCCACCTTGCTTCCTCTCCTGCCTGCCACCCTCCTTGCCTCCCTGCCTGCCTGCCACCCTGCCTGCCACCCACCTTGCTTCCCTCCCTGCCTGCCACCCTGCCTGCCACCCACCTTGCTTCCCTCCCTGCCTGCCACCCTCCTTGCCACCCTGCCTGCCTGCCACCCTGCCTGCCACCCACCTTGCTTCCCTCCTGCCTGCCACCCTGCCTGCCACCCACCTTGCTTCCTCCCTGCCTGCCACCCTGCCTACCACCCACCTTGCTTCCCTCCCTGCCTGCCACCCTGCCTGCCACCCACCTTGCTTCCCTCCCTGCCTGCCACCCTCCTTGCCTCCCTGCCTGCCTGCCACCCTGCCTGCCACCCACCTTGCTTCCCTCCCTGCCTGCCACCCACCTTGCTTCCCTCCCTGCCTGCCACCCACCTTGCTTCCCTCTCTGCCTGCCACCCTGCCTGCCACCCACCTTGCCTGCCACCCTGACTGCCACCCACCTTGCTTCCCTCCCTGCCTGCCACCCTCCCTGCCTCCCTCCCCTGCCTGCCACCCTCCCTGCCACCCTCCTTGCCTCCCTCCCTGCCTGCCTGCCTCCCTGCCTGCCACCCACCTTGCTTCCCTCCCTGCCTGCCTCCCTGCATGCCTCCCTGCCTGCCTCCCTGCCTGCCACCCTGCCTGCCACCCACCTTGCTTCCCTCCCTGCCTGCCTCCCTTCATCGCTTCTTTCACTTCGTTCTTCCTAAATCTCACCTTCCACCTCTTTCCACCCCATCTTTTCTTCCTCTGTCTTTCCCACTATTTATCTCCTTACCCTGAGTCTCATCCACCCAGTATCTCCCCACATTTCACCCCTCCCTCCCTCCTAACTCTTCCCACCCATCACTGGATGAGGCGTCACTTGGTACTGACGTATTATGGACCAGCCTCATCACCATTCGCCAAACCCTTAACGACTAATAAAGCAATTAATCTTAGCAGTTGGCGGCGACGGCCATGATGGTATTAGGCCGGTGTTGACGGTGGTATTACGCCGGTGTTGACGGTGGTATAACCCCGGTGTTGACGGTGGTATAACCCCGGTGTTGACGGTGGTATAACCCCGGTGTTGATGGTGGTATTACACAACATTTCTCTCAAATGTGAGTGAAACGTTGCCGAATAAAAGCTCTGTTATTACCTTGTAAACATTTGCTTCTTCCTCCTCTTCTGCCCTAATTTTTATTGCCCACCTTCTCAGCCTTCCCGTAATCTTCCTTTCCCCCTCTCACGTCATCCTTCCCGAATCTTTCCCTTCCTCCATTCCTCTTTCCTTTCTGGTGTCAGTCTGTCCCTCCCAGTCGTCACCCATCACTCACCAAGCCACATAAACCCACAACCACCAGTATTTGTCAAATCGTGGCAACATTTCTTCGTACCAACTCTGTGGGAAGAGCACACATTGGGCGAGATATAACCTCTTGTTACTTACGGTGTCTCGTAGTTCGATTGCTAGCGCACTCGCCTCACACACTGAGGACCATGGTTCGATCCCTGGTACGCGTGGTAACATTTCGACGGGTTTCCTTAAGGCACCTGCTGTCCATGTTCACCTAGCAGTAAAATGGGTACCTGGGTGTTAGTGGACTGGTGTGGGTCGCATCATGGGGACAAAATTGACCTAATTTGCCCGAAATGCTCTGCATAACAAGCGGCTTTCTGTATAGTAATGTCATTGATATCATCTAGGCTTGTACACCTTGTAGGAGTAATAATAATAATAATCTTTATTATTTTTACCACAGTGAGAGGCACTTCAGCATGTTCGTGGGAGGTGTTCTGTCACCCATTGGGGTTTACTTCTTTCCCAATATAATTGTAGGAGGGTGGTGACACATTGTCTAAAGCCTATCACAGTATCATGGCTGCATATAAATAGCAAAATTGATATATTGCGTAGAATCAAACAAATTACCATAATTTTAAACTTTCTGAGAAAAAAAAATAGCAAAATTTTTGTATTTTATATGAAATGAGCACTTGGGACCCACACATTGAGAGGGGAAACGTCAAACAAGGTTTCCGATCATTCTGCTTACATTATCTTGTTTCGCACATTAGGTGACATTCATGCTAATATGAACGTTCAGGATCCTCGTTCACACACACGTCGTGACACTTCAATTTTCTTGTGGCTAAAAGTAGGTTTTAATAAGATTATGTAACCTGTTTTATAGTTTACAGGAAGACTTAAGACACGTACTCTTAATATAATCATTCCTGGTTATCCTGTGACTGGTTTACCCCCTGTGACTGGTTTACCCCCTGTGACTGGTTTACCCCCTGTGACTGGTTTACCCCCTGTGACTGGTTCTCTATAACCATTGGCTGAGGAAATACTGATGCTGAGGCTTGGCTATAATTCATCACTGTCAGCGCCTTGATGATATCTGTGGACTGGTGGTGGCAGACAGCCCTCCCCCTTCCCCCAACTATCGTACCCCCACAACACGTACCCCCTACAACTCTTATCCCCCATCCCTGACTGCAGGAGGGAGATTACTAGATATATTGATGGTTAGGTTTTAATGATTGTCTAGTCAGCCTTAGCCACATCACTTACGAGGTTAATTAGTGTATATATATATATATATATATATATATATATATATATATATATATATATATATATATATATATATATTATAATGTGTGTGTGTACGCGTGCGTGCAATAAGATAACAATAAACAGGTGATATCACAATATGAAAAAAACAACCACTGTGAAAAAATCTTGAAGTTCCAAGCGTTTTCGCGATTTCTCACATTATCAAAGAACTGTGTAATAAAATACGCTCTTCATCCAGGGAGTTACAGCTGCCCTCTCCTTCCTTGGGTCAAACCTAGTTATGGACAGATACCTAAAGTCAGTACCGGATCAGCCGGGCTGTGGTTCGTACGTTGGACTACGTGCGGCCAGTAGTAACAGCCTGGTTGATCATGCTGTTATGCAGGGTTCTGCATGACATGATGTATATATAATCCACCAGGAGGCCTGGTGATGGAGCGTTGATCCCCAGAGTGCCCTCCAGGTAGACCCTCACACTCTCTTCCTCTCTAACCTGCGCTGTTTCCACAAAATTTGAGTCACTTCTCTTATGAAATAATAGTTGAAGTTTTTCCACGCTTTTGTTTAGTTTTATTTTAAAGAAAATCTATTTTTCCATACAAAATATAAGTAATATAGCTCTTAACTGTGTACAGTAATTTTATGAGAAGTTGCTATTATCCGGTCAACATTGGAGGCCGCTGCAATAAGAAAACATCTGAAGCAGGCCTTAGTAAATCTCAGGAGTTTGGTAGGCCTATAGGGCCACTTTTGTAATTGGAGCTGAGCTGGAATATTACACCAGGAATGTGGTAAAGAGTGTCTTGTCTTAGCAGTCTAGTTTTGCTGGACCCCGGTGTAAATTAGAGGTCATTGTAGAGTTACTGTTGGGATTAACGGCACGAGACAGGTAGTTACATTGTGGCACCGTTGGTGACGTCAGTGTAGGAGGGGGAGGGGAGGGGGTGCCGTTAAGAGGGCCACATTAGTGCCAATTGTTCAATTTCCAGCAGTAATCCCTCAACATGGCTTGACACCACTCTTGATGAGACACCAACTTCTCTTATTCTCTCTTGTTCTCTTTAGCGCTCTCTTGTCGTTTCTCCCTCCCTCCCTCTCTCTCCCTCCCTCTCCCTCTCTCTCTCTCTCTCTCCCTCCCTCTTTCCCTCTCTCTTTCCCTTCCTCTTTCCCTCCCTCTCTCTTTCCCTCTCCCTCCCTTTTTCCCTCTCCCTCCCTCTTTCCCTCTTTCCCTCTCCCTCCCTCTTTCCCTCTCCCTCCCTCTTTCCCTCTCCCTCCCTCTCTCCTCCCTCTTTCCCTCTCCCTCCCTCTTTCCCTCTCCCTCCCTCCTCTTTCCCTCTCCCTCCCTCCCTGTTTCCCTCTCCTCCCTGTTTCCCTCTCCTCCCTCTTCCCTCTCCTCCTCTTCCTCCCTCTCCCTCCCTCCCTCTCTCTCCCTCCCTCTCTCTCTCTCCCTCCCTCCCTCTCTCCCTCCCTCTGTTTACGTACCAACATCTCCCTGGTCTTCCTCACATTGGTCTATTCCCCTCTACTTATTCTGGTGTAGTCGCCTAGTTTTGATTGCGAGGGTCAAGCCATGGCTCCTGGCTCTGTCTCATGCCTATCATAAGCGTTTTACCTCAGGGTTCTTCTACCATTGCATCCCAACCTAAGGCCCAGCTTCCTGGTTAAGCAGGCTGTTACTGCTAGCGGCCCGCTTCTACCATAAAGCGTTGAATGTAATTACCTGCATGAGAGTACGGGGTTGAGCTCTAGCTCTCCAGTGTGCACTTTTTTTTATTTCCTTTACTTTGTACTGTTATTTGATCTCAGTATCATGTTCGTGCGCGCGCGCATGAGGCAAGCCAGAGTCAGGAGGGGGACGCGTCAAGAGAGGGGAAGTGGTATTTGGGAGAGGGGCAAGGAGGGATAGGAGGGGATTGAAAGGGTGCTGGGGGAGGGGTTAAGGTTTTGGATGGTGGATGGATATGTGGGTCAGCGAACCTCCAGCAGCAACAGCCTGGTTGACCAGACTAGCACCAGACGAGCCTGGTCCTTGGCCGAGCTCCGAGAGTAGAAAGACCCTCGAAACTCATCAAACGTAAAGGTATATCAAAGAGGGTTTTTGGTGCTGGATGGTTGGGGGTTGTACTGGGGAGGGGGTATTGAATGATGCAAGGAGTAAACAAGAGTGCATTGCGTCACTACCACCCCCTTCACACCACCCCTTCCTCTTTACTTATCCCCTTCATTCCCTTCCTTGTCTCCCCCTCTCTCCCTCCCCTTCCTTCTACTCACTCCTCTTGGGTCTTAATCTCTCTCATACCTGTTCTTGCAACTAAGGTAAGATTTGTCAGGAAACAGGACAAGTGCTTCGTGACGACTGGGTATGGTGGTAGTGGTCCTCCTGCAGGTATCCTGGTGTCCGGGGATGGAAACCGAGTGTTAGGGGCACGTCACTTCCCCTGTTTTCTAATATGTTATTTCCCCCCCTATAATCTACCTTGTAGAAAAATAAATATATTAGGAGACAGTGGAACTCAGGCGCCACTTTAAGATTCTAGGCAGAGATGTGGCGTTCTTGGACTCGTCCATTCAGTTACTGTCCAGATATAATGGTTCTTAACCTGAGTGATACGCATCCTCAGTGCTCGCTGGAGTCTGGGTGCAGAGAGGCAAGAAATTAATGAGGGGAATTAGGAAAGAGACGGGAATAAATGAGATAGAGGAAGAGCAAGGAAAAATATGGAAGAGATGGATGAGAAGGAGCGAGGTACTGATGATAATGTAGAGAGAGAGAGAGAAGTGTAGAGAGAGAGAGAGAGGTGTAGAGAGAGAGAGAGGTGTAGAGAGAGAGAGGTGTAGAGAGAGAGAGGTGTGAGAGAGAGAGAGAGAGAGGTGTAGAGAGAGAGAGAGAGAGAGGTGTAGAGAGAGAGAGAGAGAGGTGTGAGAGAGAGAGAGAGAGAGAGAGGTGTAGAGAGAGAGAGAGAGAGAGGTGTAGAGAGAGAGAGAGAGGTGTAGAGAGAGAGAGAGAGGGTAGAGAGAGAGAGAGAGAGGGTGTAGAGAGAGAGAGAGAGAGGTGTAGAGAGAGAGAGAGGAGAGGTGTAGAGAGAGAGAGAGAGGTGTAGAGAGAGAGAGAGGGAGGTGTAGAGAGAGAGAGAGAGGTGTAGAGAGAGTGAGAGAGAGGTGTAGAGAGTGAGAGAGAAGTGTAGAGAGGAGAGAGAAGTGTAAGAGAGAGAGAGAGAGAAGTGTAGAGAGAGAGAGAGAGAGAAGTGTAGAGAGAGAGAGAGAGAGAGAAGTGTAGAGAGAGAGAGAGAGAGAAGTGTAGAGAGAGAGAGAGAGAGAAGTGAGAGAGAGAGAGAGAGAGAGAGAGAAGTGAGAGAGAGAGAGAGAAGTGAGAGAGAGAGAGAGAAGAGAGAGAGAGAAGTGTAGAGAGAGAGAGAGAGAGAGAGAAAGTGTAGAGAGAGAGAGAGAGAAGTGTAGAGAGAGAGAGAGAGAGAGAGAGAGTAGAGAGAGAGAGAGAGAGAGAGAAGTGTAGAGAGAGAGAGAGAGAGAGAGAGAAATGTAGAAGAGAGAGAGAGAGAGAGAGAAGTGTAGAGAGAGAGAGAGAGAGAGAGAGAAGTGTAAAAGAGAGAGAGAGAGGTGTAGAGAGAGAGAGAGAGGTGTAGAGAGAGAGAGAGAGAAGTGTAGAGAGAGAGAGAGAAGTGTAGAGAGAGAGAGAAGTGTAGAGAGAGAGAGAGAGAGGGTAGAGAGAGAGAGAGAGAGAAGTGTAGAGAGAGAGAGAGAGAGAGAGAAAGTGTAAGAGAGGGGAGAGAGAGAGAGAGAGAAGTGTAGAGAGAGAGAGAGAGAGAGAGGTGTAGAGAGAGAGAGAGAGAAGTGTAGAGAGAGAGAGAGAGAGAGAGAGAGGTGTAGAGAGAGAGAGAGAAGTGTAGAGAGAGAGAGAGAGAGAGAAGTGTAGAGAGAGAGAGAGAGAGAGAAGTGTAGAGAGAGAGAGAGAGAGAAGTGAAGAGAGAGAGAGAGAAGTGTAGAGAGAGAGAGAGAGAGAAGTGTAGAGAGAGAGAGAGAGAGAGAAGTGTAGAGAGAGAGAGAGAGAGAGAGAAGTGTAGAGAGAGAGAGAGAGAGAAGTGTAGAGAGAGAGAGAGAGAGAGAAGTGTAGAGAGAGAGAGAGAGAGAAGTGTAGAGAGAGAGAGAGAGAAGTGTAGAGAGAGAGAGAGAGAGAAGTGTAGAGAGAGAGAGAGAGAGAAGTGTAGAGAGAGAGAGAGAGAGAGAAGTGTAGAGAGAGAGAGAGAGAGGTGTAGAGAGAGAGAGAGGTGTAGAGAGAGAGAGAGAGAGAGAAGTGTAGAGAGAGAGAGAGAGAGAAGTGTAGAGAGAGAGAGAGAGAGAAGTGTAGAGAGAGAGAGAGAGAGAGAGAAGTGTAGAGAGAGAGAGAGGAGAGAAGTGTAGAGAGAGAGAGAGAAGTGTGAGAGAGAGAGAGAGTGTAAGGGAGAGAGAGAGAGAGAGAGGTGAGAGAGAGAGAGAGAGAAGTGTGAGAGAGAGAGAGGAGAGAGAGAGAGAGAGAAGTGTAGAGAGAGAGAGAGAGAGAGAGAGAAGTGTAGAGAGAGAGAGAGAGAGAGAGTGTAGAGAGAGAGAAGTGAGAGAGAGAAGTGTAGAGAGAGAGAGAGAGAGAGAAGTGTGAGAGAGAGAGAGAGAGAAGTGTAGGAGAGAGAGAGAGAGAGAAGGTAGAGAGAGAGAGAGAGAGAGAGAGTGAGAGAGAGAGAGAGAGAAGTGTAGAGAGAGAGAGAGAGAGAAGTGTAGAGAGAGAGAGAGAGAGAAGTGTAGAGAGAGAAGAGAGAGAGAAGGTAGAGAGAGAGAGAGAGAGAGAAGTGTAAAAGAGAGAGAGAGAGAGAAGTGTAGAGAGAGAGAGAGAGAGAAGTGTAGAGAGAGAGAGAGAGAGAAGTGTAGAGAGAGAGAGAGAAGAGAAGGTGAGAGAGAGAGAGAGAGAGAGAAGTGTAGAGAGAAGAGAGAGAGAGAGAGAGAGAAGTGTAAAGAGAGAATGTAGAGAGAGAGAGAGAGAAGTAGAGAGAGAGAGAGAGAGAGAAGTGTAGAGAGAGGAGAGAGAGAGAAGTGTAGAAGAGAGAGAGAGAGAGAAGTGTAGAGAGAGAGAGAGAGAAGTGTAGAGAGAGAGAGAGAGAGAAGTAGAGAGAGAGAGAGAGAGAAGTGTAGAGAGAGAGAGAGAGAGAGAAGTGTAGAGAGAGAGAGAGAGAGAGAAGTGTAGAGAGAGAGAGAGAAGTGTAGAGAGAGAGAGAGAGAGAAAGTGTAGAGAGAGAGAGAGAGAGAAAGGTAGAGAGAGATGAGAGAGAGAGAGAGAAGTGTAGAGAGAGAGAGAGAGAGAAGTGTAGAGAGAGAGAGAGAGAGAGAAGTGGAAGAGAGAGAGAGAGAGAGAAGGTAGAGAGAGAGAGAGAGAAGAGAGAGAGAGAGAGAGAGAGAGAGAAGTGTAGAGAGAGAGAGAGAGAGAGAGAGTGTAGAGAGAGAGAGAGAGAGAGAGAAGTGTAGAGAGAGAAGAGAGAGAGAATGTAGAGAGAGAGAGAGAGAGAGGAGGAAGGAGAGAGAGAGAGAGAGAGAAGTGTAGAGGAGAGAGAGAGAGAGAGAGAAGGTAAAGAGAGAGAGAGAGAATTGTAGAGAGAGAGAGAGAATTGTAGAGAGAGAGAGAGAATTGGAGAGAGAGAGAGAGAATTGTAGAGAGAGAGAGAGAATTGTAGAGAGAGAGAGAGAATTGAGAGAGAGAGAGAATTGTAGAGAGAGAGAGAGAGAAGTGAGAGAGAGAAGGTGTAAGAGAGAGAGAGAGAGAGAGAAGTGTAGAGAGAGAGAGAGAAGTGTAGAGAGAGAGAGGTGTAGAGAGAGAGAGAGAGAGAGAAGTGTAGAGAGAGAGAGAGAGAGAGAAGTGTAGAGAGAGAGAGAGAGAGAGAAGAGAGAGAGAAGTGTAGAGAGAGAGAGAAGGAGAAGAAGAGAGAGAAGTGTAGAGAGAGAGAGAGAAGAGAGAGAAGAGAGAATGTAGAAGAGAGAGAGAGAGAAGTGAGAGAGAGAGAGAGAGAGAGAAAGTGTAAGAGAGAGAGAGAGAGAAGTGTAGAGAGAGAGAGAGAAGTGTAGAGAGAGAGAGAGAAGTGTAGAGAGAGAGAGAGAGAGTGAGAGAGAGAGAGAATTGTAGAAGAGAGAGAGAGAAGTGTAGAGAGAGAGGAGAAGAGAGAGAGAGAGAAGTGTAGAGAGAGAGAAGAAGAGAAGAGAGAGAAGTGTAGAAGAGAGGAGAGAGAGAGAGAGAGAGAGAAGTGAGAGAGAGAGAGAAGAGAGAGAGAGAGAAAAAGTGTAGAGAGAGAGAGAGAGAGAGAGAGAGAGAAGTGTAGAGAGAGAGAGAGAGAGAGAGAGAGAGAGAGAAATGTAGAGAGAGAGAAGTGTAGAGAGAGAGAAGGTGAGAGAGAGAGAGAGAAGTGTAGAGAGAGAGAGAGTGTAGAGAGAGAGAGGAGAGAGAGGAGAGAGAGAGAAGTGTAGAGAGAGAGAAGTGTAGAGAGAGAGAGAGAGAAGGTAGAGAGAGAGAGAGAGAGAGAGAGAGAGAGAGAGAGAGAGAGGAGAGAGAGAGAGAAGTGTAGAGAGAGAGAAGGTAAGAGAGAGAGAGAGAGAAAGGTAGAGAGAAGAATGAAGAGAGAGAGAGAGAGAGAAGTGTAGAGAGAGAAAAGAAGTGTAGAGAGAGAGAAGTGTAGAGAAAGAAGAGAGAAGTGTAGAGAGAAGGAGAGAATGTAAGAGAGAGAGAGAGAGAGAGAGAGAAGTGTAGAGAGAGAGAGAGAGAGAGAAGTGTAGAGAGAGAGAGAGAGAGAGAAGAGTGAAGAGAGAGAGAGAAGAGAAGTGTAGAGAGAGAGAGAGAAGTGTAGAGAGAGAGAGAGAGAGAAGTGTAGAGAGAGAGAAGAGAAGTGAGAGAGAGAGAGAGAGAGAGAAGTAGAGAGAGAGAGAGAAGTGAGAGAGAAGGAGAGAGAGAGAGAGAAGTGTAGAGAGAGAGAGAGAGAGAAGAGAGAGAGAGAGAGTGAGAGAAGAGGAGAGGAGAAGTGAGATGAGAGAGAGAGAGAGAGAGAAGTGTAGAGAGAGAGAGAAGAGAGAGAGAGAGAGAGAGAGAGAAGGAGAGAGAGAGAAGTGTAAGAGAGAGAGAGAATGTAGGAGAGAGAAGTGAGAGAGAGAGAAGTGTAGAGAGAGAGAGAAGTGTAGAGAAAGAGAGAAGAGATGTAGAAGAGAGAGAGAGAGAGAGAGAGAGAGAGAGAGTGTAGAGAGAGAGAGAGAGAGAAGTAGAGAGAGAGAGAGAGGGGAGAGAGAGAGAAGAAGTGTAGAGAGAGAAGAGAAGTGAGATAGAGAGAGAGAGAGAGAGAGAAGATGTAGAGAGAGAGAGAGAGAGAGAAGTGAGAGAGAGAGAGAGAGAGAAGTGTAGAGAGAGAGAGAAGGAGAGAGAGATGTAGAGAGAGAGGAGAGAGAGAATGTAGAGAGATGAGAGAGAAAG
Organism: Cherax destructor; assembly: GCA_009830355.1. NCBI lineage: Eukaryota > Metazoa > Arthropoda > Malacostraca > Decapoda > Parastacidae > Cherax > Cherax destructor. The sequence goes on from WNWK01000588.1 coordinate 191,364, forward strand.
AGAGAGAGAGAGAGAGAGAAGGTAGAGAGAGAGAGAGAGAGAGAAGGTGGAGAGGGAGGAAGTGTAGAGGGAGGAGGTGTGAGAGAAGAGAGAAAGTGTAGATAGATAAACGCGGATCGCGTGAGGCCCATGGTTGAGTTACCACGTAACTTCTATCCGTTAGTGTCCCTCTCATCCGTTAGTTTTCCTCCCATCTTATCTCCCTCTCATCCGTTAGTTTCTCCCTCTCATCCGTTAGTTTCTCCCTCTCATCCGTTAGTTTCTCCCTCTCATCCGTGTTTCCCTTACCGTTCACCTCCCATCCTTGTATTCTTCACCCCCTGGCCGACCTGACCAGGTTGTGGCTAAGTGGACCTGTTTACCTCGCTTAACCTTTCTTGAAATTAGAGGATGAGGACCAAGGCGGGATGTAGAGAGTTAATAGGAGGATGTAGAGATAATAGGAGGATGTAGAGAGAAAATAGGAGGATGTAGAGAGAAAATAGGAGGATGTAGAGAGAAAATAGGAGGATGTAGAGAGAAAATAGGAGGATGTAGAGAGAAAATAGGAGGATGTAGAGAGAAAATAGGAGGATGTAGAGAGAAAATAGGAGGATGTAGAGAGAAAATAGGAGGATGTAGAGAGAAAATAGGAGGATGTAGAGAGAAAATAGGAGGATGTAGAGAGAAAATAGGAGGATGTAGAGAGAAAATAGGAGGATGTAGAGAGAAAATAGGAGGATGTAGAGAGAAAATAGGAGGATGTAGAGAGAAAATAGGAGGATGTAGAGAGAAAATAGGAGGATGTAGAGAGAAAATAGGAGGATGTAGAGAGAAAATAGGAGGATGTAGAGAGAAAATAGGAGGATGTAGAGAGAAAATAGGAGGATGTAGAGAGAAAATAGGAGGATGTAGAGAGAAAATAGGAGGATGTAGAGAGAAAATAGGAGGATGTAGAGAGAAAATAGGAGGATGTAGAGAGAAAATAGGAGGATGTAGAGAGAAAATAGGAGGATGTAGAGAGAAAATAGGAGGATGTAGAGAGAAAATAGGAGGATGAAATTAGTAGGGGTTAGGGTGATGTCCGTCCCTGCACAACAGATGGTAGTCATTGCTAGAGGGGTCATTCCTGGGCTGTTAAGGACAATTATTCACCCATAATTACGCTAGTCGGTGTTCCAGGTCTCCAATTTCCTTGTGTCGGCGGGTCAGACTAGTGCTTCTTGATGATCAGTTTTTTTGACCTGCCGTTTACCTGACAAAAGTTTTTGTATAATTAACGAGAATTGTGTGCGTGAACAGCGTGCTGCTCGTGGCTGTACAGTGGGAACAGCAGGTAACAGTTCCCCTATTATATTCCACAACGCAGGAGGGGCTCTGTACGTCACCTGGGTACTGGAATCTGTTAACCTGAGAGGAGAGGTTGTAGTACGAGATGGGAGGCTTCGGTAAGGTGGTGGTGATATCGTCCTGTCATTCCACTATGACTTCAGTAGTAGGCTACGGCAGCTTCAGGAGTTTCAGTCTAGCAGAACTGTAGTTACTATCATGAAATAATTTGTTGAAATGAGTATATTTGCAGTGGGCTGCTGCCCTACTGTGGTAGTTCACCACCTATCACCCAAACACAACACTGTTAGTCACTACCACCCTCCACCTAGTTGCAGGTGTTAGGAGCCCGGCTGCTAACTGGTACAACTTAATAATTCAGTGTTATTAAGCTCCCAGGGGGGGGGGAAGTGACCCCCAAACCCACATTAAATTTTAATTAAGTGTACGGGGTAGGCAGGTGGATAAGGGGAGCCACTAATATACAGCCTCGGGGTAGGTAGGTGGATAAGGAGAGCCACTAATATACAGCCTCGGGGTAGGCAGGTGGATAAGGAGAGCCACTAATATACAGCCTCGGGGTAGGTAGGTGGATAAGGAGAGCCACTAATATACAGCCTCGGGGTAGGCAGGTGGATAAGGAGAGCCACTAATATACAGCCTCGGGGTAGGCAGGTGGATAAGGAGAGCCACTAATATACAGCCTCGGGGTAGACAGGTGGATAAGGAGAGCCACTAATATACAGCCTCGGGGTAGGCAGGTGGATAAGGAGAGCCACTAATATACAGCCTCGGGGTAGGCAGGTGGATAAGGAGAGCCACTAATATACAGCCTCGGGGTAGGCAGGTGGATAAGGAGAGCCACTAATATACAGCCTCGGGGTAGACAGGTGGATAAGGAGAGCCACTAATATACAGCCTCGGGGTAGACAGGTGGATAAGGAGAGCCACTAATATACAGCCTCGGGGTAGGCAGGTGGATAAGGAGAGCCACTAATATACAGCCTCGGGGTAGGTAGGTGGATAAGGAGAGACACTAATATACAGCCTCGGGGTAGGCAGGTGGATAAGGAGAGCCACTAATATACAGCCTCGGGGTAGGTAGGTGGATAAGGAGAGCCACTAATATACAGCCTCGGGGTAGGCAGGTGGATAAGGAGAGCCACTAATATACAGCCTCGGGGTAGACAGGTGGATAAGGAGAGCCACTAATATACAGCCTCGGGGTAGGCAGGTGGATAAGGAGAGCCACTAATATACAGCCTCGGGGTAGGCAGGTGGATAAGGAGAGCCACTAATATACAGCCTCGGGGTAGGTAGGTGGATAAGGAGAGACACTAATATACAGCCTCGGGGTAGGCAGGTGGATAAGGAGAGCCACTAATATACAGCCTCGGGGTAGGTAGGTGGATAAGGAGAGCCACTAATATACAGCCTCGGGGTAGGCAGGTGGATAAGGAGAGCCACTAATATACAGCCTCGGGGTAGACAGGTGGATAAGGAGAGCCACTAATATACAGCCTCGGGGTAGGCAGGTGGATAAGGAGAGCCACTAATATACAGCCTCGGGGTAGGCAGGTGGATAAGGAGAGCCACTAATATACAGCCTCGGGGTAGGCAGGTGGATAAGGAGAGCCACTAATATACAGCCTCGGGGTAGGCAGGTGGATAAGGAGAGCCACTAATATACAGCCTCGGGGTAGGTAGGTGGATAAGGAGAGCCACTAATATACAGCCTCGGGGTAGGCAGGTGGATAAGGAGAGCCACTAATATACAGCCTCGGGGTAGGTAGGTGGATAAGGGGAGCCACTAATATACAGCCTCATACATCGCTCTTATCACATTCAAAAGGTCAATTTCTGAACTTTATTCGCTGTTAAATTTTGTTGTCTTTGTTTAAGCACTGGTAAAATAAGCCTCTGAAAAGCGTATATTACATGTGCTTTCATGGGGGTACGTTGGAGGGCTCTTGATCAGAGGAATTGGAGCTGCTGTCCTCTTGGATCAAAGTTGATTTCTTCCCATCACCCATAATTCTGTGCTAGGTGGTGACGTCATTTGTGTTAGCACTGAGACACCTTGTCTAGGGTCTTGTGGAACCGGGTGCAGTACAGGAAGGCCCCGTTTATACATCAAGTTAGGTTCTGGGCTACTGTAGGGCCCCGCTTATATGGCAGGTTAGGTTCTGGGCTACTGTAGGGCCCCGCTTATACGGCAGGTTAGGTTCTGGGCTATTGCTGTAAAGTGAAAATCGCTTTAAAATGAAAGTTTTTTTTTTCAGATGCATATAAAAGCCTGAAAACATGTTTACACTATTATATATTAAGTGAGCAATATAGCTAGGCCTAAAAAATGCATATACATTGCACAAATTACTTAAAATATTTTCGTCCCTAGTGTATAGTGAGTGTTGAATATATTTATTGTAGGAAGTCTGAATAAATGAAGAATGGCTATAACTGAAACCCACTGTATCAGCGAAACGCCGTAAAGCGGGACCCTCCATATCATCTGGTAGGACAGTTTGGTTTTATATAGATAATCAGACACTTTGTTTTAGGAAATTTTACTGAAATCCTAGTTTATTTCCAGTAATTGTCAACCTGTTTTTTTTTTTTTTTTGTGGTCCAGCCTACATTCTATTGCTCTTATCAACAGGCGTTACTTATGATGCTGACTGAAGATTAGTAATAATGCTACAGTTACCGACGAAATGTTAGGTAAATGGACACATACAACTAATGTGACATTTTTATTGAGGCAATGTTTCGCTCTCTGCGCGAAACGTTGACCAAGTAAAAATGTCAAGTTAGTTGCATCTGTGTCAATTTACCTAAATGAGGATTGAGTACACTTCTCAGCCTCACTCATGGTTATTAGTATGCTGTGACAGTATTTATTTGTTGTGTTATTTGTATCTTTGTATTGCGTATATTTTTAATGCCTGTGAGCGCTGAGTGACATACGCAGGCGAAGTGCACCTCTCTCTGCTACTTAAGGCATACCTACCTACCTAGGGGGTATTCCGGGGATCAACACCCCCGCGACCCGGTCCATGACCAGGCCTCCCGGTGAATTAGCTCCCTCTTGAAGGCAGCCAGGGGCCTATTGGTAATTCCCCTGATGCATGGTGGGAGGCATGAAAGTAACTTTACAACGTTACCTAAACTGATGTATAATTAAGTTTTCTATTTTCATCTAATATTGGCGTTTCTCTTGCAGGTAAGATGTACCAGCAGGGATGGTCGCCTCGTGACGGGGAAAGGGTCGAGGTAAATGCCAGTGTTGATCATTGTGTTGACTCGTCTTGTGTATCCATAATGTTAGCAGTATGGGGTTATGAGTTGAGTTTTGGGGCCAGTCCCTCTAGAATTTTCCAGGTGTAAATTATGATTCTCTCGCTCTGCGCTCCAGTGAGTACAGGTCAAGTGACTTCAAGCGTTTCTCGGTAATTAAGGTGTTTGACAAAACTTATATGTGCGATGAAGGTTCTCCGTACATTCTCTAGACATGCGATTTCACTTACCTTGAATGGAGTTGTTAGTGTACAACTATTCCAGCCTAGAAAAAATAAGAACCTAAGAAAGAAGGAACACTGCAGCAGGCCTACGGGCCCATGCAAGGCAGGTCCAAGTATTCACTTACCGGTTTAAACCACTAACCCAACCTAGTTAGGTCCAGGTCACATCTACTTAAGGAAGGATCACTGAATAAGACCTATTAGCACAAGCTAGTCAGGTCCAACTCACACCCACTCATATAACAAGTGATTTCAAAAGGATTATCATTGGCTTGGTAAATATCCATTTTTTTCTTCGCGTTTTGACTACTGAGGTGTACATGAACCCTGGGTCGTGTATGGTGACCAAGTGCCACTCTCGATAGTTGAAATCAGTCACAACGAAGTATTGCAATGAGATTAGCTGTATATTGTGGTTGTTCATGGGTTATACAGCACATGGGGAATGGGTTATCAGGTTTAATCTAAAGAGTGTGAAAACGCTGATTCCTTGCATCAAGAGGCCTTCACGAGCGTCCATTGATTGTGGTTGTAAATGTGTTGCTCTGGAGGTATCTCATAGTAGTTCATCAGTGCTTCACCAGTCTTCTTTGTATTGGACTGATGAAGCCACTGTGTGTGAAGCTTTTCCTCATTAAAGATACCCAAGTGTTGTACGTGTGTCTAATTTATCAACTTGTCGGTTCTGTGAACCATTTATCTACAGTTCATCAGTGCTTATACTCCCTGGTGTGAGGTGATCAATAGATGACTTTATTCTTGCCTTCCTCTCCCCTCTATTCTCTCTCTCGTGTCATCATCCATCTACCCATCCTGCAGTTGTTTTTTAATTTCATCCTCTTGTCATTGTGTGCGCGTTTGTGTACTCGCCTATTTGTGGTTGCAGGGGTCGATTTACAGCTCTTGGCCTCGCCTCTTCGCTGGTCGCTACTAGGTCCACACACTCCCTGCTCAGACAGCTTTATCGTACCTCTTAAATGTGTGTGTGTGTGTGTGTGTGTGTGTGTGTAATCGTAGTCAACATCCACTGATCTTCCTTCACTCTGTTATCTTCCTCAGTTGTAAGATATCTCTCCCCTTCTCCAGTTCTCAGCATCATCAGTGACGTCTCGTGGGCATCACCTCCCCTTCATCTCTAGGGCTTTCTTCCCCTTATCTTTCTCATCTGGTTTCGTTTTCCCCTCATCATCTAACTTGGGAGTAGAGTAGGATACCAGTATCTATTTTTTTATAATATAATCGCCATAATCCTTGTGTGGTGTATCTTACACTTCGTTCAGAATTCACTGCGTCGTGTTTTTCCTCGGCCATTTTGTCAGACTTATTACCTCATTTTCTTTTGTAATTTATTTTTTAGTTAAATGTAAGATTTTATAGGATAGGTGAGTACAAATAGAGAGCGTGTCTGTCTCGCGCCCAGCAGACGGAGGATCAAACCTCCACAAAGTATTGCGCTGAATAACCCAAATAGGTTTAGCGCTTAACATGAATTATTTAATAATTTTAGTAAGATTTTATAGGTTTGTATTGTAAATTAAATCTAAAATTGGGAAATTTGAAGTTTATGAAATTGGAGCCCATTGTTGCAGCAGTAGTTATACAGGTCAAGCCTGTCGTGTGGTCTTCTGGCCTTAAGTTTGTCACCTCTGTGACTTAATGATCCAGGAGGGACCGAAACTTCATAAGATTCCTCTAAGTGCTTGTGAATTGCTGCTGTTGTGACTTTCTTCACATGTCACCCATTTTTGCCCCCAAGAGTTGTACACGCCAACCATTTTTGCACCAAGAATTGTACACTTCAAGCATTCCACGTTTCCTGTACAGTATGTTTGTGATTGAAAACTTGCGTGAATGTGGCCATGTGTTGCACTAGCACCTGTACACACCCAGTTGATCACGTGCACGCTGCTTGATCCTCCTGATACTCCGCTGAGTCCTTACACAAGAAGCTGAATGATCAACATTGCTCTCTGGTTCAGAGGAAAAGAGGGGAAGTGAGAGGGGAGGGAAATAGAAGGGGAGAGGAGGGGAAATGTGGAAAGGTAGGCGGTGGTAAGAAAGGTAACGGGAAAGACAGTTGGTCGATGGAAAATTGAGAGCAGTAAGGGAATAAGGTGAAAGAAAATTGGGAAAGGTACGGGGAAAGGATAGGAGAGGGAAAAAGGAGAGGTGAGTGGGGGGGAGGGGATGAGCGAGATGAGTTAAATCTTCATTTTTTTTTCACTCGTGTTGATCATTGAGGTGTATATGATCCCTGAGTCACGTAGGAGCTCCTTGGAGCCCTTCAGCATGCTACGTACTTTATCAATCATGTTACCCACTCCTCAGTCATGTTACCCACTCCTCAGTCATGTTACCCACTCCTCAGTCATCAAAGAAACTCCCATCTCCTTCCCCCACTACACTCTCCCCTCCCACTAAAGACCTCTCAGTAACCTTTAAGCGCCTTTAAAATATAAGGGGAATTACTAACCGCATTCCCCTTTCTCCGTCAAGTATTTCTGATTCTGGTTGTGATTAGTCCTATAAACACCAAGTCTGATTAACCAAGCCATTAGCCAGGTGTGCTAGTGTGAACCGGGCCGCGGCAGCGATGATTCCTGGAGCTTTAACCAAGTAAATAGAAGTTAGATAGAATCCAATCTTCCATTCATCCCAACTTTCCATGCATGCACCTCAACACTTTCCCTTAACCACCACCATCTCAAACCTCCTGCATCTCAGCCTCCTTCCCCTTCACTCCCCCTCTCTCAACCCCAGCATTGTGTGTTTTCCACACCTTTAACCCTCTCATAAAATACTTCCAAATTGCATTACAAAATCCATTACCAAAAAGTTTTAGGGCTCATTAAACAAAACTAGAACTGCCTTCCCCTACACGACTCTCCTAACGTACGCACGTAGTTTTTTTTTTTGTCTCGGGAGCCCCTCATGCACATAAGGAAACCTCCTTGATAGCAGTGTATAGAAACACTGAAGGATTGGGAACTATGCTCCAAAAGGGTCGGTAATAAAAGCACTTCTGGGTGTTTCGTTACAAACATGCTTTTTATTTTTCAATCAGATTAAAGACACGTGCTCCAAAAACTAAGATTAGTCGTCACGAAAGAGTGTTAATATACAGATTAATGGGCAGGGATTCGAATCGTAATCGTGGCATCTAGCAAGCCAAAACATTTTACAGATTTGTCTCTATCAGCGACACCAACTCGTACCACAGCCACAAGCTTTTCTGGTGCATCGATTTTTATCCCCTGCAAAGCCTTATAGTACATAAACTTCAGATAAGTGGTATACCTGGAGAGGATTTCGGGGGTCAACGCCCTGCGGCTCGGTCTGAGACCAGGTCTCGCGTTGAGTGTTACATACCGAGGCCACGGTTCGAATCCCCCTCCAATCTTCTGTTTATTAATACTTGCTTCAATCTTATTTTCCTTAATAAGATATCTTGATGTACCATAGTTTATTGTAATGTCTGTCCTAAAGTTAGCAGGGAAATGGGATAGGGAATATTGCCTTGCACCCCAGGTGATCATTCCACACTTGGTCGCTTATTAACTTGGCTCTTATCGTTAGTTATCTTTTTATAACTTCCTCTCCACGGTCATCACCCTTTCCCCCCATCCTCCTACCCCTTTTCCCCTCTTCGTTCCCCACCTTCCCCGTCCTTCCCGCCTCTGCTTCACCCTCCGTCCTCCCGCCTCTGCTTCACCCTCCGTCCTCCCGCCTCTGCTTCACCCTCCGTCCTCCCGCCTCTGCTTCACCCTCCGTCCTCCCGCCTCTGCTTCACCCTCCGTCCTCCCGCCTCTGCTTCACCCTCCCTCCTTCCCTCCGGTGATAGGTGGTAAGGGAAGCGTCAGTTGGGTTGGTAACGTGAAGCAATAAGACCACAAATAGGTGTGAAGACACGAAATTCCCAGCGAGTCTTGATACAACGTTTCATAAGAGCATAAGAAAGAGCAGCACTGCCGCAGGCTTACTGGCCCATACCAGGCAGGTCCTTCTCAAACCCCTAACAGTAATATTTGCTCAGCCTAGTACAAAAGTATTTGCCCAACTCCTCCGGTCAGGATTGAGTTTCATTAACACTTAACGTTCATAACTAAGGAAAGCCTAGTTTAAGGCTTGGCGTGCATTACGTGTATCTATATCAAAACTGAGTGCACTGGTAGTGTCCAGCTAATAGGATAAGAGTAGCAATCTGGGTGTAGAGGGTGGGAGAGCATGGTTGGTACATGGAGGGAGAGGTAGGGAGCAATCCATCACTGGCCAGGGATTAACATCAGGACGTCAGGATTTACGGGTCATGCAACACACGACTTCCTGGAAAGTCTTGCAATTTGCAACTCAAAACCTCCACCTTAGTGATACTTGGCTCATTTTCTATTTTTTTTTTTTTTTTTGCACTTTTGTCCTTGAGGCTTGTGAAGGGCTCTTGATCAAAGGGATTGGAGCTGCCCTCCACCTTTCTTGGCTCAGACCTCGTATCTCTGTCCTCAGGCGCCTTGTGACGACCCTTCCGGATTTAGCGCTTCCCAGTTAATATAACAGTTTGGATTTAGTGCCTAGTGTTAGTCTATATTCCAGCTTTAAAATGTGATGGTCACTGTTTTATGTGATAATTTTATCTTCAATTTTATCTTCCTTTTGTGGTTCATTTTATTTGCATTTCACAAATTTGTGAAGTTTAAATGTATAAACTAGAAAGTTTTCCAAACTTGGTAATATTAGATTATTTTCACTTTGTTTTATTTAATAAAGGTTTTCCTTGTACCCTCGTAGTGTGCGTGTTTTCTTTTATTTAGTTCCCTTTTTTTTCTACCCGTATTTGTATTGCCTTTTCTTGCTTCTTTTCTCCTCCCATTCTGTTTCCTTTCCTTTTCATTCAGTCCCTATCCTTTCCCCTCCCTCTCTTCCCTCCTCTCTCCACCTTCACTTCCCTCACCTCTCACCACCCATATTTTATCCGTTTATTATAATCGTTGTTTTCACCCCTTGTTTTCATTCTTGCTACCATTCTTTTTTTTATATATATGGCATTTTCCTTCCCTTCTAAACCATTTCTGATGGAGGGAAAGGTCATGTAAACGGGAGTTTAGAACTTAGTAAGAAGCCTATTGACACAAGCCAAGTTGCTATTGTTTATACCTAAACATTGTTGTTGTTTACTTCCAATGTGTTCGAAATTTTCCAATTTATATAAGTTTGCAACTTTAGCTTCAAGTTTTTCAGTAAGTGTCCAACCTGTGCTTGCCTTTATGCCAGAAATGTAATCGCTAAGCTTCAAACATAACTAGATAGGTTGAACGAGCCAGGAAGCAGGATTGTGGATTAAATATTTCGAAGGTGTAGGATGGGATGGATAGATAGAGGTGGATGAATATTCTTCAGTGTCTTTATTAGGAACTTGTTTGTTGAAATTTCGGGTCAGTAGTACTACGCTAGAACCTTGTATCTTGTTCATTCCTCGTCATCCCTGACTCCCTCTACCTCCCTTCTTCAGTCCCTAAATGCCTTCTCTATCTTCCCTTCTTCGCCTCCCTCAGTTTCTCCATACTCTCCCAACCCTTCACAAGCGCGCGCTCATCCTCACCTTGGTCCGTCCCCTCACCCTCTCATTACAAGGTCACGACGGTAAGGGAGGAAGCTCAGGTGTGAGGGATAGCCTGGCCCCTAGGTGGTTTACTTCCAATGTGTTCGAAATTTTCCAATTTATATAAGTTCTGCCTTGAGGGTCACGAATGGGAAGAGGGGTGTACTAGAGGGGTAGCTGAGGGGATGGGAGTAGGGAAATGGGAAAACGGAAGGGGGAGAGGGATATGCAGTAAACCTATCGCTTGTAATTCCAAAAAGATGCCCATTTGAGTTGACCTTTTAAGCATCTTATATATTTGAAAATACTCTAACCTTCACCAAGCACTAAGTGTAGCTTATGAGTGGGTTGCTTACACTTTATAACTTACAAACCATTCACAGATATATGCCGAAGTACTGGTCGCTTCTGCAGTGAGTGTTATGTGGAGGCAAGATAAGAAACAGACCGTCCCTTCTCTCCAGTAAAAAAAAATTCTATCTAGTTATTTTAGAATATCTGAAGATAAAAAAATTACACTTCACTAAAGATGTCACGATCAAAACAAACGCCATTTGGAGTTATCAGTTTATCAGAGGGTGTTGAAAAATACGGAGTGTACTTCCCGCAGAGCTGCTGAGGAAGCATATATGAAGCACGAACACCATACAAAAAGCACAATATCGTGGGGAATACTAAAGGGGTGTCAAGGAGATATGACTATTGCTGGCTCCTAATCCTTGAAGACATGAAGTGGAGGATGAGATCATTGCTTGAAATTATTTTGATGGGTTGTTATGGGAGGGAAAGGAGAGTGGGAGTGAAGGAGCCAGTAAGGGGATGGGAAGAGGAGGGTGGAAGGGATATCTGCAGGATGTTTCCGGAAGTCGCCGTCCCCACCTCCCATTCCTAGACCTGGCATGGTTACTGACCTGATAGATGAAATTGTTAGTCCCCTCGACGCCCATAGTCCAACATATGCACCACAACCCTGCTGATCAGGAACTGTTTTTGAAGGAATCTGTCTAGTTTCCTCTTGAAGACGACAGCTAGGAGGGGGATTTGTTGGAAGGAAAATATAACAGGGCATCAGATGTGTTCCTTAATTTTTTACAGGGTGGATGGGTATGCCAGAAAAGGTCTGCCATGTGACAAGAACTCCAGTTAGCACGTCATACTAGTAAATCCTGTTTACTCAGTTAAACATTGCTATCATAGAAAGTTATGAAGATTTGCATAGTAAAGCTTAGTGATGTGGCTGAGGCCACAGACAGGAGTGAAAGGTAGGCAGGAGGATACGAGTGGTACTGGTACTACTGTTAAGTGTGCTCTGGAGTCTGTACCACCTGCCTGTCTTCTCTCCCGCGTATAATATCGTGGGGAATACTAAAGGGGTGTCAAGGAGATATGACTATTGCTGGCTCCTAATCCTTGAAGACATGAAGTGGAGGATGAGATCATTGCTTGAAATTATTTTGATGGGTTGTTATGGGAGGGAAAGGAGAGTGGGAGTGAAGGAGCCAGTAAGGGGATGGGAAGAGGAGGGTGGAAGGGATATCTGCAGGATGTTTCCGGAAGTCGCCGTCCCCACCTCCCATTCCTAGACCTGGCATGGTTACTGACCTGATAGATGAAATTGTTAGTCCCCTCGACGCCCATAGTCCAACATATGCACCACAACCCTGCTGATCAGGAACTGTTTTTGAAGGAATCTGTCTAGTTTCCTCTTGAAGACGACAGCTAGGAGGGGGATTTGTTGGAAGGAAAATATAACAGGGCATCAGATGTGTTCCTTAATTTTTTACAGGGTGGATGGGTATGCCAGAAAAGGTCTGCCATGTGACAAGAACTCCAGTTAGCACGTCATACTAGTAAATCCTGTTTACTCAGTTAAACATTGCTATCATAGAAAGTTATGAAGATTTGCATAGTAAAGCTTAGTGATGTGGCTGAGGCCACAGACAGGAGTGAAAGGTAGGCAGGAGGATACGAGTGGTACTGGTACTACTGTTAAGTGTGCTCTGGAGTCTGTACCACCTGCCTGTCTTCTCTCCCGCGTATACCAGTCAGTTGACGGGGAAAACTAACCAGTATTCCCCACGATATTGTGCTTTTTGTATGGTGTTCGTGCTTCATATATGCTTCCTCAGCAGCTCTGCGGGAAGTACACTCCGTATTTTTCAACACCCTCTGATAAACTGATAACTCCAAATGGCGTTTGTTTTGATCGTGACATCTTTAGTGAAGTGTAATTTTTTTATCTTCAGATATTCTAAAATAACTAGATAGAATTTTTTTTTACTGGAGAGAAGGGACGGTCTGTTTCTTATCTTGCCTCCACATAACACTCACTGCAGAAGCGACCAGTACTTCGGCATATATCTGTGAATGGTTTGTAAGTTATAAAGTGTAAGCAACCCACTCATAAGCTACACTTAGTGCTTGGTGAAGGTTAGAGTATTTTCAAATATATAAGATGCTTAAAAGGTCAACTCAAATGGGCATCTTTTTGGAATTACAAGCGATAGGTTTACTGCATATCCCTCTCCCCCTTCCGTTTTCCCATTTCCCTACTCCCATCCCCTCAGCTACCCCTCTAGTACACCCCTCTTCCCATTCGTGACCCTCAAGGCAGGCGCCTGAAGCGCCGTTGCATGAGTGTGTGTGTTCACACTGACTTCGCTCACCCACACACCCATCAACCCACCCAGCCCCCGTCACCCCCTAATAATTTCTGCAGCAAACGCAAGACTGGCAAATTTAAGAGCAGTTTTCAGGAACATCAACAGTAAGGCGTTCACGACCTTGTACATGGCATGTCAGGTCCATCTTGGAGTATGCAGCGCCAGTATGAAACACATTTGGTTAAATATGTTGAATCGCTGGAAAAAAATGCAAACGTTTGCAACGAAACTAGTCCCCAGAGTTGAGGGGTATGACCTGTGAGGAGAGGCTACAGGAGTTAAACCTGCCGACACTAGAGGATAGAAGAACCAGAATGGATATGATTACGACGCACAAAAATAATCGAGAATTGACAAGGTGAACAGGGAGAGTTGGTTGCGAGGCTGGTCCCAGTCAGCACAGCTAAAAGCACAGACAGCTAAAAGCACAGACGAGTCACAGGGATGTTAGGAAATACTTCTTCAGCTTAGAATGGTCAGGAAGTTGAGTGACCTAGACAGGGAAGTGGTAGAGACAGAATCTATGCATAACTTTAAGTATGATAGAGCTCACTCTGCCATGAGAGTGAGCTCTATCTTACGGCCAACAGACACTGGACCACGAGCTGAGACTTGACCCCTGCAATCACAGTTAGACAAGTACACTCACACTCATGGACTCCTTGTTGTGTTGCCTCATGCATTCACCACCACCATGATAGACGAGTGCTTGAAAGCACCCATCATACACACTGCATTTATCTTCTTACCTGTTTAAATATATTGATTTCGGACCCAGAGTAGGCCTCCTGTATAGCCTAATCACATTCGGGACCAGAGCAACCAAGCTGTAATGGATATGCGGGCCAGCAGCAGCAACAGCCTGGTTGACCAGGCAAACACCAGACGAGCCTGATCCATGGCCGGGCTCTTGGAGTAGAAAAATCTCGGAACTCATCAGAAGTACTTCTATTTGATTATAATAATAATCATCAGAAGTACACCCGCATTCAATCCAACATAAATGCCACAGTTTGACTGATCAAGAACCTTGCTGACGTCAGTATCTGTGGCTTAGATAGAACCGCCAGTGAGTGGTGGCAGGAAAAAAATAGCTAATTTTTGCCTAACTTTTTCCTAACAAAATTCACCTGGTTGTAATTACTCTTAATCGTCACTATGATATTCATATGATTAAGTTATCCTTGGCCCCGCATGGTCCACTGCTGAGAATATTGAAGAAAAGATACAAGTTGTATAGCAAACTTTTGTTGGGAGAAGTTTTCAGTGTGGGCGTAAAGAGGTTTACTGTACCGACAAGTTGGGCAACAAGGCAGAGTGGACACTGTTAGGACAACAGTTCGCTTGGAGACCTTGTGTTTCAGGTCTTAGAATACAGCGGAATCGGTCCTAACTATCAATATAAGCACGTTTTCTGTGTATTCTGTAAACTTTTAAGAAAGCAGTTTGATCTACGAAGGAAATTCCTTAATAAAGTGTCCATTCTGCTTTTGATTCGCTATTTTAGAACTTTTCACTGTGTACATCTTTATAAAGCTCCAAACACTGGAACTTTGTTACAATTCACCGTATTTGTCTATCCCTGTTTCACTTACCTTCTCTGCATTTTGTTTCACATCTGAAAACGTGGTGGTATTGGTATTAAAGGACTTGATAGTCTGGGGAGTCAGGTGGAGGGTGGGGTAGCTGTAGCAGGCTTATGGGATTTTGGATGAGCCTTGTGCACCCAGTCTCCCTAAAGTCCAAAGTGCACCTCCAGTAATCTGTGGCATCCCCTAGTGGCCTATGATAGAGGGGAAACCTGGTGTGATGGGGTGGAAGGTTGCTGAGTAAGTCGTTATCTTCCCCTACGTTCTTTTTCATTTCTTATTTTCCCCTTTCCTCCTCCCTTCCTTTCTTGCCCCCTAGGTTCAAAGGGCAGTAGGGTTAACGAGTTTATGTATCGGCAAGATCATTGGATATGGAAATCTCGGTGAAATATTCAGAGGCCGGCATGGCGATAGCTCTAAACCAAGTTATTTTTAGTTGGAAATACAGATTTTGCAGGGAGGGTGGGATCGGGGCGTTATATTGTGCACGGGAAGGATAAGGGTGGGTGTGGGTGTATACGGGTAGGTAAGAGGTTGTTGGTGTGAAGGAAGGCAGTGATGGGGGGGGGGGCTTTGGTATAGGTGTTAGGTATGGTTTACAAGGAAGACGTGTCAGGGTGCAGGTGTAAGGTTGTGGGGTGCAGGTGTTGGTAGGTTGTTGAGGTCAAGACAAGACTGGTAGGCAGAGTGTCATTTTTGGAAGTTGCCATGTAGCTTTTTATGGAAGGAAACAAATGAGGTGTTTGTGGCGTATGTGATGATGAGATGGGAAAGTAGGTACAGGTGAGTAATTAGGTAATAGCAGGCTGATGATGACCACAGCTTTGTAATCATGTGTGAGGACGAGTAGCTAGAAAAATTGATGAAAAAAATGTAATTTAATTTAGTCTGACAGCCTGTATTGAAAATTAGTTACTATTTTTTTTTCCTACAGCAAAAATTGTTCGCGTTATATAAATATTTTCGTTCGTGCCAGAGAGCTGCGTACACTGATATTAACTTTGCCCATCAGTGTAAGTACAATCTTTGTCCTGTAAATGGGTAGTGTGGTTTTCAGCGCTAGGCATGCAGGTGCAAATAGCCGGCCGTTTAGTAATGTTGAACCAGAGCTTTGTTGACAGGTGCAAAGATAAAAAAATTAGCTAATGGTATATCGTGTGTTCGTGCCCACTGGTCAATATTCAGCCAGTGGTTATACAGCGTGTTTCACTCGTAGGAGGCCCCGAGTTGGCACTCCCGTAGTTACAATTGTCTCGTTTGTATATTATGTATGTAGTAAACGATAACTCGAGGCCTCCTAAGAGTCAAACATCTTGTACTAAATAAATATATATATATATATATATATATATATATATATATATATATATATATATATATATATATATATATATATATATATATATATATATTTTTATTCATTCATATATACTTAGCTTGCCTCGCCCCAACCATTGTGCCCAACTCATGACTGACCCGTTTCATGTGATTGTTTCCTGAGGAATAAACTACCACCATTGTGGGTATTGTATAGGACCCCTCTTCCCTGGCGTCTCCAGTTTCCCCTCACCCCTTCCCTCATGTCTCCTTTTTGTGACCTTGCTCGACCCTTCAGGTCAGTCACCACCTCCCCCTCTTATACTTCACGTGACGCTCTCCCACAAATTACTCACAATGCCTCCCGCTTTATGAAGGAAAAAACTGACCTATTTTTTTTTACCCTTTTTTTTTTTACCTATTTGTAACTACTTGTCTGTATCTACAGGAGCAGAGCCGTAGTGAGGTATTACTACGTGTAACCCATTCCTATATTCTGCTAGTGTAGAAATGTTTTGTATACTTTCTGGACCTCAAGTGGGAGGGTGTGTTTTTTAGAGGGAGCGTTGGTTGACAGTTGGTGTTGTGGTGGTAGGTTACGATGGTGTTAAGGATGGTGATGGTGGTAATATGACTTTTGAGGTTATGGTTATTGGTGGTGTTAGTGATGGTTCTGAGTGTGAAGGTCCGGGGGGAGGGTGATGATTGGGGGGGGGTAAGTGTTAAGGTGTGGGGGTTGTAAAGGAAGAAAGGGGTAAAGGGGGATATACCAAAGTCGCTGTTCCTCTTTTCTTATCCTTTTCTTCATTTTTACCCCCCCCCCCCTCATTTTCATCTGTAAAATTAGGAAAATGGCGAAGCTACACTGTTCAATAACACTAAACATTACTGACAGTGTGTTGAAATGTTTAATGTGGATCAGATGTCTTCTACGGTTATTTCACAGATAAACCTTTATACCGTTGATGAATTTCGAGTGTTCCTACTCCCGGAGCCCGGTTCTGGGCCAGGCTCGTCTGGTGCTTGCCTGGTCAACCAGGCTGTTGTTGCTGGAGGCCCGCTCCCCCACATATCCATCACAGCCTGGTTGATCTGGCACCTGGCTATATTTTATTACATATAAACTACATTATTTTTGTATTGCATAAAAAAAATGTATTTGTCTAGCAATCATGGGACGAAAGACCTAGCACCACATTCTGCACGGAGTGATCTACACAGGTTTAGAGCTTCGTATTTATATGACCGTAGATATTCTTTAAGAATGAGCAACAGCCTCAGCGAAAGTGCCGTCTTGACTAATATTATTATGGTATGTCAAGAGTCTTATCTGATATACCACTTGATGTTATCCTCTTAATCTTCGTGGTACGTTGTGGGGAGATGGCGTGGACCGGTTGAACTGGGAGGGTAGTGGGGTGAGTACTGGTTGGTGACTGGGCTAAACTTACAGGTTTCCCACAGTCTTCTCCCTCTTTTCTCCCCACTTCTCTCGCCCCCCTTTTTCGGAGTTCTTGTTTTTATCTAGAGAAGATCGCCATCCTCTTCCTTGCGGTCCGGTTTCAAACGAGGCTTCAAATTGGAAAGGAACTATTGTAGAGGGCAAAAGAGAACCAGCACCACATTTAATGGGGAAATTAATTATGATTTAAATTTGTGCAGAGATAAAGCTCAAAGATAGTGTGAAGGTCTGGAACTTTGTGGAACGTTCGACTCGCAACGTAAGTCCAAGTGTGAAGAATGACACTGAATACAGTCGACTCCAGGTTGTGTGTTTTACTGAAGCCGCTGTCTGGCTGCCGAAACATTTCCTCAAAGATTCCCAAGTGTCGTTTCTCATAAGGTCCAGGATTACATTCTCAGATGAAGCACAGAGAAAGTGAGAGAGATGTATTCTGGTAATCAGAGATAAGATTAATTTTTTTAGATATAGATTCAAACATTTCAGAGATAATGTTTGAGAAGTAAATTACTTAAATAAGATTTTAGAAACTTCGGTTTATAATATTTATAAATGCCTTTTTTTCGCGTTAGCTGTAAAAGTACTAAAATAGTCGTCTATTAATTGATACTACGTAAATATTAAATGCCTGTGAGCATGAATGTTTGTCTGCAGATAGTTTTAACATCTTTAGTATTTGGTAAACATCAGGATGTGCAAGACAGTTCATAAAGATCAGTGAGAGAGTGTAGAATGAGGGAGAGGCGGAGATAAAAAAAATGTGAATGTGGGTGAGAATAATATTAAAAAGGTGGGGTGATAGTGTGTTTTTCCACAGGATTTGCAAGGTTGTGAAATATGCGTACTCACGCATGTTGCCTGAGTTTGCAAAAGAACCGCAGTGTGTATATACGTACTTAGGAGACCACCTGAATATTTTCAGAGCAGCGTCGGCTGATCCTCCTCCTCGGTGTGGTAATAGAAACAAATAATATATCGAGAAATGGTTTGTTTAGTGGGATCATCTTGTAGCCTCAAACAGGTTAATGCATCAACAAATCTGAGCTCTAAAATTCCACCCGAAATAAGTACTAAAAAAAAGTAATAAAATATATTGAATACACAGTTTCAAGAATAGATATATATGGTCATGAAGGTCAGTAATAATAAGTAAAGCTGGTCGATAAGAATTAAGAGGGATTGGCCAGAAGCTCTTGACTTGATGTCTGCCAATACTAGGGGAGTATACACATGGACGGTTGCATCAGCAGTGGTGTGTGAAGTAGACCGTGAGAGACTACTATGATCACGCTGCCTGTGTAATTGACCAGACTTATCTTTTTGACTTACGAGGTCGCTGCCTCAGCCAGGTAGAGCACAAGGAAGACAGGCGATACATTTTCTTTTATTTAACTGAGTTAGATACATCAACAATGTGCCGCTACTCGATTCTATGATAGTTTTAGCTAGCTTTCGTTCCTATCATTTCCCTGTCACATAGGCTACGTTAACTGTATACACATTGTTGAACTGAGCCGAAGTTGCTAGACTTGGTGAAGGCAGTGAGGGTATAGTAAAGTATACCATTAAAGGTTCACCAGGAAAGAGGGTGGATTGGGGAAGGGGTCATGTCCAACACATTTTCACATCTCTTCTCCAGTGATGGTCGTGAACATGGGGGGGGTCATGTCCAACACATTTTCACATCTCTCTAGTAATGGTCAACATGGGGGAAGGTCGTGTTCAACACCTCTTCACATCTCCTCCAGTGATGGTCGTCAACATGGGGGGGGTCGTGTTCAACACATCTCCAGTGATGGTCGTCAACATGGGGTCGTGTTCAACACATCTTCACATCTCCAGTGATGGTCGTCAACATGGGGGTGGTCGTGTTCAACACATCTCCAGTGATGGTCGTCAACATGGGTCGTGTTCAACACATCTCCAGTGATGGTCGTCAACATGGGGGGGTCGTGTTCAACACATCTCCAGTGATGGTCGTCAACATGGGGGGGTCGTGTTCAACACATCTTCACATCTCCTCCAGTGATGGTCGTCAACATGGGAGGGTCGTGTTCAACACCTCTTCACCTCTCCTCCAGTGATGGTCGTCAACATGGGGGGGGTCGTGTTCAACACATCTCCAGTGATGGTCGTCAGCATGGGGGAGGGTCGTGTTCAACACATCTTCACATCTCCAGTGATGGTCGTCAGCATGGGGGAGGGTCGTGTTCAACACATCTTCACATCTCCTCCAGTGATGGTCGTCAACATGGGGGGTCGTGTTCAACATCACATCTCCAGTGATGGTCGTCAACATGGGGGGGTCGTGTTCAACACATCTTCACATCTCCAATGATGGTCGTCAGCATGGGGGAGGGTCGTGTTCAACACATCTTCACATCTCCAGTGATGGTCGTCAGCATGGGGGGGGTCGTGTTCAACACATCTTCACATCTCCTTTAGTGATCGTCAACATGGGGGGTCGTGTACAACACCTCTTCACCTCTCCAGTGATGGTCGTCAACATGGGGGGTCGTGTTCAACACATCTTCACATCTCCAGTGATGGTCGTCAACATGGGGGTCGTGTTCACACATCTCCAGTGATGGTCATCAGCATGGGGGGTCGTGTTCAACACCTCTTCACCTCTCCTCCAGTGATGGTCGTCAACATGGGGGGTCGTGTTCAACACATCTTCACATCTCCCGTGATGGTCGTCAACATGGGGGTCGTGTTAAACATCTTCACATCTCCCGTGATGGTCGTCAACATGGGGGTCGTGTTCAATACATCTTCATCTCCAGTGATGGTCGTCAACATGGGGGTCGTGTTCAACACATCTCCCGTGATGGTCGTCAACATGGGGGTCGTGTTCAACACATCTCCAGTGATGGTCAACATGGGGGTCGTGTTCAACACATCTTCACATCTCCAGTGATGGTCAACATGGGGGGTCGTGTTCAACACATCTTCACATCTCCAGTGATGGTCGTCAACATGGGGGGTCGTGTTCAACACATCTCCAGTGATGGTCGTCAACATGGGGGGTCGTGTTCAAAACACCTTCACATCTCCAGTGATGGTCGTCAACTTGGGGTCGTGTTCAACACATCTCCAGTGATGGTCGTCAACATGGGGGTCGTGTTCAACACCTTCACATCTCCAGTGATGGTCGTCAACATGGGGGTCGTGTTCAACACATCTCTAGTGATGGTCGTCAACATGGGGTCGTGTTCAACATCACATCTCCAGTGATGGTCGTCATGGGGGTCGTGTTCAACACATCTTCACATCTCCAGTGATGGTCGTCAACATTGGGGTCGTGTTCAACACATCTCCAGTGATGGTCGTCAACATGGGGGGGTCGTGTTCAACACATCTCCAGTGATGGTCGTCAACATGGGGGGGGTCGTGTTCAACACACCTTCACATCTCCAGTGATAGTCGTCAACATGGGGTCGTGTTCAACACCTTCACATCTCCAGTGATGGTCGTGAACATGGGGGTCGTGTTCAACACACCTTCACATCTCCAGTGATGGTCATGAACATGGGGGTGGTCGTGTTCAACACACCTTCACATCTCCAGTGATGGTCGTCAACATGGGGGTCGTGTTCAACACACCTTCACATCTCCAGTGATGGTCGTCAACATGGGGGTCGTGTTCAACACACCTTCACATCTCCAGTGATGGTCGTGAACATGGGGGGTCGTGTTCAACACACCTTCACATCTCCAGTGATGGTCGTCAACATGGGGGTCGTGTTCAACACACCTTCACATCTCCAGTGATGGTCGTCAACATGGGGGGTCGTGTTCAACACATCTTCACATCTCCAGTGATGGTCGTGAACATGGGGGTCGTATTCAACACATCTCCAGTGATGGTCGTGAACATGGGGGTCGTATTCAACACATCTCCAGTGATGGTCGTCAACATGGGGGGGGGGTGTCGTGTTCAACACATCTTCACATCTCCAGTGATGGTCGTCAACATGGGGGGGTGTCGTGTTCAACACATCTTCACATCTCCAGTGATGGTCGTCAACATGGGGGGGGGGTCGTGTTCAACACATCTTCACATCTCCAGTGATGGTCGTCAACATGGGGGGTCGTGTTCAACACATCTTCACATCTCTCCTCCGTCATTTTGTCATATGGTTTGCGGCCGTTTTTTTTTTTTTATTTAAATTTATTTGCTAATGTTTATATAGGTATATGTAACCCAGTTTAAAAAATGTTGATTTTGTAAGTTAATAGACTTCGTTAAGAAATTGAAGTTAGGATTCTGGTAAGTAGTGTAACATAGTAGAATGTAAATGTGTTGGCAGTGCATGGTAGATGGTGCATGATTAGTAGATGTCTGGAAGTCACCCGTGTGCGCGCGCGCGCTCTTGTTTTTGTTTGTTACTAACGTATTAACAGTTATGTACAGCGCTGCTAGCAGACATAAGCCGCCAGTTTATTATTGTCGGTTAGCTAAACTTAAAAATAGACTACCAAAAATGAACCCCAAAAAGACTTAGACAAAGACTCCAGGAAGGGTTAGAAAAGTAACTGCTATTGGAATAAATCTTTTAAAAACTTAGTTCTAAAACTAAAGGAGAGAGACCGGGAACCTAGCATAGATTAAGGATGGAGGAGGGGGTACAGGCTGTAAATTTGCAAGAGCATCTTTTAGCCAGCGTAGCACCGAACATACAGCTGGAGTCGCACGTTTAGGAAACCCAATAACTTCCATCTCATGCCCGCCTACCAAACCTAGGAACAGAATAAAGTTAATATATACGTTGGTAATTGCTACTGACAAGTGGTTTTAAAACACTAAGCAAACACTAGGACATATTTTTTGGTAAAAATTTTGGTCCTGGGACTTTGATCGGTCCTAGGACCGAATCGTTTTCTAATAAATGTCCTAGTGTTTGCTCGCGTCTTTGTAAGCCACGGAATAAAGTGCCTTTAATAGTCTTTAATTTAAAGACTTGTAGAAATATGCTAGGCCTGTCTCGATTAAGCATGCAGGCACCATCCTTAAGCCCCATCTGAAAAAAAAACGAGACAAGAGCCACAAAAACGTTAGGAAGTGCCTCTTCAGTCTCAGGATGGTCGGCAAGCTGAATGACTTAAGAATAATGGTGTGTTGGGGGGGGGGGATGGCAATATAGAACTCCATACGCAGTTTCAAGATGGATACGTTAGAATCCACGAGGCAGAGAACTTATGAAAACTGTCGTAGGTTTATAGAGGGACTGGACAATCCCCCCCCCCCTCCCCAAACACTCCTCTCCCACCAAACACTTCTTTTCTTTCTCAAACACTCCTCCCCCACCTCCCGAACAAACCAATAAACTCTGGGAATGGAAGATTTCGTAGAGTAAAAACGCGATATTATTGTGGTTATCGGAACCACACGGAGCGTGGGACTGTCCCTTCAAGCAGCCTCGGCTCTGATATTGGCACGGTAGCTGACTTATGGACAGCGGCCTGCACAGTGAACCAGACACTTTATACCATCGCTTCCTCGCATTCTTCCTAAGCAAGCATATTTTCTAAGAATTTGCAATGAAAGGAGAATGTCAACATAACGTGAACGTAACAAATTGTGTAGAGTTGTTGGGAACCTGGATTTTTTTTATCGTGCTTACACTATACACTTAATTCAAAATAAAAATTGCATCAAAGGTGAGGTGAGCCTATCGTGACGGCAGTTCAGCTCCCTTAGTCCCCTCCTTATTAGAGACCTGGACTGTATAGATATCCATAGTTGCTGTTCAACCTACTTTTATATAGAAATGTCGACACCACGCAGGCCATGTTTATACAGCATCAGATTTTGTAATAGATTACAAGATCTCTCCTGCGACTTGGTGCCAGACGAGGCCTCGTTGATGACTTGATGCCAGCAACATGCAGTTCAGCTGATCAGAAACTGCCTTGATAAGCCATTAAGTTTCTTCTTAAAGACAGCTAGGGGTGTCGCCTAACCACAGGTAAGTTCAAGTTTGCTTAGATCGTTTAGAAATGCACTCAGAAGAAAGGTGTATTAGGAGGTCGGGGGTTGGACTGTGATTAAGTCGGGGGCAAGTCAACCCCACGGCAAGTACTTACTAGGGTGCCACATGACAGTTGAGAGACGCCTGAAGCTTGTCAAATCCCCTGAGGACTGGTGCTGCTGGTGAGAATTTCGCAGGGTTTGGAAATGTCTCCTGAGTTGAGCCACACAGTAAAGTTTCTAATATTTTTTTAAAGGTCAGGCTATAACGTAAACGAGCAATAATGGCATTTCACATCCATTACGTCGATCAGGATTTCACCGAGGGTTAAAGTGAGCCATGGCCAATGCGTGACGGCCTTACGGGAGCGACACGATGGTCGAGCCTCTACTCTAAAGGAAATTAATGTTACTACATTAGTTCATGTAGTCGAGCACCACTGATTGTTGCTATGACTTTTACTTTTAGGTGCTAGGACTAGTTCAGTAGTGCTGCTAGGCATCCCCAGACTTTATCCAGGAAAATATATGCGGTTTAGATGTATGCAAGACGTGGACGAACCTTGAATAACGAGGTACGTGTGAACGCCGTTGAGGTAAATGTAAGTGATGGTGGGAAGCTCCCCAGGCTCTGAGCTGCACCCCACGCCTGCGAAACCCCACTTTCCTCTCCAAATTATTAGTCTCTCTTGTCTTCCGACGGTTACTCTATGGTTCAGTGTCGTTTTAGTGTAGCTTTAAAATAGCGTCATTACATTATAATAATCATAGCACTACTGGTGCCTCCCTACGCTGCGTCGCATTACTGTGTGCTTCAGGTCACTGGACTGCATAAGAACTCAGCTTTTGTCTTTGTCGTCCGAAGTTGGCATGGCGTAGTCTATGTTTACCTGTCACTGGTTTGAATGGGTATATCATCTCAGCCCTCCCTGAGGCTAGACGTCCTTGATGATTGCTTGTTGAACCATTCTGTTTCTGCTTGTTGAACCATTTTGTTTCTGCTTGTTGAACCATTTTGTTTCTGCTTGTTGAACCATTTTGTTTCTGCTTGTTGAACCATTTTGTTTCTGCTTGTTGAACCATTTTGTTTCTGCTTGTTGAACCATTTTGTTTCTGCTTGTTGAACCATTTTGTTTCTGCTTGTTGAACCATTTTGTTTCTGCTTGTTGAACCATTTTGTTTCTGCTTGTTGAACCATTTTGTTTCTGCTTGTTGAACCATTTTGTTTCTGCTTGTTGAACCATTTTGTTTCTGCTTGTTGAACCATTTTGTTTCTGCTTGTTGAACCATTTTGTTTCTGCTTGTTGAACCATTTTGTTTCTGCTTGTTGAACCATTTTGTTTCTGCTTGTTGAACCATTTTGTTTCTGCTTGTTGAACCATTTTGTTTCTGCTTGTTGAACCATTTTGTTTCTGCTTGTTGAACCATTTTGTTTCTGCTTGTTGAACCATTGTGTTTCTGCTTGTTGAACCATTGTGTTTCTGCTTGTTGAACCATTGTGTTTCTTGTTGAACCATTGTGTTTCTGCTTGTTGAACCATTGTGTTTCTGCTTGTTGAACCATTGTGTTCTGCTTGTTGAACCATTGTGTTTCTGCTTGTTGAACCATTGTGTTTCTGCTTGTTGAACCATTGTGTTTCTGCTTGTTGAACCATTGTGTTTCTGCTTGTTGAACCATTGTGTTTCTGCTTGTTGAACCATTGTGTTTCTGCTTGTTGAACCATTGTGTTT
This sequence comes from Cherax destructor, assembly GCA_009830355.1. Lineage (NCBI taxonomy): Eukaryota > Metazoa > Arthropoda > Malacostraca > Decapoda > Parastacidae > Cherax > Cherax destructor. The sequence goes on from WNWK01000588.1 coordinate 216,521, forward strand.
CTGCTTGTTGAACCATTGTGTTTCTGTTGTTGAACCATTGTGTTTCTGCTTGTTGAACCATTGTGTTCTGCTTGTTGAACCATTGTGTTTCTGCTTGTTGAACCATTGTGTTTCTGCTTGTTGAACCATTGTGTTTCTGCTTGTTGAACCATTGTGTTTCTGCTTGTTGAACCATTGTGTTTCTGCTTGTTGAACCATTGTGTTTCTTGTTGAACCATTGTGTTTCTGCTTGTTGAACCATTGTGTTTCTGCTTGTTGAACCATTGTGTTTCTGCTTGTTGAACCATTGTGTTTCTGCTTGTTGAACCATTGTGTTTCTGCTTGTTGAACCATTGTGTTTCTGCTTGTTGAACCATTGTGTTTCTGCTTGTTGAACCATTGTGTTTCTGCTTGTTGAACCATTGTGTTTCGCTTGTTGAACCATTGTGTTTCTGCTTGTTGAACCATTGTGTTTCTGCTTGTTGAACCATTGTGTTTCTGCTTGTTGAACCATTGTGTTTCTGCTTGTTGAACCATTGTGTTTCTGCTTGTTGAACCATTGTGTTTCTGCTTGTTGAACCATTGTGTTCTGCTTGTTGAACCATTGTGTTTCTTGTTGAACCATTGTGTTTCTGCTTGTTGAACCATTGTGTTTCTGCTTGTTGAACCATTGTGTTTCTGCTTGTTGAACCATTGTGTTTCCTTGTTGAACCATTGTGTTTCTGCTTGTTGAACCATTGTGTTTCTGCTTGTTGAACCATTGTGTTTCTGCTTGTTGAACCATTGTGTTTCTGCTTGTTGAACCATTGTGTTTCTGCTTGTTGAACCATTGTGTTTCTGCTTGTTGAACCATTGTGTTTCTGCTTGTTGAACCATTGTGTTTCTGCTTGTTGAACCATTGTGTTTCTGCTTGTTGAACCATTGTGTTTCTGCTTGTTGAACCATTGTGTTTCTGCTTGTTGAACCATTGTGTTTCTGCTTGTTGAACCATTGTGTTTCTGCTTGTTGAACCATTGTGTTTCTGCTTGTTGAACCATTGTGTTTCTGCTTGTTGAACCATTGTGTTTCTGCTTGTTGAACCATTGTGTTTCTGCTTGTTGAACCATTGTGTTTCTGCTTGTTGAACCATTGTGTTTCTGCTTGTTGAACCATTGTGTTTCTGCTTGTTGAACCATTGTGTTTCTGCTTGTTGAACCATTGTGTTTCTGCTTGTTGAACCATTGTGTTTCTGCTTGTTGAACCATTGTGTTTCTGCTTGTTGAACCATTGTGTTTCTGCTTGTTGAACCATTGTGTTTCTGCTTGTTGAACCATTGTGTTTCTGCTTGTTGAACCATTGTGTTTCTGCTTGTTGAACCATTGTGTTTCTGCTTGTTGAACCATTGTGTTTCTGCTTGTTGAACCATTGTGTTTCTGCTTGTTGAACCATTGTGTTTCTGCTTGTTGAACCATTGTGTTTCTGCTTGTTGAACCATTGTGTTTCTGCTTGTTGAACCATTGTGTTTCTGCTTGTTGAACCATTGTGTTTCTGCTTGTTGAACCATTGTGTTTCTGCTTGTTGAACCATTGTGTTTCTGCTTGTTGAACCATTGTGTTTCTGCTTGTTGAACCATTGTGTTTCTGCTTGTTGAACCATTGTGTTTCTGCTTGTTGAACCATTGTGTTTCTGCTTGTTGAACCATTGTGTTTCTGCTTGTTGAACCATTGTGTTTCTGCTTGTTGAACCATTGTGTTTCTGCTTGTTGAACCATTGTGTTTCTGCTTGTTGAACCATTGTGTTTCTGCTTGTTGAACCATTGTGTTTCTGCTTGTTGAACCATTGTGTTTCTGCTTGTTGAACCATTGTGTTTCTGCTTGTTGAACCATTGTGTTTCTGCTTGTTGAACCATTGTGTTTCTGCTTGTTGAACCATTTTGTGTTTTTTTGCTTGTTGAACCATTGTGTTTCTGCTTGTTGAACCATTGTGTTTCTGCTTGTTGAACCATTGTGTTTCTGCTTGTTGAACCATTGTGTTTCTGCTTGTTGAACCATTGTGTTTCTGCTTGTTGAACCATTGTGTTTCTGCTTGTTGAACCATTGTGTTTCTGCTTGTTGAACCATTGTGTTTCTGCTTGTTGAACCATTGTGTTTCTGCTTGTTGAACCATTGTGTTTCTGCTTGTTGAACCATTGTGTTTCTGCTTGTTGAACCATTGTGTTTCTGCTTGTTGAACCATTGTGTTTCTGCTTGTTGAACCATTGTGTTTCTGCTTGTTGAACCATTGTGTTTCTGCTTGTTGAACCATTGTGTTTCTGCTTGTTGAACCATTGTGTTTCTGCTTGTTGAACCATTGTGTTTCTGCTTGTTGAACCATTGTGTTTCTGCTTGTTGAACCATTGTGTTTCTGCTTGTTGAACCATTGTGTTTCTGCTTGTTGAACCATTGTGTTTCTGCTTGTTGAACCATTGTGTTTCTGCTTGTTGAACCATTGTGTTTCTGCTTGTTGAACCATTGTGTTTCTGCTTGTTGAACCATTGTGTTTCTGCTTGTTGAACCATTGTGTTTCTGCTTGTTGAACCATTGTGTTTCTGCTTGTTGAACCATTGTGTTTCTGCTTGTTGAACCATTGTGTTTCTGCTTGTTGAACCATTGTGTTTCTGCTTGTTGAACCATTGTGTTTCTGCTTGTTGAACCATTGTGTTTCTGCTTGTTGAACCATTGTGTTTCTGCTTGTTGAACCATTGTGTTTCTGCTTGTTGAACCATCGTGTTTCTGCTTGTTGAACCATCGTGTTTCTGCTTGTTGAACCATCGTGTTTCTGCTTGTTGAACCATCGTGTTTCTGCTTGTTGAACCATTGTGTTTCTGCTTGTTGAACCATACTGTTTCTGCTTGTTGAACCATACTGTTTCTGCTTGTTGAACCATACTGTTTCTGCTTGTTGAACCATACTGTTTCTGCTTGTTGAACCATACTGTTTCTGCTTGTTGAACCATACTGTTTCTGCTTGTTGAACCATACTGTTTCTGCTTGTTGAACCATTCTGTTTCTGCTTGTTGAACCAATGCTTCTTTTATGAGTCAGCTCGTTGGCATACAAAGCCACTACAGCCTGGTTGATCCTTTACGTATTTAGATTATTGATTTTTGGTTCTTATTAATAGCGGCAACCTCTTGATTTCTCCCCCTCAAGGAATGTACCTTGATGCCGGTGAAGGGCTTTTGATCCAAGGAATTGAGCTACCTTCCCCTTGGATCAGACCTGATTATCTCCCTTTCCCCAAACGTTATGCGGGTTTATTTCTACATGAATATAAATTATTGGTTTCTGGCCTTTAGTACCTTGTACCTACTCTTGAATCTGTGTACACGTATTAACGACCGGAGCCTGAGGTTAGGTGTGGGTGGGAAATCTTGTCTGGGCAGCGGTGATTATGGGCTTGTGGGAGGGGGTGTTGGGCTGGCAATGTTGCTGTAAGTATAGTTGATGATGGCTTGAAAGACCAGTTGTCACAATCATGCACTACTAAAGGTTACTACACACGAACATCGTGTACATAGATTGTTAGTACACTTGTATGTCAATGTTTGCTTGTTTGAGCTGTTCTTAAAAGTCAGTGTGTTTGAGGCGAGAATGCCAAGTACCTTCATGTTATTGGTCATAATTTGTAATTAATCTCTGGTAATCGTTGCGGTGCTAATAATAAACTAATTGGCAGTAATAAATTGTATTTGAAACTCTTGCCGTTGATTAAAGGACTAGCGAATACAAGCTTAGCTATTACTATGAATGTTCCTCATCTGGGCAAACTGGAGGGTGTTCCGGGGGTCAATGCCCCCGAGTCCCGCTCCATGACCAGGCCTCGCGCTGGATCAAGTCTGACCAATCAAGCTGTTATGCTGGCCGCACGCAGTCCAACATACAAATATTTCAAGTCTAACTGGTCTGGTACTGACTTTAGGAATCTGTCCAGTTCTCTCTTGAAGACAGCTAGGGGTCCGTTAGTAATCATCTTTATTCATGAGGAGAGGCTGTTGAACAGTTTTCGGCCCCTTACATGATGTTTTTGTTGTGTACTCGTGGCAACCCTGCTTTTCATTGTGGGTCATGTTGCACCGTCTGCCGAGTCTTTTGCTTTCTTAGTGATTTGTGTGCAGATTTGGGCCTAGTCCCTGTAGGATTTTCCAGGTGTACATTATGATGCATTTTTCTTGCCTGCGATCCAAGGAGTACAGGTCAAAATATTTCAAACGTTCTCAGTAATTAAGGTGCTTGACTGAATTTACTGGAGCAGGGAAGGTTCTCTGTAGTACCTTTTTCAAGGCAATATCGCCTGCCTTGAAAGGGGCTGTTAGTGTACAGTATTCCAGCCTAGAGAATAAGTATTTACTCAACATTGGCTTGGACTCCCTTGTTTTGAAGGCTCTCATTATCCATACTATCATTTTCCTCGCAGTTGTGATAGTGATATCGCCCTCGTGGCCCGGTCCTGGACCAGGCCTGGTTGAAAACCTGATCACCCAGGCAGTTGGTGCTAGCCTCACGCAGACCACTGTATGCACTCCAGCCCGGCTGACCAGAAACAGACTTGAGGAACGTATTTTTCCCTTTTATGTTAAACATTAGCCGTAGTTACTGTTAAATACACTTAATGAAGAGAAGGTTAGATGCATTTGTCTGTTTCGTTAAAACACTGAGAATAAAAGTTCATAATTTTTAAAATCATTCTGCTGATCTCATAGCCCGGTCTCAGACCAGGCCTGGGTTTAAACCTGATAAACTAATATAAGTAACATTCATGTAATAGATAAGCTTTAAACCTCCTGGTTATTGGCCTAATAAATCAGTCTTGTTGACCGTAAACAGTCGTGTTGGAGCCGCAGTCTGGCTCCTGGTGATGCATTAATTTTTTTTCCAGTAAGACTAAACCAGCATTCCTATACAATTCTTGGCTAAGGTATCATGCCTCTTCTTGCTTGCCTTTGATGGTCTTTCAACACTCTTCCAGCCCTTCCATTCGTCATAATTGAAGTTTTAGTAATGTTGATGTCTCTCCGCTGTAGTGCATCTCCAGACTTGGCTGTGGCTTACGCCTCTAGTTTTGTTTCCTCCGTCTGTATCATCCTTCACTCCCTCTCAATCCTTATTATTTTTTGGAGGACGACGTTTGTAACGAATAAAAAGAAGTTAGTGGTGTGTTCAATGTTAGTGGCGCATCAGTGTCTTTTTTTTTCTACACAAATAAGTTTCTTCAATTTATGTCAGAACAAAGGTAAAATAAATTTGAAACTCCTAGTATGAATACCATTTCTGGGTCTTGGTGAACTGCGGCAAGAGTTCACAACATTGAAGTGTCTTGACTTGTCGTAATGTCTACACTGGATTTTAAAACTGTCGTAAAATTTACACGACTTTGACCTGCCTTCACGCGTGGTTTGTTGAATTTAAAGCCTCTAGTCTGCACGTGGACAGTATCAAGAATGTTTTAATCCCTAAATTAAAAGTTAAAGAAAAGATCTGTATAGCTGTGTGTGTGTGTGTGTGTGTGTGTAAGTGTGTAAGTGTGTAAGTGTGTGTGTAAAACAAGTACTAAAAGAAAGCTGCCAATAGCAAAATCTCAATGCTTTTTTTTATACGCCTATTTATTAAATTATCAGAATTAGAAGATCTCTCAACAATGGATTTAAGTTTGAGAAATTTAGATTTAAAATGGCTATAGGGAATTACTGGTTTGGCAATAGTCATAAACGAGTGTAACAGTCTCGAAGGTAACGACATTGAGGCAAGAACTTTGGGTAGCTTTAATATAGACTGGACTGGTAAGAGAGAGTGGCCTTAGGATGGGCCACTAGACTTGCTACACTCTTCCTTCGTTCTCAGTTCTTGTCTTTTCGTTGTGTTTTGATCTGCCGAGCAGTGGTCCCTACATTAAACAACACTAAATACCTGAATAGATGTAAGAGATTAGTGTGTAGTGGAGGGAAAGGAAGGGAAGGGTAAAGAATGGCAGGGGTAGTCACCAACCGGATGATTATCCTCATAAAAATAGAATTTTATAAAGCCTTTTCTCGCGTGCAAGTAAAAATTGGGTTTTGTGAGCCTGGCGTAAGATGGAGTTGGCTCCAGTGCTTGGGGTGACTGCATGAACCTGTGTCTTCGTGGGTCTCTGCTTAATTTATTTAGCGACCACTTTTGACAGGGTTTGTGTGTATCTGTCTCTTTTCTGTGTTTTTGTGAGGGGGTCGATACTGCTCTCTTGGTCCTGCCTCCTAGACTATTTTGATCTGCAATAATACTAGCTGGTCTCCTGAAGCTCACCATTATCTACCCTTAAATCTGTACATTAAGTTTGCCTCTCCATCAAAGATTTTTGTTTGCTGTAATTATGTCGTCTCTTGTCCTTCTCTCTTCCAAGGTTACCAGGTTTGTTTTCTTCGCTCTATTCATAGTGCATTTTCTGTGCTGACACTAATCTGGTTGTAAATCTCTCTACCTTTTAGTTCCTTCATCTGCTTGAACAACAGTGGTATCCATGCTTGTATAGAGTTCTGAAGAATTCTCTTAAATTTCCCTAGTGCTGTTTTGAGGTTTGCTAATCTTGTATAGCACGTGTCAGTAGGTAGGCGAGTGGGTGGGTGGGTGGACAGAGGCGCGACTTTGACAGCCTCTACACTAGAATATAAAAAAGTATATTTGATCACAAAAAAAATATAAAAAAAAGGCAGCGATAAGTTTGTGAAAGAGGTGTCGGAGCAGGAAACATCAAATGTACATGCACATCCCTCTCGTGGTGTGAGAATGATGGGTTAGTGAGTGAGGTTTAGCGAAATTCTTAGATTTCAGGGCAATAATCATAATTCGTAGCAGGAAGAATGTACTGTGTGTGAAGCAAGTTGTGTGATGACAGGAGTTCTATTCGTGTTTCTCAGAGCATGCAATTGCCTTTGAATTGCCCTTCTTATATTTCTTTCTAGTCTAATATACCAAGACAATTTAATGTTTGATATTGCCTTAGATGAGGTGTATTATAACCCTCTACATATAATTAGAAAAAATGGACCTCCTGACGTCAGCGTGGGGCGTACCATACAGCCTTTAACCACTAAAATTTTGAGTGCGCTAGGCCTCTTTGGTGGTCAGTGTGGTGAACAGCGAGCGTAATGATTCTAAACTACTCAGGAAGCGGAGTAGATTAGTGTGAAGTAGGAAGACTTGCGAGTATTTCTGTCACTCATATTTTGTATCAAGGATTGATTCAAGACTCCAGAATCACCCAAAGCTCGAGTGTCAGCGGGGATGACAGAGTGTGCCAGAATCAGTTACGTCAGATCAGCCTGGCTGATGGGTATTTGGGTCGGGGGACCACCAGCAGCAACGGTCTGGCTGACCAGGCAAGCACCAGACGAGCCTGGCTTATGGTCGGGCTCCGGGAGTAAAAAAAAAAAAACTCCCGGAACTTATCAAAGGTATAATGTTATGCATCATTAGCCTGATCGTGATGTACCCATGAACCGGCTTGGACCAAAGCTTTCCTATTGACAGCCTGGTCAGTCAGGCTGTTGGTGCTAGCGGCATGCAGGCTCGCATACTATCATAACCCGGGCCTTGCTAATTTGAGGTGTCATGTTGATACAACTATTCCGGCAGTTGAGCTGTGTACTAGGTACTTTACATATCCCACGCGTTAGTGTTATGTTTATCAACCAATGAATCTAGCCTGCGTCCTAGCAGAGAAGCACGCTACCGATGCGCCCTTGAGGGTATACAGTACCTTTGATGAGTTCCGAGAGTTTTTCTACTCCCGGACCCCGCCATAGCCAAACCAGGCTGTTGCTGTTGGTGGCCCGCAGCAAAACCAGAACTGGTAATCCTGTGACAGTTGTTCCTCCCCTACCGTCAACTCTGATAGATTTTTAACATTTCCTCATCCCGCTCTGGTACACTTTCGTTTCTTTTATTATTGACTGGAGTGATAGGTATGTAATTTCAACATTACCCGGTGACGTGTTGGGGTCGGGAAGTGCGTAAAAAGTAGTTTAGGTCAACAATAGCGACTCCGTACAGGAGGCCAAATAACCTTTATAAAACTCGATGCCCTGTGATAGTTCCAACATGTCATTATAGGCTTGAAATGTCACACTCGCTGGCTATAATATTAAGAGGGCGTATAGAGATTCTACATCAGGGATACTTAACCTTTTATGATTACACACACTCAGTGGATTGTTGAATATGTCCCCATTTACCTTCGACTGACTGTCGAAATCGCCGTCACCACCACCACCACCACCATCACCGCCGCCGTCACCATCACTGCCGCCGTCACCATCACCGCCGCCGCCGCCACCACCACTAACGCCACCGACGCCACCACCACTAACGCCACCGCCGCCACCAAACACAACTTTTTTGGCATTTATCTTAATGGAAAAATCTACAATAAGAAATAACAATAATGGACATCAACATAGAGATAGTTTTGCATAATATTGTGTACACGACTTTCGAAGAAAGCGCCTCTGCAATATCTTTCATTGTTGAAATTGTTGCTGTACTTTCGTCGTTCGTGACTCAGACACGGGGAGGGTTATCAAATGTCACGAACAGTTTTGGCACTCTCTCCTAGCATGACCTTTGCTAAGTGTCACTCTAGACTCTATCTAGAAAAAAGTCAGAATATTCTCTGCATGTTTAGTTTCTCGTACCGATTAGCCGGGCTGTGGGTCGTACGTTGGTCTACATGCGGCCAGCAGTAACAGCCTGGTTGATCAAGCCCTGATCCACCGGGAGACTTGGTCAAGGACTGGGCCGCGGGGGCGTTGACCCCTAGAACACACTCGAGGTATACTCCAGGCAAGTATAACGTAGGGCTACAAGACTACTTCTCTTGTATTGCTGATAAGGACCTTAGAAAGTAGATATATAGTAATCTTTTTCTAGCCAAACATAGATGATTCTTAGCTAAACTTGTTTCAAGTCTTTTGGTGTCATGGTCTTGTAACCCTCGTTAAGAGAGATGAACATAATTGGACGTTTTTTTTAGGTGTTCGTGTGGCAGAGGTGTGCCCGTGTTGTACACGTTGTGAACCTTCAAGCAGGTCACACAAGTATTGTTCAGCCAAAATAAATTTGACTTCCTCCATGAAAAAATAAATACATTTACCTTTACCTTTGATATATCTTTGAAGAGTTTCGAGAGTTTCTCTACTCTGAGCCCGGCCATGGGCCAGGCTCGTCTGGAATAATGTATAGCAGCTCGATTCCTACGTACGTACTGAAGGGGCCTTAGATATTTACTTAGTCATTATTCGAAAGAGCAGTAAAAAAAATTTTTAAACCAAAATACCATTGTTTTCAGTAGATAGTGAGATTGTAGATGAATATATTTTAAGGTGCTAATGAAGATATAAAGACCAAGATCTCGAAGACGTATAGATATTTCAACGGAAAGTCGATGACTACCATTTGTCTTTATAAAGTTGGAAGAAATCGCTATGTGGAAAGATCACGGGGTTTAAAACATTAATACGAGGTAAAATGTTAATTCTGGATTGAACTTTAGTGTTGAGGCAAGATGAATACAAAATGTTTACCAATAGTGTTTAAAAAGAGCTGATTCAAATTTGTTTCAATCTCAGTAATATTAGTTGTACCGAGATATATAAAGTCTTTGCAGAATGTAATCAATAACTAGGTTTTCGAAAATCAGAATAGAACCTAAATATGTGACTGAAAAGGTACGAGGAGATTGGGAGAGTTGAATGATAGCTCTAGGCCTTTCGTGTTGCAATCAACACATAGGAGCTTGCAGTGTTGCAAAAAAGAGGAGGCGGCCCAAGCAGATACAACCACAAGGAAACTCTTTAAGCAGAAGCGTTCCCTGTGATCGTATTTGCTTGGACATCTTTCTTTTTTCCGCAACATTGCAAGCTCCTGATATGTTGATTGCAACACAAAGGGTCTAGAGCTATCATTCAACTCCCCCTGTGGTTGTTTTGCTTTGTGAGTTTTGTAGACTGCTCAGAAATGTATGGTCAACATCACCGAATTATACTATTTCTCATCCTTGACAACTGCTAAAGCGTAACCCGAAGACTACCCTTAACCCTGACCTTGAGCATGTAAGGCGCAGGCTGATTTTCCAAGACTCTTTTTGGGGTGGGGGGAGCGCGCCTTATATACCGGAAAATACGGTATTTTTGGCTGATATATACGGTCTGTATTGTGATACGTCCGTAGAATGAATGGCGCTGCCCGATATAAGCTCCAACCTCGAGGTAAAATCTAAAAAAAAAAAAATACGCAGAGTAACTGGAGATTGGGCACCATCTCCCGTCCAACCAATGCGTCCCTTCCCAAATTGTGAATCTTGAGAAAAAGTACCTGGGTGAGATAGTCATCAGTAGGGAAGATTGGTGAGTTTCTTGCCGTCTTTAGTGCCTTGACCCGCCCTTCCTTCCAGATCAGCTACCCTCCTCTACCTTCCCATCAAGGTGTTCTTGATACCGTTGATGGACTCTTGATTCAAGGAATTGGAGCTACCCACCTTTTCCTTGAATGACATGTAGTGGAGCGAGAGATGTGGAAGTTCAAGATAAACCCAGTGAAGAGCGCGGGTACAGTGAGCACAATAAGGGAACAACACTGTATCAACATTCGTGGTCCCAGATTATTCAACATGTTACCAGATTTCAAATGCTGCTGGAACAAGTGTAGAAGTCTTCAAGAGGAAACTGGACAAGTATCTTCACCAGGTGTCAGATCAACCAGGCTATGATGCATATGTGGGGCAGCGGGCCACCAACAACAGCCTGGTTGACCAGTCAAGCACCAAACGAGCCTAGCCCATGGCCGGCCTCTGGAAGTAGAAAAACTCTCGAAACATCAAAGGTATATCAAAGAAGCGTGATTGTTACTTATTTCCCATGCACTCGTTACTACGGACCTTGGCACTTAAAGGTGATTAGATAAGCAAAAGGTTGGTAATGAAAAATTTGATATAAGATTGTAAGGAAGGAGTATGGAGGAAGTGAATATGTTAAGCTGTTTGGGAGTGGACATAGGAAGTGCAACATTTGGATATCTGTATTCTGGGAAGGTTCCGCCACGCAGTGGCTTCAGGAGCGAACACATCGACTCCAGGCTGAGGGGGACTCATTACCTCAAACTCCTCATCTTCCACCTTTCTCTGCACTGGACTGAAGAAGCCACTGTGTGGCCAAACTTTTCCAGAATAAAGATACCCAAATGTTGCACAAGTGTCTCCTTATCAACTAGTCGGTTTTCTAAGCCATTTATTCACATAGGAAGTGTTGATCCCATCCCCCACTCCCTACCTCCTTTATATTCTCATTTTGTTCCGTCAATTTTTTATTTTTTGACGTGATACTCAACGTAAATTTCCTTGGTTTATTGTTTCCTCAAATGTTATATTCTTTATTTAAATTGGGTAAAGTTTATTTTGGTTAGGATAGTGTAGATTAGGTTACATGAATCTATAAAGAATCATATTCGACCATAGATAAGCAAATTATGAAAACCGGCAGTGATGAGTGTGGCAACGAGGTGGCCGTTGAAACATAGCGTTGAATGGTGAGAATAGGATGCTTTTCCTGGTAGGCTTTTTTATTCCGAGTACCCTGATATGCCTGGCATACAAGAACCAGACAAATCTTGGCAATCATTGTACACAGGTATTGTTAGTTTCTTAGTGCTTCGATAGGCCTTCGTAATATTTGTTAATGCCGATTTTTACTCAGTAGGTACTTCTGGTACCCAGGTATTAGTTGACCCAAAATATTAATGTATACTTTGGTGCCCCAATTGTCCAGGTAGGTATAGGAAACCCACTTACCCTCGTAGTTATTCGTCCATTGTTCCTACGTAATCTGAGATTTCCTAGTACCCAGATAGGCTCATGTTCTTAATTTTCAGGTAGGCGTAGCTGTTCCTAGATCCCAAGTAGGCTTAGTGTGGTGCTCAAATAGGCTTTTAAGGCTTAAGTGTTGTATTGTTTTTTTTTTTTTTTTTTTGGGGGGGGGAACTTTGTTACTTCGCTCACAAATGGAGTAAATTGCCTTTTTATGTGGTCTGTTTAAAAAAAAGTTAGATTTACAGACCATGTTCCATACTGTGAAGATACCTCCTAAGCTCCACCACACTACCTCTCAACCTTGATGGATCGCAGGTACAATGTTTACCTTTTTTTTTTTTTTTTAAGGTTGATAGGCTTAGGTAGTGGATAGAGGAACGAGGGTAGAGAAGGGGGGGGGGGACATTTTTTTAAAAAACTTGTGCTGTAGTTTCCTTTTAAAAGTTGAAAACTTTGGGTTCGTGGCCCGCAGAGGCGGTCAACATGAATAGTCTCAAGGTAAACCCATAAACAAGTCAAAGACTGGTGCGTTTATCAGTCCATTCTGCTTATAGTAACCCGAGGCTGACGGGATGCTAGAATTGCAGACAAAATGTTAGGTAAAAAGACATAGATGCAGCTAGTGTGACATTTTATTGTCGCTCCTGGAGAGCAAAACGTTGCCACAATAAAATATCGCATTAGTGTTAACATGACGGGAAGTTGCCTTGAGTTCCTTGTCTCTCTGCATCCCATTCTTACATGTACCACGTATTACTCTGGCTTCTTGGGACTGATTACTCACCACCTTGGCAGGCTTCCGCGGTCGCTTTTGTTATTAGATGGAATGAGATCACAGTAAACAGGTGGTATCACAGTATGCAGAACAACCACTGTGAAAAAATCGTGAACTTCAAAGTGATTTCGTGATTTCAAACATTATCAAGGAACTGTAAAAATAAAAAATTAGAAGACATATTTAAGGTGGTCCTTGACCACCTACCTACATCATAGGGTTAGGTGTTGTAAGTTGACCGAGAAGTGTAATCTCGTCCTTGTATGCCTTCCGCTGATCTTTTTATTTGTGCAGTTCCTAGATAATGTGTGAAATCACGAAAGCGCTTGGAAGTTCATTATTTTTCAGTGGTTTATATAATATATATATATATATATATATATATATATATATATATATATATATATATATATATATATATATATATATATATATATATATATATATATATATATATATATATATATATATATATAAATCAATAACACTGCGACTAGTCGAGGACTCGAACCCATGTCGTTTTGGCCCGCCTCATGGTGAGCGAAAATCACATGACGCTCTTAACCCACAGGACCACCCAATTCTACAATAATCACGCAGCCAGCAGAGCTAGGTGTTTTACAGTGATCCAAGGACATAACGATGGTGTGGGTGTCTAAGAGCACCCACATTTTTAGAAATATGGTAGTGGTTTATGTTCAAAATGGTTTAGATATTTTGAAAACTATAAATATTAGTAGTAATCTCGAAAAAAAACCAGACGAAGCCAATAATAATTGTAATGGTAATTTTATTAATACATGGATAAAATAGGTTAATTTTAACAAAACACTAAGTCATTATATCATGTCTAAAATGTTCTATATAATTTAATTATCCGGGGCGTAGTAATACCCGTGACGTGGTAATTGATTTTTTTAAAATTATTGTTAGATTACCAGGTGATAGTAGAGGCTAGGAGGCAGAGGGAAGACCAGGAATGTTACAGATAGTTGGTTGTGGAGGCGTGATGTGACACCTATTACGTAATAACGTTGTTGACGCTGTGTTTACGCTTGCGTGACCTTCCCTTGTTAACCCAGCGCCATCTTTATCATGGTTTTTACCGTCTTTATCATGCGATTTTTAACTAGTTTTGTGTTTTAGTATTTCGACGTGCATTTCATACCTTGTTTTATACATCTCGCGATTTTTGGAAGGTCGGAATTTCCCCAAAACCAGCAGAAACCTTGTGGCGACGTTTCGGTCCTTCCTAGACCATTGTAAGTCTCAAATGAGGGTGAGAAAAGTAAAGGTTATGTTTAACATTTTATTGTCTTGCTAAAATAAACACAGAAAACATTTCATTGTAATTTTTTTCAGCAATTTTGTCTTTACAATGTTTTTTTTTTTGGACCATATTTATATTTTTAGAATTTTTTCATGCATTTATCTTTTATAGTTCTTGTAAGTTTTACTGGTCTTCCAGTACGCCTGAATCCGTCCAGGTTTGAAAATATTTGAGTGTTGTAACAACTTGCTCTTTTTTTTTTTTAGCGCATCTTATTGATTTGCTAGAGGTTTGTGCGCTCTATATAGTTTTGAGTATATTGAAATTTTGAGAGGCTTTTGTTCCATTTTCACTAGACGATCATTAAAGTGCTGTGACTTTGTTTCTAGTTTTTTCACAAGAGAATGGTGACTAATTTCTATATTTTTCAGTGACAATATTTAAGTGCTTGAAGATTGAAAAGGTACAGTACCGTGACTGGACTAATACACACACAACCTGAACATACAGAAAAAAACTTATAACGACGTTTTGGTCTGACTTGGACCATTTACAAATCCGACTTGTAAGTGGTCCAAGGCGGACCGAAACGTCGTCACAAGTTTCTCCCGTGTGCGGGTTGTCTGTGTTTTGACTTCATAGTTAGTGATGGCAAGTAAACCTTTAAGATATCGACCTCACCTTGAAGCATCTTCACTCTGTGGCATCTAAATGGCTTACCGCCAACAATAAATAGTCTGTTGACCAAATGAAATCGCTGGTCCACAACTTCATCCTGTTCCCTATTTGTATTTCTGTTAATAAACAGGCTTTCAAATCAGCTGATGTAGGTAAACAGCTCTTAGCTTGTACATAAAATTAGGGACCCCAAACCTAACCTTGTAGAACCCTGTGTAAAAAAAAAAATTGAGCACGTAGCAGGTTTCATTGAGACAAACCTGTAGGTTACCTGTAGTCTCTTCAGGGTTCACCGCCGTCATCCCCGGCCCAGTTGCAGACCAGGTCTTCTGGTTGCTGAACTGATTTCTCAGACTGTTGGTGCCCGCAGACCAACGTGTGCTCCACAGTCCGGCTGATTAACTGATTTGAGAAACCTATCGAGTTCCTTCTTCAAGACAGCCAGGGGTCTATTGGTAACCCACTTATGCTTACCTTTGAGTTGCGAGTGTTTTTCTACTCCCGGAGCCCGGCTCCGGGCCAGGCTCCGGGCCAGGCTCCGGGCCAGGCTCGTCTGCTGTTTGCCTGGTCAGCCAGGCAAGTGTCTGACCATCCGGGCTGTGGTTCGTACGTTGGACTGGGGAGCCAGCAGTAACAGCCTGGTTGATCAGGCCTGGTCTGGGCCCAGGCCGCGGGGGTGTTGATCTTGAAAAACGTCCTTCAGGTATCATTCAGGCTTGCATGAAGGGCGTGTGCTGGAGTCCTGATCGTTTTACACGAGTTGTGTGAACTCGTCTGTTGGTCCTGTTTTTTTTCCTGTTCTGCAGAACTTTGCGACTTGATAAAAATAAAAGTGTTTTGCAAATTCATCTTCGCATTATAGGTTTTCGCGAAAGTTCCCAAAACTTCATGGTAATCTAAGAAGGTTAAGAACAGCGAAGTTTGAGCATTTACCTTTGATGTACCTTTGAGTTCGGAGAGTCTTTCTACTCCCGGAGCCCGGCCATGGGTCAGGCTCGTCTGGTGCACTCAGGTGACATAAAGAAATATAAAATTTAACACAATTGACTTCATGCGAATTAATGGGGGGGGTTCGTTGGTCTTAATTTTTTCGTACCATAAATATTGATGTTAGAAAGGGACAGTATAAATCTCGAAAAATCGACTACTGTTTATTCAGACCTAACCTGTACAAATTACTACCTGGAGGGTATTCCGGGATCAACGCCCCCGCGACCAGGCCTCCCAGTCGATCAGGGCATGATCAACCAGGCTGTTATTGCTGGCCGCACGTAGTCCAACGTACGAACCATAGCCCGGCTGATCCGGCACCGACTTTAAGTATCAGTCCAGCTCCCTCTTGAAGACAACCAAGTCTCTGTTGGTAATTCCCCTTATGGCTGGTGGGAGGCTGTTGAACAGTCTTGGGCCCCGGACACTTATGGTGTTTTCTCTTAGTGTACCAATGGCGCACATACTTTTCATTGGGGGTATTTTGCACCGCATGCCCAGTCTTTTACTTTCGTAAGGAGTGATTTGTGTGTGCAAATTTGGGACCATTCCTTCTAGGATTTTCCAAGTGTAAATTATAATGCATCTCTCTCGCCTGCGTTCCAACGAGTACAAGTCAAGTGCTTCCAAGCTTCGGATGGAAAAAAAAAGATTTAATATTGATGTAAATGATTACCCTCGTGGCAGAAAAAAAAACTGGTTGGTAATTGGGAAAGGCAATCCTGATATGACATGATAAGAGCGTGAGTGTATAATTGCACGTGTGCGAGGCTAGCAGTTCATGACCGCGCGATACGGTTAGCTACGCCCTTGTGGGTGTGGGGTCACCTGTGGACGTGAGTTGTGTGTGGGCACACTGTGGGTAGCTGGTATACCGTGAGTTTTTAGTTAACGTTGCGTGGTGATACCTCGTTAAAGGACTACTCTGTTCCGCGCTGAGATGTTGAATTGTTGATTAAATATTCATAAATATAGTTTAGCGTTAATGTCGCCTAGAATAACACCTCGTAGAGACTTAGATCGGGAAGAAATTAGCGAACCCTAATGCGTAGAGTAATGATAGTGTGTGGTTAGGCATCCCATCTCAGAGTTTACGAAACTGAATCTAGGTTAAATTGGATTAACCTAACGAAACTAGTATTTGTATTTTTTGTAGATATTTAGATCGGGCAGAAATCGACGCACTGTATTGTTGCGAAAACGGCCGTCCTATTTGGAGGACAGGTTGGAGGAGGAGGAAATACGAGAGGGGTGGAGATGAGGGTGTAGTGGAGTTGTATAGTGTTGTGATGACAGTGACCAGACGCAGCATGGCGGCGCCAGCCTGGTCATGCGCACCCTTCACCTCTGTTTATTATTGAGGGACGCCTCTCTCCTCACTTCCTGTCCCCTTTACCCCTCCAGCACACACTGTTGTGGCTCTACTGCGCTCAACTGGCTGTGATGCCACAAGCTAATCACAAACACTGCTGAAAAAAGTATACAAGTCTTCAAGAAGAAACTGGGGCAAGTGTCTTCACTAGATGGATATGTGGGTCAGAGGGCCGATAGCAACAACAGTCTGGTTGACCAGGCAATCACCAGACGAACCCTGGCCCAAGGCCGGGTTCTGGGAGTAGAAAAACTCTGGGACCTCGAAATATATCAAAGATACGAAAAGTAATATTGGAAAACTGACAAAGAAGTAGAAAGTTAGCTCAGACTGCACGTTTAAACTGCCTTGCAACATTGCAGCCTGTCCGTATTTTTATAATTTGCCTTAGAAGCTAAAAGTCTAATGTACATCAGATATCCTTCCTGTAGACGGCAGGGTTAGAGAATATGGGTACATAAAAGGCCTCAGAACTAGGTTCTAAAATGGCTAACGGGTATTTATCTGTGTTCAAAGTATACACAAGTACATCCATACTGTCCTCGGAAAGGAAGAAGGTTGCAAGGTCACGTTCTACCCAGGACTGGCGAACACGAGCCTTTGTTTACATGTGTGTAAAAATAGACTGGAATAAGGTAAACTGGTCCTTCACGCTTCATCGTCCTATTGTGTGAGAAGGATTTTGACAGTGTTGTAGCAGCTGCCTCAGTTATAAGGGGATGTGGGAGAGGGTAGGATGGGGAGCTGCTTGGTGGGAGAGGGTAGGATGGGGAGCTGCTTGGTGGGAGAGGGTAGTATTATGAATAACGAGAAGGGGAGAGTAGACAGCTGACAGGAGGAACACACCTAGCCGCAAAACCAGCGTCCTGCCATCAGCCGCCGTATTCTTAGCGGCATTTGGCAACGCTTGTTTATAAGAGTTTTCTCTCAGGAGAGCTACTTTGACCCTTAGTTGATGCTGCAGAGAAAGCGCATCTGATTGGCTAACGCTAAGATCCATTGAAAAACAAAACATTCGCTTTAATTCTTCGGATTCCCAAAAATAAGTGTAAGCCGCAACATTGTTAGCTTGGAAGATTGGTCTATATATTGTAGGAACACAAGGCTCATGCCAGCAGAAAGCTTCCCTCATATAAAGTCCTTTTTTCCTCATACTTAAGGTCCACACTCGTCCTTAAGAGATAAACACCGAAGGATCAGTTTTGTGAGCATGTTAACTAGCCGCAGGGAAGATCCCCAGAGGGTTAAACCTTCACTAGAGAATAAGTCTCTACGGCGTGGTAGATTTAGTCTTTTAGCTTTGTTGAGTGACTGGTCTAGACGAGCAGGCTCTTGACCTGGGGTAGCCTTGCTTGCCCCGTCTTATTTGACCTCACGCACAGACAAAAGAAAACATCGGGTGTTTTGTGTTTACATTCCTCTACTTTACGTCAAGTCGGCTTCAGCTATTTTGATCTTCTGAATGGCATTCCTTGCCCATCTATGTTACGCCGGTCTCTTGTCTGACATAATAGGAAAAATCGCAGTAATTGTGACTGGTGTTAAGGTCCGATGTTTTTCCAACTCTAATTTCTGCACCTTTCAGCGTGTTTAAAAATGCTGAAAAGAATTCGTGGAAGTAGACGTGTCCTCGACCCCGGCTGAAGAGCTCTTGAAGTTTCTCACATGTGCCAGCCTCACTTCCTGCTTTTACCTTGTTATTACTAGTGTTAGTCCAGGTTGTTTGTGCCTGTGTTTGTTCTTTGTCACTGTTTGGTGCTTGTTTGTGATGGTGTGGGGGGAGGGAGCTACAATGGAGAACATAATAACAAGGGAAAATATACACTCGTTTGTACCAGTGGCTGTTTGTTGCTGTTGCTTGGTAATTCATGCGTGTTTACTGTTTGTTGCTGTTGCTTGGTAATTCATGCGTGTTTACTGTTTGCTGCTGCCTGTTGCTGCCTGTTGCTGCTTTGTGGCGTTGCTTGTTTGCGTTCGCCAATACGTTGATGTTTAGAATTCCATTAAAACTAACACACAAATGGAGAAACTTGCCGACTAAAAGTAAGCATTATTTTTTCTAGGGAAACTTCATTAATGAGAAAGTTTTGGTACCTAAAGAAAAATGAGTTATAAACATAGCCCGACTTTAGATCGTCCAATATCCGTGTTCTGCAAACAAAAATTTTACCTTTTTTGACCTCCCGTGAACTTTGGACACTAACTTGACCTCACTCCGGAAATAATTGGGTTGAGAGAGGGATAGGGAATAGTTACTTTAGAGAACAGTAAATATGGAAGATTCTGACCAGGAACGTGGCGGGGGGTTGTAATGGTTGGTTAATGAGAAGCTTGGCGGTGCCTGTATAGCAGTTCAGTACGGTTTATTGTGGCTTGAGCCGATCCTGCTGCTAGTTGGGACCTCCTTGTAGTTTATTGTGAGGATGATGAGCCTGTGGTCCGGCTGCTGCGGAGCCGATTGTAGTGCTGTGACCTAAAATAAACTTTCCAGACGGCTGGTGTTTGCGAGAAAGGGAGAGAGAAAGAGCAAAGGTATATAGGAGGAGCCGACAAAGGCGGAGGGGCCTGTGGTGATTGTCATAACCTTCTGGTTTGTTCTCTGGCTGCTGGTGGTCTGCGGCGGCAGCATCAGCGGCTTCCCTCATCCCAGGAAGACACACTTGAACCTTTCATTTGTGGTATTAAATCCTCCTTAATGCAAAAGTGGCGCTTATTGGGCTTTGTTTATTTTGATATTGCATCTCATTTGGGGCTTTTAAAAATAAACTGTTATGGTAGGATCTCTTGCAGAATTTAAGTGGCTGCAGGTGTTAGGTAGGCAGTGAAAACTAGGCTAGTTAATGAAACTACTGAAATAGTGTCGAGACTTAAAATACAGCGGTGTTTTGGTACTGGTGAAGGACTCGTGATCCGAGAAACTACAGCTAACCTGTTCCTCGGGTCAAACTTGATTACCCCTCTTAATTCCACAGTGTCCCTTACGGCATCCGCTTACCATGAATACAATAGTCTTAAGATGCTCTCCTTGTAGTATTACCAGACTTGCACTCGCCCGTCTACTGGTCAGGATCAGCTTACTGAGTTGGAAAAACATTATTGAAAGTCTCCCTGTGATAAGCTTCATCAAAGTGTACACACCAATTCTTTTGTTTCGTTATCTTTATCGTTTAGCTTCTTCACTGAGCACCGCTTTATGTATATAAATTAGTACAAGGTAATAATAAATTGGGGCTAAAGCGACTCCAAAGTTAGTTAAGGACTTTTTCATAGCTTCACAAGGCAAAGATGAGGGGAAAGGCAGCTAGCCAGGGAGGGTTATCATGAAGGGGCGCCGGTAATCCTGAAAAACGAAGGCAAAGACTGAAAAGATGTTATTATAAAAGGTCGCTGATAACATGATCAAAGGCTAGGGTAAAGATAGGGAATGTGTTTATGGACGTTTTAATGCGGTGGTATTGATAATGAATGTTGGTCGTTGGTTTGTCGAGTAAATAATTTATTAGAGACAGTTATGTGTAAGGGGATTGGTGTGTGGAGGGGATTTGTGGAGACCATCCCCCTACAAATTCCTCTCCACCCCTACCAATCCCCTCTCTCGTTACTGTCTTCAATAAAGTTCTTACCTGACAAACCAACGGGTGGGTGAGGGTGATTGATAGTGTTGAAGGGGTTGGGGTGGAGAAGGCTAGAAGGTATAGAAGGGGTTTTCATGATGCATAATATGAAACTAGAACAACCAGTGTTCTTATCTAGTTGTGTTTCCTGGGCAGTGTCATAGCTCTTGGCCCAGCCTCGGCTATAGACAAGCCCTACTAATTCTTGGGCTCAAGAGTCCGATCATATATACTCTTGAAGCTGTCTGGGAAAAAGTGACAGGAATGTTAGTGAACTTGGTGACGAATGTTAAGTGGAAGAGTTGTGAGTTTGGTCTTAGTAGTACATTCTCATAATGTATACTAAAATGAGTTATGTACATATTTATAAAATTTACAAGCTTGTTTGAGAGGCTGTTTTACTTTAAATTTATAGCTATTCAACCTGCCCTCCAAGTAGGCAGTTTTAGCACCCGTTACGGTTCGTTCATTTCTGCCCTATCCAAGCTTTACAAAGATTTACGTTTTGTATCAGGTTAACCTAACTTAAGCTGTATTTAGGTATATTTACCTACAAGAACGTAGCATCATAAACTGGTGGCTTATGTCTTGCAGCTTGGGAACATACCATAGTGTCTTGGTATTGATATTCCCAGGCACACTGTTTAGGAGGCGGCGGGGAGGACTATTAGTTGTCAGTCATTCTTGTTGTTCTAGCAAATGTCTTTGGCAACTTTTATTTCGCAGTTGTGGGGAGGCCTAGCTGGACTGGGATTATCAGTAGCTAGGGCAGGTAGTAGACTGTTCCTGGGATTGTTGTCCCCGCGGGTTGTGGGGAGGCCTAGCTGGACTGGGATTATCAGTAGCTAGGGCAGGTAGTAGACGGTTCCTGGGATTGTTGTCCCCACGGCCCTACCTTGGATAGCCTCGCCATTAAGAAATTTTCATCGCGGTGTGAGAAAGCTTAGCTGTGCAGTAGTCATGGGTTATACACCAGTTGGTGAAAAATGGTATGGTGATGCCTACGACATGTGGAAAAAGACACCTGTGTACGTAACTTACGTTGTTCCTCACTGCAGTTGGTGACTGATGCGCTTAGACTGTCAGGTCAGTCTAATATTCTAACTGGTGCTCAACCCTCGTGCAGCCTACCTGGAGAGTATTCCGGGAATCAACACTCCCGTGGCCCGGTCCACGACCGGGTCTCCCGGTGGATCAAGGCCTGATCAACCAGGTTGTTACTGCTGGCCGCACAGTCCAATATGCGAACCACAGCCCAACTGATCCGGCACCAACTTTAAAGTATATGTCCAGCTCCCTTTTAAAGGCAGTCAGGAGTCTATTGGTAATTCCCCTTACGCCTGGTGGAGGAAGGCTGTTGAACAGTCTTGGGCCTCGGACACTTAGTGTTTTCTCTTAGTGTACCAATGCCGCCTGTCTGTAGTCAGTTTACGGCGAGTGATTTGTGTTGATCTTCATAGTACTTTCCACTGACTTGTGTTCTTGAGTAAAGTATATATACCCGCGTTGTTCACGAGTACTGGATGAAGTTAGTGCGTTGCGGAGGGCCATTCCAATTGTGGTATCTTCACACTTCTCGCAAGACAGCTAGTGAGAAAGTGATGGTTGATGCGTTTCCTTTGTCACTCTACCTTGGTGAGAAATACCTTGTAGTAAAACAGTATGGTAGCAGTTGTCATGGTTGAAATATCATTTCTTTGGTTAAGCTGCACTTGTTTCAGACGAACACAATGGTGTTTTAAAATAAAGGTTAAGCCTCTTTAACCGGGGGGGGGGATCAAATGCCCTGGTCAAGGTCACTTAATTTTATCATCATGACTCACGAAATCGTATTGACACGATTGCAAACAAACCATACCACGGGAATCTTATTGAAGCTAGCTGGCCCAGTGGCTTACGCGACGGTCTGGAGTTTTGAGACTCTGACCGCGGGTTCGAACCCCACCCGTGGTATAGTTTCTCATGTATTTTAGAAAATATATAACACGCTCTCATTGTTTAAGTGGGGAAAAAATAGTTCTGTCCTATACAGTTGTGCTTTAGAATTAATTAAATAGGATTTTTTTTTCAATAAGGTGCAGGATACTCTGAACCAGGTATAGGCACTGTGACGGCACTGAGGCACTCTGACGTTACTAGAGAACCAGATTGACCGGGTTTACCAGTAGGATGATAGCTGTTAGGAAGAGGGTGACGAGAGTATATCATGAACCTGTGCCCTAATGAGGACACATCAAAGGTATAGTGCTTCCGGCCCGTCTTACTCCCTCCTTCACGTTCAAGGAGTACAACAGTTATCGTAACTTCGATAGGGTGGATAACTAGAACCTTTAGAACAAAAGTTGCCAAGCCAGTGATCCTTTTCAGGTCACTTGTTCTAAGTCAAAATATTGTTGTATACTAACGGCACCCTAAAAGTCAGGCGAATTTGCTGAGCTATAAATAAACAGAATCCTTCACAGTTGGTATAAATTGAGTACTTAACATTACTGAACTACAAGTCCCTAGAACTGTACTCCTTACAACAGGGGTCTGCAAACTTTTCACTACGGGTTCCACATCGTATATTTTATACACTTTTTGCGGACCAAAGAAATAAATCTGTCTTATATATAAATATAAATGAATAAGTGACTGAAAATGACTTATTATTTTTACTATTTATAAATATTTGAAGTTGCTACTGGCCACAGTTTAGATCCCCCCCCCTTCCTTGGAACGTAAGCGCGAAAGACAAAAATCATAATATACAACTGGAAGATACTATAGGGATTGGTCCCAAAGACAGACACTGAAATTACTGATTAACACGAAGCTTGGCACACAGTGCAGGATACCTGCAATGAAAAGCACGAGAGCGATAAGTGTTAAGGGACCACGGTTTTTCAACGTCCTCCTTTTATGCATAAGGAAGATGTATAACAAACCCCTAACTGTTTTTAAGAGGAAACTGGACAGATTTCTCGAAAACAGTTCCTGGTCAGCCGGGTTGTGGGGCATATGTTGGTCTGCAGGCGGCTGGTACAAACAGCTTGATCGATCAGGCCAGCAACCAGGAGGCCCAGTCTAGGACCCCGCGACCCGGTCCCAGAAGCGTCTCCAGGTAAACTGGAGATAACTTCTATTTTGTCCCGCACATTCCCCCTTCCCCAGCCTCTGCCAAGCTCCCCACTTCCTGCCCTTTCCCCAGCATCTGCTAACTCCCCCGCATTACCCCCCTCCCTTCTCTCACCCATCTCAATCCTCACCAGAGGAAATATTGGGAGAAAAAGTCATGAATCAATCACTGGACTTCTCATTTCGGTTCTTTTGGGAGGTTTCAAGAGACAAATTTATGAGTTGGGTGGATGCTTGGGTGGGGGGTGGGGTGGATATGTGCTGGTTGCTGTGTAGGTAGGCGAGTGTACTCTCATCTATATGTACTCGCCTGTGTGGTTGTAGGGATAGATTCTTAGCTTCTGACCCCGCCTCTAAACTTGCCGCTTGTCTGATTCACTCTCTCCTAGTGTGCGTTTGCGAAACTGGTCCACGTGTTTCTCCGCACCAGGGAATCTAACCCGGGACCTTGCATGGGAAGGCGTGTGTCAGAAAGAAAAGTAAGGAAGGGGCTAGTGTTTGTTTAGGGAGGTCAGTACCAGAATGTGGTGTTGCCATCTGCGTTGGCCACTGCAGACTAGACGGCAGAGCCGCTACCGCAGCCATTGATGGCAGGCCTACCCACATGTCTAACTTTGGCCTGCCTGTCAAGCATTATAAATAATATTGAAGAGTTGAAGAATTTGAATGTCTGTAGTAATGCAGTTAAAGCCAAATTAGATCTGTAATTCACTATGATAACTTGCAGATGTGAACACTGATGAATGTTAGTTACGGTAGCCAAGCTTAGGCTTGGTTAAAAGTACTTCTGTTAGTTTGAGTTTACGCAGACGATGATAAACTAAGTGAAAATTATGCAGTTAACCTTAAGGTCACATTGTTTTAGCATTGACTGATGACTTATTGAGGATTCTAGAGTGCACCGTTCAATCTCCCGTCAAGATGTATTAAAATAAGATGCCAGAAATTCTTAGCAAGTGTCCTCAGTTTTCTTATAGTAAATGATAAACTACCCAAATTTATTCTTTGTTCCTTTTGGGCCAGATTCTTAAGCCTTTGTGCATCCATAAATAGGATGTATGTGGGGTTCACAAGTACCCGTCTCAGCGGCAAAATCCTAATCTAATCCTTAGGTGTGTTAGCCTGGTGTCCTGGAGGCAAAGCTTGTATCTTCGATGAACCCTAAACTGACTTGTGTTCGTATGGTTACACTTAGTCCACACACACAGATTTTTTTCTGCTAACGTCGATCTGTCTGTTTCTTACTCCCACATATTTTAATAAGGATTTTTATTGGAATAGGTTAAGAATTCTTAATATTTTATATCATGCATTCTCTCATCTCGCATTGCCAAGGCACTGTATAATCCTTCCTGGTTTAGCGCTAGCTCAATAAATTTAACAGTCCTATTTCAGGGTTGATCTTGTTATTATTTTGCAAGTTTTACTTACTGTACAAAATATAAGTTTTGAACTCGTTGAAGATTTGTTCTATCAGTGGTACTTTAACGTGAATAAGTTAATGAGAATTTCTATAGACTAATTGTTTAAGTGGTTAAATTATGTGGAGGTAAAATTCTTAACCGTTCATGTATCTTCCACAGGTAAGAGCTGAGCAACGAAGACTGGACTAGTAACGCCACCAGGTATGTTAACACAAGTATACAGGATGAACCTCGACACCGAAACTCTCCAAAGAAATGCTTGTTCCACATGCGTTTATTTTTTATCCACAGGACTCTGCTTGGGATTATCGGTTCTGTCTGGAAGTCTTAAACACGTAACCATGAAAGAGCTGAATACAAAAGCATTCATTGTCTTTATAAAATGTCCCGCTGACAGTCTGAAGGAACTTCAAAAGCAGAATGAGAACGTGGAAGACTACAGAAAAAAAGACAGTTTGCCGACTACTTAAAAGACCCCAAATATTAAAATAAATGAAAGAGAAGATAATAGAAATTACCGATATGGAACAGGGGTATGATGAAGACAAAATGCCATTCAGGAAATAGGAAAATAAAAAATATTTCTCCACTTCTCGAATATTAAAGTTAAAAACACCTCTGTATTAGTCCTCATCCTAAGGGAGGTTCATACATCGATGACTCCTCTTAAGGGAGGTTCATACATCGATGACTTCTCTTAAGGGAGGTTCATACATCGATGACTCCTCTTAAGGGAGGTTCATACATCGATGACTCCTCTTAAGGGAGGTTCATACATCGATGACTCCTCTTAAGGGAGGTTCATACATCGATGACTCCTCTTAAGGGAGGTTCATACATCGATGACTCCTCTTAAGGAGGTTCATACATCGATGACTCCTCTTAAGGGAGGTTCATACATCGATGACTCCTCTTAAGGGAGGTTCATACATCGATGACTCCTCTTAAGGGAGGTTCATACATCGATGACTCCTCTTAAGGGAGGTTCATACATCGATGACTCCTCTTAAGGGAGGTTCATATATCCATGACTCCTCTTAAGGGAGGTTCATACATCCATGACTCCTCTTAAGGGAGGTTCATACATCCATGACTCCTCTTAAGGGAGGTTCATCGATGACTCCTCTTAAGGGAGGTTCATACATCGATGACTCCTCTTAAGGGAGGTTCATACATCAATGACTCCTCTTAAGGGAGGTTCATACATCAATGACTCCTCCTTAAGGGAGGTTCATCGATGACTCCTCTTAAGGGAGGTTCATCGATGACTCCTCTTAAGGGAAGTTCATACATCGATGACTCCTCTTAAGGGAAGTTCATACATCGATGACATATAAACGAGTAAAGACATGAAACAAATAGTGAAGCTGACCAGTAACCTTATAGATTACATCAGTCAAATACTGCATTATTTTCGGTAAGTTTGTCAAAGCTTCAAATTACTGTGTATATCTAATAGGACAAATCCTACAGATTTCGGAATGGAAATAGGTAATACCCCCACGCGCGGCACTTGTTTCTTGGAATGCGATGCTTCGGTAGAATGTATATTAGCATGAACTCTTAAGGGCTATATGACCCTTGTAGGTTTAGCGCTTTTTTATTATAATAATGAACTCTGAGGTTCTTTATGGAAACGTAGATTTGATTGCGGTCCCCGGGGGGGGGAGAGTTTTAAAAAAATGTATACATAACCCCCTTTCCTCTATAGCGTCGGTAGCAGTGACCAAAAAAAAATTGCAGACCACATCGCTAAGGCCATGTAAGTGTTTTTGAAAAGGTGTTGTACCTTTTAGCTTGCTTATTTTAACTCTAGTCAGCATGACTTTACATTAGGAAGATTCTATCATAATAGATCATTGGCAGAAATCAAAACGCTGATATGATCTTCAAGTATTTTGCAAAGGCATTTAACAAATGTTGCCACGTAGTAATGTAATTCACAAAATACAATGTAATTCACAAAATACAGTAGGTGTAACAAGACTAAGTAAGGGAAGGAATGTTCAGATTTCTTACAAATTGTTGTAAGTAGTTAAAATCAGTCATAGATAAAAATACTGTCAGGTTACAGCTCTCGAAACAGGTCACGAGTGTTAAGAACGTGTTTTATTGTAGCAACGTTTTAATCTAAGTTTTATTAAGTAATAAACCTTCTTGTAGGTGGAACGTACTAACGAGAGAGATTCTTTAAGTGTTTCTTCAATCTTTCTTAAACATACTGATCAAAATTGATTTTTTAAAATATAGGACGCATTGATGTATAGCGAACACTAACTTTAAATGTGTGAGCGAAGTACACTACATAGTTTTTTTTTTTTTTTATATAATTTCTTTCAAGGGAGGACTTTGGATGTAAGAAATTGGAGTCATCCTCCCCTTCCTGGAGGGTATTCCGGGGATCAACGCCCCTGCGACCCGGTCTACGATCAGGCCTCCCGGTGGATCAGGGCCTGATCAACCAGGCTGTTACTGCTGACCGAACGTAGTCCAACGTACGAACCACACCCCGGCTGATCCTTAAACCAAATTACGTCCCATTTCCCAGGTCACTTACGGGCTCAGCGCTTTGTCGTGAATATTACAATGCAGCTGTATGTATGCACGTATTTTTTTTCCTAATATCAGTGTTATGTTTGTCCCGGCGGATGTTTCTTGTAGATAAACGTTGAGGTGTCGGAGTGAAGTGCGCCGGACGGAAGACTGGCTGTTCCTCTCAGGACTTTGTCAGGGGTTGTTTTTTCCTGGCTAGTGGAGTAATGTCATACCAGATGATGTCACACTCCTTATCACGGAATCGTAATAACGCAATTGTAAACAAACAATCGTACGGGTGGGTTTGAATAAGAGCTATTGGACTATGTGAGGCTGGTAAACCAAGCATTATATTGTTCAGGATTTTTTTTTAAAGCTGAATTTGAATTTTTCCACTGAGTTAAAGCAGTTTTTATGATTTAAAAAAAATGCTGGGAGTAGAGTATAAAATTCTAATTTTTCATGTCTGAAATTTGGTTGAGGGCCGATATGTTTATAGAGGAATATTCTCCTTATCTCATCGAGGCCTGGTCACGAACGGGGCCGCGGGGGCGTTGACCCTCCGAACCTCCCCTCCCGATAGATAGCATTAGAAAATAGAGTAAATGATGAGAAAAGAGGCACTCAGTATGAGCTTTAGTTGTGTTGACAGCGAGGGAAGGAGGTTGCGAACTTGCATAGAAGTCTGTTTACTGACGGTCAATAGCAGGAAGGTAGAGAGGCCGGAAGAGGTGGGAAGGGGAGGAATGAGGCGACAGTTTTAAGAAGGAACCGAAGTGGAAGATTGGTTAGTCACTTTTTCCTAGTGGACCAGTCGTGATTTCTTATTAATAGTTGAGTGACCATTGTTCGTACAATCTGGTCATAGAAACTTGTGCAAAGATACTCACAAGTTGCACAAGTGTCTTAATTCTGCATCTTTTAGGTATTGTATACCATTTATGTACAGTCTGGCCCTACACTGGAAAGGAAATATTACAAAAATAAGAACTATTAAGAAGCGTACAGGAACCTACTGTGTACTGAAAGTTAACACAAGTACCTTTATGAATTTGTGACAGTGTAGAAAGCTACAAAGGTGCCAGTTATCATTTTATTCCCTTTGGAGATTTATAACTCTGTAAATTTGTAAATATTATGTTCTTATTTTATGCATGAGTAGTTTATTTAAACCAAGTAAAACTTGTGTAGCCGTAAATAAGCAAAATTAAAACAAGAAATGCCAGGAAGCTTTCAAATGGTTACGTATACACTCATGGTGGGAGAATGAGTTGCATTTGTTACTATGTATGGGTTTTTACATTTATGGACAAGTGCTAAACCCACGAGCCTTTTCCCCACCAGACGAGCCTGGCCCATGGCCGGCCTCCTGGAATAGAAAGAGTTGAAACTCGTCAAAGGTATATAAGGAAGGAAGGGAGGGGAGAATATCATAATGGGGGAGGCGCTAAACTTTATAAGTTAAGAAATGTACAATACCTGGGTATATTTATTGACACATTTCGCCCACCAAGGGGTTTTGTCAAGCGTCAGGGAGAGGTATGGAGATTTGTTCAGTGAGAGAAGTATTGTTCTCCGGCCGCTTCCCTTAGCACCCACTTAGCCCCTCACACTCAGGCTAGGCTACTTAAGAGAATGTTCTAAGTGATACTTCAAGAAAAATGTTAAGATATTACAGGTGGAGATGTCTTAACGGGAAGCGCATTAATATTATAAAAGTATACCCTGGGGTGTTACGGAGGTCAACGCCCCCACGGCCCATGTAATATTTCTGAGGATCATCGCCCCCGCGGCCTCGATCTCCGACCAGACTGTACGTATTCGTGAATGATAACTCGACTAACACCTTTCAGTGTACAGTACTGGAGCGCAGTGCTAGTTTGAAGATTTTTTTTTTTAATTTATATTCGGGAAATATATGTATATTTCAACACCTACGTATTTTTATCATTTTACCTTAAATATTCCTTTTTCTGATTCAGTCTGTTCTGTTGTAGATTCGCCGGTATAATCGCCCGGCCCGGGCCTTTTCCAAGTGGTGGCCCGGCCTTGGCTCCCTGTCCAGGGAGTGTCTCAAACCAATGTCTGCCATGGGAGGAGGTACAAGTACCTCCTCGACTTCTGGGACGAACTATCTCCAGGCCTAGCCCCATTCCCCGCCCCCACGGGGCTCTGAGGGAGAAGCTAGGCACCTTGGGCTGCCACAAACCCCGCCCACACTGGGCTCGAAGGGTATGGCAGCTGCATAACAGCAGACGATGTCAGGAGGTGCAAAGACAGCAACACTACAGGATCCTTTTGGAGTCACACCCCAGCTTTGGACATTAAACCCGAGGGCTGGGGAAGCTCAAGAATGGTGCTTGCTGTGTGTTGGTGCTGCTACCACTACACTTTCGTTGCACACTCTTCTTGATTCAATCTTGAACTCGTATTCCCTTTTCTGCTTCAATCCTGGTCTCTCATATTTCCCTTTACCTCTCAGGTGCGTGCCCTGCCCCTGGGCAGCATTAGCCAGGGAAGGACTGCAACATGTCTTGGGCAGGAGGCCTCGGGTGCCAGGTATATCATCTTGTCATCCTAGTTCCCGTAGGCCCTAGTTCATGGGCTCTCGCCCGTCAGAATCCGGGTTAGTGCTCCATGGTTTCTGGTAAGAAGTTTGCTTATTGGCTATATTTCAGTTTATTGATCTTGAACTGTGGTCCGGCTCAATGGGTCTTGATAAAATCCTGAAAAATAAGATAATATGTACGTGTAAAGTCATTTAATGCCATGTCTTCCTTTACTGTCGCCTTCATCTTCCCACCAGCTTTGCCCTCAACGTCTCTGACATGAAGAAGAGTCTAGGGGGTGAGTGAATAACGCCTTCAACCTTCTGTTACTTAGTCTTCCATAGCTCCTGTGATCTAAATTTTCATTTTCTCTGAATGCTTAGAATTGAGGGTGAATTAAATTGGTAAAGTGAACTGAAAAAGTTTATGTATTAAAGGATTTTTAATAGGTTTATGCAAATGTCAACCAGAAACAGAATTATGAACAATGTAGGTAACCTACAGGAAGAAAATATCCAAACACGTATTTGGAAATAGGGTTACGGGTGTGTGGAGCAAGTTAGTGCATAGCGTCAGTGATAAAAATTCGCTGGAAAGTTCCAAGCACGGGTTGGATAAGGACAATAGTGATAATGGTTGTTAATAGAAGCAGCCTCGCCTTGGATAAACGACTTCTACAGTTCTTTATTCTAGTTATCTTCTTTCTGTAACTTATTATCTTTAATTCTGACTCGTCCACTGCCAATATTTCCCCGCTCCAACACTTATCCCATCCTACTCTCCCTCCACAACCGTCGTCCCCCTTTCCTACGCTTCTCGTCCCCTCCTCTTCCGTAATACCTTCCCCTGCTTCATCTCTTTCCCCTCCCCTCTCGCTCCCCTTCCGTACCCCCCCATTCCGCAAATACCCCCTGCCAACTCCCCCTTCTGTATTATCTGGAGGATAAAACAAAGGGCTCACCCGGATATCTTTAAAAAAATCCCGGGCATTTTTAAAGACGAGCGTCCTGAGAAGAATGGGCCGTCGGCTCTTTGTAACGCTATTATTTCCTCGGAATAAAACATCACAATAATAAATTTTTCAACATATTAAATTTTTTTTTCTCTTGTCGAAGAAAGTAAAAATTTTTATTAAGAGTTTTTCCTTTGCCCGGAATATAAATTTGGTTTGTGACAGACACGACAATTAGCTGTGTTTTATTTATATATTTTCATTTTGATGGTTTTTTTTAATATGTTGAAAGTGTGTATATATAAAAGAGAACAGTTAAGAAAATTATAATTTGAAATCTTGTTTAAAATTTAAGTTTGCGAAAGTTTCCCTTTGTACATTATTTGTTAGGAAGAGTTGAAGTGTTTACTATTGTAGGAAAGTCTACGTGACATTTCCTGACTGGTAGCTCAGTAGCCTCTCACAGGGTGTTTGTAGCCTCGCACTGTGGTAGGTGTTTGTAGCCTCGCACTGTGGTAGGTGTTTGTAGCCTCGCACTGTGGTAGGTGTTTGTAGCCTCGCACTGTGGTAGGTGTTTGTAGCCTCGCACTGTGGTAGGTGTTTGTAGCCTCGCACTGTGGTAGGTGTTTGTAGCCTCGCACTGTGGTAGGTGTTTGTAGCCTCGCACTGTGGTAGGTGTTTGTAGCCTCGCACTGTGGGAGGTGTTTGTAGCCTCGCACTGTGGGAGGTGTTTGTAGCCTCGCACTGTGGGAGGTGTTTGTAGCCTCGCACTGTGGGAGGTGTTTGTAGCCTCGCACTGTGGGAGGTGTTTGTAGCCTCGCACTGTGGGAGGTGTTTGTAGCCTCGCACTGTGGGAGGTGTTTGTAGCCTCGCACTGTGGGAGGTGTTTGTAGCCTCGCACTGTGGGAGGTGTTTGTAGCCTCGCACTGTGGGAGGTGTTTGTAGCCTCGCACTGTGGGAGGTGTTTGTAGCCTCGCACTGTGGGAGGTGTTTGTAGCCTCGCACTGTGGGAGGTGTTTGTAGCCTCGCACTGTGGGAGGTGTTTGTAGCCTCGCACTGTGGGAGGTGTTTGTAGCCTCGCACTGTGGGAGGTGTTTGTAGCCTCGCACTGTGGGAGGTGTTTGTAGCCTCGCACTGGGGGAGGTGTTTATAGCCTCTGACTGGGGGAGGTGTTTATAGCCTCTGACTGGGGGAGGTGTTTATAGCCTCTGACTGGGGAGGTGTTTATAGCCTCTGACTGGGGGAGGTGTTTATAGCCTCTGACTGGGGGAGGTGTTTATAGCCTCTAACGGGGGAGGTGTTTGTAGCCTCGGACTGGGGAAGTGTTTGTAGCT
This sequence comes from Cherax destructor, assembly GCA_009830355.1. Lineage (NCBI taxonomy): Eukaryota > Metazoa > Arthropoda > Malacostraca > Decapoda > Parastacidae > Cherax > Cherax destructor. The sequence continues at coordinate 248,959 of WNWK01000588.1, forward strand.
TCGGACTGGGGGAGGTGTTTGTAGCTTCGGACTGGGGGAGGTGTTTGTAGCCTCGGACTAGGGGGGAGGTGTTTGTAGCTTTGTTTTTTGGGTTGCCTCGTGCTGGGGGAGTGTTTGTAGACTTGTACCGGGAGGGGGTGGGTAGTGTTTGTAGCCTCGTGCATTTTCGTGAGGCGTCGGTAGCTATGGACACTCATTCTCCATTATAAAAATATTAATACAATGAATAAGGGCCATAAATGCGTCATTGATAATATAAATTAATTCCATGAGTTCATTGTCATAGCCTCGACACTAATTTGTCAGGAGATCAAAATAAAAGTCTGAATTAATTAAGACAGGAAGATTCCTCCAAACAAGGCGATGGCCATTATGTTATTTTTAAGACTGTGTAATATAATGAAGATGTGCTGTGATAGGGAACTTGCAGTTAACTTTTTTTCTGCAGAGTTTATTAAGCTTAGTAATATTGACTCTCCACCCAAGCAAGCCACCACTACCCCTTCCAGAACTATCCCTCTCCCCATCCTTCCCCACCTCTCCACCTTTTCCTACTTTCCCGTCCTTCTCCCTCCTCATAATCCTCATACCTACCACTCCTCCCTCCTTCGCTCCAAGGTAATTTGGAGGATAACACCTCTAACTTTATATTCACAAATACCTATGATCTGGTATGAAACTGATCGTTATCTAAGCTCAGACCTGGTAATCTCGACACTAATTTCCCCCGTTATGCTTTATTAGCACTAAACATTAAATGGGAACAAATCATAACAAACTTGAATACCAAGTCGACATGTTTTCCAGTTAGTTACACAGTCCTTAGAATTCCCGGTTGAACATGGAACCAACATTTAATAAGTTACTTTTCTTGGAAGAAGTTAGCGTATATTTATTTGTTTACGTGTAATTCGGTGTAATTCACTGATAATAACAAAATAAGTAAGCAGTTTTTCTTTGAAGTCTGGCATCACAAAACAAGTGTTCCATCTCGGATCATGATCTTTGTCCCGAACTTAAAAAAAAATAGAAGGATGGGTGGTAAGAGTAACGTAAGTATAAATTATCTCGATAGGAGGAGCGTTGAGGCACCAGGATATTTTCTTTAGTCACTCTGCTACCATTAAGGAAGCAACGAAAGTTCCACTGTTGGTGGAGACAGCCAGTTAACAAGGTCACTCAGTCTGAACAATGAAAAAAAGTACTTTTTAGAAAAAATAAATAAAATGGAACTAAAGTTGGACGACTTTATTTAATAATAATGTTTTGTGTAGAGCAAGAACCCATCTGCGGAATGGAATCGAACTCAAAATAATGCGAATTCTTCCATTATGCAACGGCAAAAACCACCTTTAGCAGTAAATACTAAAGTCTGATGGAACTTTCACTGACACCCAACAAACTAATGAAAAAAAATATAAATCATAATTAGACAACTCAGTGAGTAGACTAGATAAACAACCCACACGAGGTGTACTAGTGATACTGAACCCCAGCATGAGTTGACACCCTTGACTGCTTTGCTTCAAGCGCAAGTAAGACTTTCCCATCTTATTTGCGCTTGAACTTCATATTTACCAAAAAATTACACAAAATCTATATAGTATTATTATTTTAAATATGCTAAGGAAAGCCAAGGTGGAGAGGGCTGAGAGACAGGCGTTATCTTACAAGCCTGAAGCGGCCACTCCTTCCCTTCATATTTTAACTTCCATTTGTTTTATTTCTTTAGATCCATAACCCTTTACTCTATTACTTTCAACCCAGCCAGCGAGTATTACCCTCTCCCTATCTTTGGACTCGTCCTCCGTCTTCCCTCTGATTCTTTCCTTCATTCCCTCTTCACTTCTCTCCTCCTTCCTCCAGGGCTGTAGTATCGGCTGGCCCACAGACTTCATGGACCTTAGCCTCTGCCTCTGCTGCTACCGAGACTTGAGAGGATTGCTGTTCCCTCTTACTGCACTACTTCTGGCTATTTGCTGCTCATACCGCCGATGTTGCTACAGCTGGTCTGTCTGCAAATTTATGTGTGTACTTTAATGCAGGATAACAGGAAAACCATCCTCCTTGATGGGCGGATTAGGTAAATTTTGTTCTTGCAAAGTATCAGAAATCAGAGGGAGCATACAGGGTGGTGCATCTGATTTTGATAAAATTGTGATTGGCCGTTTTGCTTTTCATGGGCAAGGCATATCCTTCCTTATGACACCTGTGCGCGTTTGCGTCTTTTATTGGCTTTGTGTGAATATTATCTCGTGTGTTGATATCTTAGTGTAGCTAAGGTTGGTAACATTTTATAAAATTTAGATATGTAGACAATTGTAAGGGGTAATAACGGCTTATTGAAGTAGCCACTGATGACGTTATTATCGCCACTTATTAGGCTGTTTATTACTAGTAATAATGGTAGGATTACCGAAAAATGTTAGGTAAATGGACACAGATGCAAGTAATGTTACATTTTTATTTTGGTAGCGTCTCGCTCTCCAAGAGCTTTGTCAAGCCGTTTCAGCCTGGCAAAGCTCATGGAGAGCGAAACGTTACCACAATAAAATGTCATATTGGTTACATCTGTGTTCATTTACCTGTCCATTACTGTTTTTTATGGCAGCATGTACACTCGCAGGAATGGCTCTACAGTATACACTCGCCGCTCAGGACAAAATCTAGAAAAAATACTCAGTTTTACCAGCTTGAGTGCCACAAAGTAGTGTCGCTCGCATTGAATGACCCACGCTGGCTCACTGCTTCACACAAATGTAATACACTTTTACCCTCCCCTCAAGCACCTCTCGCTACTTAAACTTTGTAGCTTTTTTTTTCTTTAATTAAGAGGGGGGGAGAGTTGTAGAGGTTGTGGCAGTAGTTCACCTGTGCTTGGATTGCAAAGTTGTACTCCTGTAGCCCGGCCTGAGGTCTTGGTGGAAGTACCAAGCATCAAAGACGACTTCATTATCTGGCACAGTGCGGCCTGGCTGGCTGCCTCTGGCCTCCACAGCTGTATTGACTGGGTAAGAGTTTAAACACGAGGATCACTGCTATGAACCAACACTAGACAACTTTATTCAAATTATTACTAGTGGGATGCGCCTCTCCCTTTGACAGTAGTGTACAAGTCTCCATACTGTTGCTTCAACTTCACATTGTTCCAGACTATGGAGCAGAACACTTCTCCAGGCTGAGGGACTGACTACCTCAGAACTAAGTCTTCAAGGGTGATGGACCGATTACATAGTCTTCTCTACTGCTCCTGCTGACTCCTCTGTACTCGACTGAAGAAGCCTACTGTGTAGGCGAAACGTTTCGGAATGAAGATATCTGTTGCACAAGTATCTTATCAACTTGTCTATATTATATACCGTTATGCTTAGATCATATCTATCATTTTTTTCCCCTTATGGGTTTAGCGTTTCCCTATAATGTACAAGACACAGTGTATAGTGGCATTCTCTTATAAGTGCAACAGCGCTTTAAAAAATGCGAAAGTTAAAAAAAAAAGTAATCGGCATCTGAGTGAGACAGGTTTCACACACGTCACTACTCGGGGAGAAAGTCTATCATAATGCTACTGGATGGACCGAAACTGTCTTTTTTCTCCAGAGCATGGATTATTTTGAGTGACAGATGGTCATGGTGCCACAGTTCCTGGAGAGCAAAACGTTGCCACAATAATGTCACATTAGTTGCATATGTGACCTTTTACTTAGCATTTTTGTTGTTTAATAAGTCAACCGAGGTCGTTGGTGTTGAAGCTTCATCAGTATACACTTGTCTGTACACAGTTCCTTCAAAAGGGGCTGTCTTAATATTGGTGAAACGTTTTTGAGCCAAGGAAATGGAGCTATTCTCCTTGGTACAAACCTGATTTTCATTTCCCTAAGCACTGTTTAACCTCATGGGTTTAGAGCTTCCTAGTGTGATGCTGCTGTACAACATTTAGCGTTTTGTGACGCATCTCACTGGTTCCCAGTGTTTGAGTCGCTGTCAGAGCGACGAACTTTTTAATCGATTATAACTGTTTTATAATATTGAACAATAGGAGTTAGCGGTAGTGGGGTGACCAGGTGGTCATGGGTCACACGTGCTCACTCCTCCGTAACCCACGCTCTTCCTCGTGTGCAGGTGTAGTGCCCACACCTACCAGTATGAAGGCACATGTGTAATGTTTTACTGGAATTACGTTGCAGTAAAATGTTCCTGTGTTGTTCATACCCACACGCTCTTCCTGCCGTAAGTTCTTACCTCCAGTTTGATTGTTTTTACTAAGATAGTTTTAAACCAAGCGTGTTTAGTTATTTTTCCACCTCCATGGCCAGCAGAAAGGGGCTTCGTGATTAGCTATTGGAGAATCGTGTCTCCAGCTCTCCTTGCTCTGACTTATTCGCTTCCTTAGGACTTCACACGAAATGTATCCCATAAAACGAACATCGGGTGAAAGTCCAGAGTTTCTGGAGATGGTTTTGTGAAAGTAGTCTTGTAACATTTAATGGGACAGCTTATTTAACTTGAGGGTTGATCATGCTCGAGTGCTCTTCAAATTTCAAGCTTCCTCTCTACAGTCATTTATGACGGCAACCAGGGCGTTAGAAGCAGCCTCAGCCAAGCTTGTGTTCCGCGCACTGTAACTGACTTTTTCCTCTGTCAGTCATTGATCAGAGCCGGCATGATGACCCCATTCTCGTCCACACTCCAGAAGACATTTTTCTTGTCACTGAGAGACCCAGAAAAATGACTTTCATCCTCTGTAAGCACATTTGAAGTTGCTTTTATAGCGAGCGCACCCTTCATGGTGATGGGATCTTAATCCATGGAACTGAAGCTCTTTCCAGAAACCAAATCTCACTACTACTTATTCTCTTTTCAAAGTAGGATATGAAGCAGTGCCGCTTATAATAGTTTTTACCAAGGAAACAACCTCGTTTAAGACCAAAATAACTGAAATATTTCACGTTTACTTCACGTTTATCCTCTTCCCTGGGAAAGGAAATAGATGGAAGGAATGAGATGGGTAGGGGGATGGGGACGGGGACGGGGACGGGGACGAGACTAATGCTGGGAATGGGAACTAATTGTGTGAGGTTTTGAAGGGAATAGAATGGGTAGATAATATTACGGGATTTATGATGGTCAGGCAGACCCACTGGGGTTTAAAAGGCAAGCGAATGTGTGTAGATGACAGCCTTGATAATGGAGTAAATGTTACTGCAAGTTTTGACTGTATTGTTTTGACTCTGCTTGGATTTTAGTCAGTGATCATCTTTTTTTTTATGTACTTTTTGTCAAATTTGTCATGAACCCCAGTTACATTTTTATTAAACTTTAGCATCATTCCGAATAAGTAACTTTGAGGTAACTTTTAGCAGTGTTATCAGTGATGTAGTTGTTTAGAAACCCACAAGTTGAAGAGTGGCGCCACTTGTCAAACATTTGGGAATCTTTGAGGAAACGTTTCGGCAGCCAGTGGAGAAAAGTTTCTTCAATAAAGATTACAAAATGTTACCCAAGTCTCATTCCTCAATTCCATCAGTAAATTACATGGGTAAAGCTGCACGTACACAATTCTAAAAGCGCTGTATAACTTATTAGCAAAGTTTGTCTACAGAGAAATGTCATTTTCTGTGCCGAGATCCATAAATTGCAGTAGGCCTACTGCAGTCTATCTTTATTCACATATTTTTGTTGGAGGAGGGGGTGATAGGGAGGTAAGAGTCCAGGGGATGGTGTTAATAGTAATTAAGGGCTATTTAGTCGTGTTGACATCCGTCCTCCACAGGCTGAGGCCGCTTTTTGTCTTGGCCCAAACTATCATTGCAGTTTTGGCTACCTCTTTGTGTTCTGTAAGCATTTGTTTTTTATTTATCATACGCTCTTTGTTGCTTGTTTTTTTCTCTGTGCTTGTTTTCTTGCTGGAGGGGGGGGGGGAGAGTCTTGATTTCTTTTTCCGCTGGTTTGTTTCTCTCGCTCTCCCCCTCATGCTCTTACTCTGGGGGTGTTCTCACTGCCCGACGCCTTTTAAAAAGTTACGCTATACATAATTTTAGTCACGAATCTCGACATTTTCAATGGGAAGGGTAGTATGGAAGGGAAGAGTGGTACTGGTGGTGGTGGAAGGGGGAAAGATATTTGCGTGAAAGGCATGCGATCATGGCGGGAAAATTTATAGCTTGAAAAATGGGCTCCTTTGAAAGATTTTTTTTTATCGTGGCGAAAAGTTTGTTTACTTCGCTTAAGATGAGAAAATGGCGGTAAGACAGTGTTAACATGGGTTATTGTTTATTAAAACGCCTAGTAGTTTTGTGAAGAAATTACATCGTTTTTTTAGTTCCCAAACTTCAGACACCTTGGAAAATATCGTAAAAGAAGTTTAATAGGAATCGTAAGACAGGAATAGGTATCGCAAAAGGCATGGTGATAGGTAACGCAAAGGCATGGTGATAGGTATCGTATTGGACTTATTGACGGCATCATGGCCGGGATCTGCAGCATTGTACTTCAATATCCACATTTCTCGCTAGGCTGCTTAATATTTATTTATGACCGTATAACTAGTTCATGAAAATTGGTAGTTTCAACTCTATCCTTAGTTCAACTATTCTATAACTGATTGATAGTTCAATTTGTCTGTTAATTGCTTGATAAATACGACATATGCAATACCTGGGTATTTTATCGAGACTCCGCCTGCGTAGTAGACTTTTTCACTTTAATGCAGTCATGGGGACAGTCTTTTATAGTGAAGTGGAGAGAGATGTAGCAGTTGTAGACTTGATCACATGGGGCGGGGCTCACTTGTGCAAGTAGGTCAGGTTCATAAGAATAGCCAGTATTTAAGGAAACTCAGAACTTTCACGCTAAACTTTTTCGTGTCTTCATTCTTTTTAAATCTTAAGCCCAGTTGCAATAAAGTGCTTAGTTATTTCAGTTTTTATTTAAAACTGTATATTTTATTCCCTTCGTTTATATTTCACATCAGACATTAACTTTTCATGAACCTTTTTTAAAGAATGAGACTGTTCTTAATGTTAAAAAATAATGTTGCTAGGCGTTTGTACGTTCTAATGTTTAGAAAATGATGTGTCCAGTGTGTAGCGTAGTGTTAAACGCAGAGGTTAGGTAAGGTTCGTCAGGAAACAAGACAAGTCTTTCCTGACGCGGGTCTTAGATAATGACCCGCCGTTGAAGCTTTTGGTCATCTGACCGAGGCCTTCCACTGGCTTACCCCTCCACCCCTTTAAAAATTATGATCAGAATGAGCATTGAATAACCAACTTTATCATGCTGTATGATGACAGAGATAAAAAAAAGCTCTCAATGTATAGTCACCCTAGTGTGACACTACTCTAAATGGCTTTTAACGGATACTACTGCTCTTTTTTGTTCTTTTATACATAAATTAGGATTGTTCTTCATGTACACACACACACTCCCCCCCCCTTGTCTATAACTACGTTAGATATAGAGTTAATTTGGAGGCTTCCATTATATTCTTAAGCGCTAAATCAGTATGGATCATACAGTGCCTAGGGAATGAGAGATAATCAGTTATGTCGTAGGATTGATCAGAGGAAGCGGCGGTTAGTTCTAATTCCTTGGATTAAGAGCCCTTCAGCATGACGCGCCCCTTAGCTGTCTTCAAGAGGGAACTCTTCAGATTACTCTTAAAAAAAAGTTCCTGATCAGCTGGGTTGTTGTGCATACGATGGACTGTGGGCGGCAGGCACTAACAGCTTGATCGATCAAATAATAAGCATTTTTATTATTATTATTATTAGGCCAGCAGCAAGAGGTCTGGTCTGGGGCCGGGCCGCGGGGGCGGTGACCCCCGGAATCGGCTTCAGGTGAGACTGTATACTTCAGTATTTGTTTGCCGGGGTCGGCTCATAGCTCCTGGCCCCGCTGTTTCATAAGTATCTATCGATTTTACATTTGACAAAGTAGTCCCAAATCATGCCCAATCTTGAAACTGTGTATGATGATTGGATGGAGCATCTCTCATTTGGTCCCACTGGCATCCCAGTGTGTGGGGGAGGGCGTGGAGACAAAGCCCGCATCCCCCTCCTCCTCCCTTGTTACAAATATAATAATCATCAATATCCGCCGTGTTGTCTACCCCTCGGGGTGAGGGGAGGCGAAAGGAGGGTTGGGAGTTAGGCGTTCACATACGTTCACACGTGTGTATATACGCCAGCTAGTACATACATGATGGCAGCTGCGAGATGTTGAACACCATAGAGACGCATGACGGTACTTTTTAGTCTGTGGTTAGTGGATGCCAGTAGGTGAAGTGGTGCAGGCAAGCACTATATACAGCTGCAAGAGTAGGTATTATCAGTCCATGGAGGCCAGAAATGAAAAACTGGTTTATAATCGTTGAAGCGGAGGCTGGAGTTATGCATAGACCCATGCAAAACACCTTACCCTAGCTCTAGTTTTCTTCATTCCTCGCAGTTTTGACGAGACTGGGCCGCGGGGGCAATAATCTCCGAAATCAAGAAAGGGAAGGGATAGGGAATCACTTACGTTAGGACTTTTCTGAATGATTAACCCCATTTTTTGCAGACAACTAACATTGTGACTTGTGTTTTCACAGGAATGAGTGGTCAACATAACGGGTTTAAGGTGTTTAGTAGTACGAACAGATAGATTATGTACAGTATTTAGTCCTCCAATCGCAGCAGTTTGTTGAAGTGTGGTGATGGCGGCATTAGGTGTTTTATAGGTGACTTTGTGGGTGTACTATTGGTGACGTATTGGGGTGGGGGTTGTAACGTGGTGTAGTGTGAGGGAAGTGGTGTGGGGGTTGTAACGTGGTGCAACGTTGGGGGGGGGGAAGTGGTATGGGGAAGGGGTAATGCAGGTTAGTAGTAAAGGTTATGTTAGTAAAAATAGTAATATGGTGTGCAGGTTGAGAATAGTAACCAACAGTTAACATTCACCATCGCCACCACTGTTGTCTCTTACAGGGTATGAACGGAAAGTTGGTATATAAAGCTTGGTCTTGGCGTACGCTCGTGTGTGGGACGCACAGGTTCATTCATACCTGACAGCAGGTTAATGACTCCTGTACGTGCTTGTCTGAGGTTCAGTGTTTACTCTCTCCTCTCTTGTCCAGACACCTTCCCTCCTTCAACCTCGCTCCCTCCCGTCCTCTTTCCATATCGTTCCTGCCCTCCCACCTTCCTCCCTCCCTATTCCTGTAAGGGATCCTCTTCAAAAGAGAAATGTTTTGATGCTGGTGAAGGACTCGTGATCCAAGGCATTAAAACTGACTACTAACCATTCCCGAGGCGCTGTGACGTCTGGTTTTACTGATTCTCAAGGACCGTATGGTTCTTTAAAAAAATGTGAGTATAGGTGTGTATCTCTTGTTTCTGGTTCGTGTTTGTTATGTAAACTGTACTTGCCAAAGGTTCTCTTGGTAGTGGACAATTGCAGCACTCTAAAAGTTGTTTATGGTGGTCGCTTTTGAGTCTCTCGACCTGTCTTAAAAAGTTTTCTTAAGAGGTCGCTTGCAAAGATCTTCACAAGGAGGCAGTTTTCAAGGGGGTCTAAGAAGAGTCCACTTCCTGAAGTCGTTTCCAATAGATAGGAGTCGAGGGCTTGCTTCAAAAGAGACTTTTCAAAGACTTTTTTTCAAGCATACTTACCCAGAGCTTCCTTAAAGGTCTCTGTTCCCTGGAGTTGTTTACCCACGCGCTCGCTCCAAGAGGTTTATTCCGAACATTCTTCCAGTAACCACCATGAGTGTGGATGACTGTAAGCCATACCACGGGTGGGGTTAGAACCATTTATCAGAGAGTCCTAAAACTCCAGACCGACGCGTTAGCCACTGGGCCAGCTAGCTTCAATAAGATTCATCCAACTAGGTATATTTGTACACCATAGGAAGGTTAGCATAGGCACCACTGTGACCACAAATGCAAGTTTTTACAGACGAGTCTCCAGCCAGCTAGTGTATAAATATACAGACGAATCTCCCGCCAGCTAGTGTATAAATATACAGACGAATCTCCCGCCAGCTAGTGTATAAATATACAGACGAATCTCCCGCCAGCTAGTGTATAAATATACAGACGAATCTCCCGCCAGCTAGTGTATAAATATACAGACGAATCTCCAGCCAGCTAGTGTATAAATATACAGACGAATCTCCAGCCAGCTAGTGTATAAATATACAGACGAATCTCCAGCCAGCTAGTGTATAAATATACAGACGAATCTCCAGCCAGCTAGTGTATAAATATACAGACGAATCTCCAGCCAGCTAGTGTATAAATATACAGACGAATCTCCAGCCAGCTGGAGATTCGTCTGTAAAAACTTGCATTTGTGTGGTGTGGTTTGTTTGCAATCGTGTCATTACGATTTCGTCAGTCATGATGATTGTAAGTCAAGCAGAACACACGTCTTGTAAATTGTCAATATGATTGTTACATTTACTTGTAAACACCATTCAAAGGTTACTAATCACGGAACGGGTGTGGTTTGATCCCATGACAAGCCAGTCCTAAAATTCGCTTGCCATGGGTTCAAATCCCACTTGTTCCGCGATTTGTTTGCAATGGTGTTATTACGATTTTGTGAGTAATAACTGAATCCAGGTAACTCAACCCACACGGACCTCTAGGTCGACCATAAATCAATAAGTAGTTTAAAATGAAATTACGATGGAACTCAAAAGATTATTAATCTGCTAAATATTGATAATAAAAAGTGATGAGCTATACTTTCTACACCTCCAGGTGTGTATGTGCAGGTACACACCTGGACATGCTCTTGTAGCATTACTAAGGTCATGTGCTTGATTAAGTAAACGTTCTCTAAGCTCGGGAAACCTGCCTTGTTTTACACTATCCACATTGCACGGAATAGGTTTCAAGCGATGAATAATTAAAGTGTTCCAGTGTTGGTAAATACCATACAATCCCGCGTACAAACGTTTGCGTTCTCAGTGGCTCTGTATAGCACTGACGTAGAAGAACAGCGGAATGGTTTATTCTTTGGTCTTATTGTGGTAGACACTTTACCTTCAGGCCATGGCGAGACTCTCACTTCAGACCTACGTTCGTGTTTGTATTTAGTACGAGTGTAGCGGTGCAGCGAGATGAGGGGAACTCTTGCCACTTTGATATTGACTACATCTTGCACTCTTTCCTTGCATATCATTGTGTCCCTCCCTCCACATTCCCTACTCCTTATTTTTCTCCCCTTCCCTCTCTCCCCAACTTTCCCTCATAAGCACCACCTAGCAGAGTACTTAGACACTTTCTACTGGCCGCCGCCGCCGCCGTCATAGCCAGTCACTCTGGACACCATAATAACGCCTGGATTTACCTGGGAATTTAATGCCGTGACTTGAGGTTGTAGAGATGATCTCTCCTCCCCCAGCACCCACGTCCTCCCCTCCCCAGCACCCACGTCCTCCCTCCCCAGCACCCACGTCCTCCCTCCCCAGCACCCACGTCCTCCCCTCCCCAGCACCCACGTCCTCCCCTCCCCAGCACCCACGTCCTCCCCTCCCCAGCACCCACGTCCTCCCCTCCCCAGCACCCACGTCCTCCCCTATTCTCAATTCCTTTTCCAATCCTGTTGAGATTTAAAGTAGTCTTAGAAAGACATGTGAGCAGGTCAGCTTAATTGGCTTTTCGGATTATGCTTCCACCACCCTTCCTTTAACATCTATTCCATTGTCATTCCATATTCCTTTATTCTTTAATCCTTCCCACCCCACCCTTATCCCCATCTTCTCTTTCACGGGATGTCCCGTAGCTCATTGGTAGCATCATGCCACACTTGGGTATCTTTATTGTTGAAACGTTTCGCCTACACAGTAGGCTTCTTCAGTCCAATACAAAGAGAACAATAGTAATAAAGATGATTTAGTTAGTCCATCAGCCTCCCAGGTTGGTGGACTGTAGGAGAAACGTTTCATCAAAGATACCCATCTGTTGCACGTCTTAATCTTTAACTTGTCGGTGCGTAGAAACGTGTCAGTCAGTTTCTTGACACCACTTCTCTTCTTGCGGTAAAAATTGCGTACCCCGTGTGCGTTAGCAGACTGTTGTGGGTCACATCCAGCAAAACAAAATGTATCTTGGGAAATTTAGTCCTGCTGAAGTGTTATATTCTTCGTACGAATGAATATAAGAAAGAACACTGCAGCCAGTGGGCCTGGTGACACCTGCCTTGTATGGGCCAGTGGGCCTGGTGACACCTGCCTTGTATGGGCCAGTGGGCCTGGTGACACCTGCCTTGTATGGGCCAGTGGGCCTGGTGACACCTGCCTTGTATGGGCCAGTGGGCCTGGTGACACCTGCCTTGTATGGGCCAGTGGACCTGGTGACACCTGCCTTGTATGGGACAGTGGGCCTGGTGACACCTGCCTTGTATGGGACAGTGGGCCTGGTGACACCTGCCTTGTATGGGACAGTGGGCCTGGTGACACCTGCCTTGTATGGGACAGTAGGCCTGGTGACACCTGCCTTGTATGGGCCAGTAGGCCTGATGACACCTGCCTTGTATGGGCCAGTAGGCCTGATGACACCTGCCTTGTATGGGCCAGTAGGCCTGGTGACATCTGCCTTGTATAGGCCAGTAGGCTTGCTACAGTGTTTCTCGTTTTTTTATGTTCTTTGAAGAAAGACACTTGTACAACGTTTGGGAATTTTTTATTGAGGAAAAGTTTCGCTAGCCAGTGACGGCTTCGGTCCATTATAGAGAAGAACAGAGAAAGATGAAGAGGAGTTTGAGGTAATCAGTCCCTCAGCCTGGAGTCGATGTAATCAGTCCATCAGTCTTTATTTGGGGGGATGTTCTGGGACCGTGCCGTGAGGGGCGGTGACCCCAGGAAGCTACTACAGGTAACCTAAAGGTGTTAGTTTTATGTAAGAAAACTTGGTACATTCTGGAAGTGTTATTGTTGGGTGAAAGGTATTTAGTATGCCTAATATTAATTAAACAGTAATCCTACCTTCCTGCATTTTTCTTACCCCTCTTCCTCCAGCCTCCTTTGCCTTTCTTCCTCCAGCCTCCTTTGCCTTTCTTCCTGCAGCCTCCTTTGCCTTTCTTCCTGCAGCCTCCTTTGCCTTTCTTCCTCCAGCCTCCTTTGCCTTTCTTCCTGCCGCCTCCTTTGCCTTTCTTCCTGCAGCCTCCTTTGCCTTTCTTCCTGCCAGCCTCCTTTGCCTTTCTTCCTGCAGCCTCTTGCCTTCTTCCTCAGCTCCTTGCTTTCTTCCTGCAGCCTCCTTTGCCTTTCTTCCTCCAGCCTCCTTTGCCTTTCTTTCCTGCAGCCTCCTTTGCCTTTCTTCCTCCAGCCTCTTGCCTTCTTCCTCAGCCTTTGCTTTCTCCTCAGCCTCCTTTGCCTTTCTTCCTCCAGCCTCCTTTGCCTTTCTTCCTCAGCCTCCTTTGCCTTTCTTCCTCCAGCCTCCTTGCTTTTCCTCAGCCCTTTGCCTTCTTCCTCAGCCTCCTTTGCCTTTCTTCCTCCAGCCTCCTTTGCCTTTCTTCCTCCAGCCTCCTTTGCCTTTCTTCCTCCAGCCTCCTTTGCCTTTCTTCCTCCAGCCTCCTTTGCCTTTCTTCCTCCAGCCTCCTTTGCCTTTCTTCCTCCAGCCTCCTTTGCCTTTCTTCCTCCAGCCTCTTTGCCTTTCTTCCTCCAGCCTCCTTTGCCTTTCTTCCTCCAGCCTCCTTTTTGCCCCTTTCTTTCCTCAGCCTCTTTGCCTTTCTTCCCCAGCCTCCTTTGCCTTTCTTCCTGCAGCCTCCTTTGCCTTTCTTCCTGCAGCCTCCTTTGCCTTTCTTCCTCCAGCCCTTGCCTTCTTCTCAGCCCTTTGCCTTTTTCCTCCAGCCTCCTTTGCCTTTCTTCCTCCAGCCTCCTTTGCCTTTCTTCCTCAGCCTCCTTTGCCTTTTCTGCTTGCCTTTCTTCCAGCCTCCTTTGCCTTTCTTCCTCAGCCTCTTTGCTTTCTTCCTCCAGCTCCTTTGCCTTTCTTCTCAGCCTCCTTTGCCTTTTTTCCCCAGCCTCCTTTGCCTTTCTTCCTCCAGCCTCCTTTGCCTTTCTTCCTCCAGCCTCCTTTGCCTTTCTTCCTGCAGCCTCCTTTGCCTTTCTTCCTCCAGCCTCCTTTGCCTTTCTTCCTCCAGCCTCCTTTGCCTTTCTTCCTGCAGCCTCCTTTGCCTTTCTTCCTCAGCCTCCTTTGCCTTTCTTCCTCCAGCCTCCTTTGCCTTTCTTCCTCAGCCTCCTTTGCCTTTTCCTCCGAGCCTCTTGCCTTTCTTCCTGCAGCCTCCTTTGCCTTTCTTCCTGCAGCCTCCTTTGCCTTTCTTCCTCAGCCTCCTTTGCCTTTCTTCCTCAGCCTCCTTTGCCTTTCTTCCTCAGCCTCCTTTGCCTTTCTTCCTGCAGCTCCTTTGCCTTTCTCCTGCAGCCTTTTGCCTTTTCCTCAGCTTTGCCTTTCTTCCTGCAGCCTCCTTTGCCTTTCTTCCTGCAGCCTCCTTTGCCTTTCTTCCTGCAGCCTCCTTTGCCTTTCTTCCTGCAGCCTCCTTTGCCTTTTCCTGCGCTCTTTCCTTCCCTGCAGCCTCCTTTGCCTTTCTTCCTGCAGCCTCCTTTGCCTTTCTTCCTGCAGCCTCCTTTGCCTTTCTTCCTGCAGCCTCCTTTGCCTTTCTTCCTGCAGCCTCCTTTGCCTTTCTTCCTGCAGCCTCCTTTGCCTTTCTTCCTGCAGCCTCCTTTGCCTTTCTTCCTGCAGCCTCCTTTGCCTTTCTTCCTGCAGCCTCCTTTGCCTTTCTTCCTGCAGCCTCCTTTGCCTTTCTTCCTGCAGCCTCCTTTGCCTTTTCCTTCCTCTCCAGCCTCCTTTGCCTTTCTTCCTGCAGCCTCCTTTGCCTTTCTTCCTGCAGCCTCCTTTGCCTTTCTTCCTCCAGCCTCCTTTGCCTTTCTTCCTCCAGCCTCCTTTGCCTTTCTTCCTGCAGCCTCCTTTGCCTTTCTTCCTCCAGCCTCCTTTGCCTTTCTTCCTGCAGCCTCCTTTGCCTTTCTTCCTCCCCGACGATCGACTTTACCCCACAACTTTTAGACTTGACGTAATACTTTCCCAGCTTAACACACATGCTCACCTCACCGTACACAATACTTCAACTTTTACCTCCTGAGCTTCATAATGTTAGGACGCCATCTGACGGCGGCGGCCACAGTCACCACCACCACCGTCACCACTGTCGCCTCAGCAATAACTCACTTTTTTTCTACTGTTGGAATGCTGTTCGACTCTGCATTCTCTTAGTAGATAGCTGGATGTAGTTGTAAGGGCTGTCACTATGTACCTTTCTCACGTTCTCTAGCTCTCTCCTGCTCTCATCTGTTCTCGCTCTCCTGTTCTCGAACTTTATCTCGTTTCTTCCTGAGCCTTGGGGTTGGCTGGCCTACCACGCGGCTTCTGGCTGGAGACTTAACACGAGACATTTTGCGACATTTATAATTACTTGGTTTGTGGTTTTTACTTGGGTGTCCCCCAAGGCTGGTCTGTCCCCCAAGGCTGGTCTGTCCCCCAAGGCTGGTCTGTCCCCCAAGGCTGGTCTGTCCCCCAAGGCTGGTCTGTCCCCCAAGGCTGGTCTGTCCCCCAAGGCTGGTCTGTCCCCCAAGGCTGGTCTGTCCCCCAAGGCTGGTCTGTCCCCCAAGGCTGGTCTGCCCCCAAGGCTGGTCTGCCCCCAAGGCTGGTCTGCCCCCAAGGCTGGTCTGCCCCCAAGGCTGGTCTGCCCCCAAGGCTGGTCTGCCCCCAAGGCTGGTCTGCCCCCAAGGCTGGTCTGTCTCCCCAAGGCTGGTCTGCCCCCAAGGCTGGTCTGCCCCCAAGGCTGGTCTGCCCCCAAGGCTGGTCTGCCCCCAAGGCTGGTCTGCCCAGGCTGGTCTGCCCCCAAGGCTGGTCTGCCCCCAAGGCTGGTCTGCCCCCAAGGCTGGTCTGCCCCGGCTGGTCTGCCCCCAAGCTGGTCTGCCCAGCTGGTCTGCCCCCAAGCTGGTCTGCCCCCCAAGGCTAGTCTGGGAGTATAGACACATGCGACACATGAAGGAAAAGAGGTGATTAAAGTAAAGTTAGTGGCTGGGTGTGGAGGAATGAAGTGAAAGTCGTGGTTAAACACATTGGCTGAGTGTGGACGGAAGAAGGGGAGCAACGAAGGGAAATTGATGGTTGAACTTAAGTTACTGGTTGGATAAGAACAAAGGTAAGGTAGGGATGAAGAGATAGAAAATTACTCATGCGTTGGTTACTCATTTTACCTGAAGACAATTCCGTGGTCCCGGAATTGTTGGCAAGTCTTGGTCATAAGATCTTCGCAGCACATTGCGTGCTGAAGGAGACAAGGAGACCTCTGGGACCTTGAGGAAGATCTGCAAGTCGTTACCTGTGGCGTAATTAGGTAAACACAGTGTGGTGGGAACTCGCAAAGATAACTATTCCCAGTAGGCGGCAGGTTGTGGCTTTACGAGATGCGCGTGACATACCTGTGACAGGTATAAAAGTTTGTCTTAGCCCGGCCTGGGATAAGCAAAGTTTTCGTGGTGATCACGAGATCAACCAGGTTGTCTGGTAATAATGGTAGAATTGTCATTTTACACATGTTATTATTTGGCTTGTAGGCCCACATAGCTACCACAACCTCGCTGTAGGAAGTTTTCAGTCGTTGTGGACCGCTGATATATTATCAAATTGAGTTTCGGGGTATTCCCAATTTTCATTGTGGCTCAAGAGTCTCGCGTAAAATATTGTGGTGTGCAGACTAAGAAAATATTTATATTTGTACCTGGACAGGTACCTAAAGTCAGTACCCGACCAGCTGGGCTGTGGCTCTTATGTTGGACTACGTGCGACCAGCAATAACAGCCTAGTTGATCAGGCCCTGATCCACCACGAGGCCTGGTCAAAGACTGGGCCGCGAGGTCGTTGACCCCCCGAACACCCTCCAGGTAGGTATTATTCTCTGAGGTTGGGGGGGGGGTATATGACCAACACACAATCTTAAAGAGGTGAGCAGATAATTGTCTAGATGAAAGCTCACAAATTCCCGAAAGCCCATCTTTTATGTGGCATCTCTTGTTTAGGTTCTCAGAATCTATTATATAATTTTCCTGGTTGAAGCTATTTTGTGTTCTTCAGGCGTAAGGTAGTATGACATTCACAGTTGTTTTTACCTCTTACATCAGATGTTTTTACCTCATACTTTCGTTCTAGGAAAAGATATTGCAGCATCTTGTAACCTGTAACCATTTTGAATTCTCCGTATGGAAGCATCTGCAATTTATGATCATTGGACATGAAGTTAGTTTGGTGTTTGTCAGTGAAAAGCCTTGTATGTTTCTCACTGAGGCAGTATTGATGCTGACGTTGGTATCTCAGCGGATGACATGAAGTTTTTAGTGTGTATATTTACTGTGAAGATGAGAAAGAGTAGAGGTGCAAGGACACTGACTTGTGCAACTGAGCTTGTTTTTACTGTACTCAGACAGGAGTGTTCGAGTTACCTACGCTGGGATCTGTTGGAAATTTGTATTCACACTTCCCTACTTCTCTCGGGCTTTTCTCTTCATCTCATTTTGGAATATCACTTTGTGATTGTCAAACTTTTTTTGCGAGACAATTTCAATTTTTGCAGCCAGTGATAACAGTGGCTGTTATCATTGTAGTTGCTGTTATCATTGTATTAAGCTGGCCTGTGAAGCTTCTTCTAGACACTGTATTAAGCTAGCCTACGAAGCTTCATACTCTCCATACGACTGCTAAGTTTGCATTTGATATACCTCCATCTTTCTGTAGTGATTGTTATTGCGGATAGTCTGTAGTTATTTTTTTGTTCCTCGTGTTTCTCATGGAGTGGAGTCAAGTTAACTGCCTCTTAGGATCTCTGGAAGCTTGAATAACATTAGTTTCTCCGCAGTACACTTGAGCGCCCCTGATGCTGCTATTTTGCGTTTCCTTATAAATCTGCCATGCCAAGGATCAGCCTCCGACGCAAAGTGCAAAAGGATGCTGTCAATTTATTTTTAGATGTCTTTTTGGCTTTTGCCTCGCACAAATCACAGGATGAGTCTGGAGGTCTTTCTTGTTTAAGGTTGGTGAACATTAATTCATGAAATAACGAAAATGTAACTGACATTTGTCAGTGCTCAATAATTCGCATGGAGACAAATCAGGAGATTAATTGATCTGTATATTTCGACCTTCCTTCTGGGATTCTCTTAGCTGAAGAGTTATTATTAAGCACTAATTTGTGCGTTACCCTCATCACTGTATGTACCAACTGTGTAGATAGCAATACTGGAAGAGGATTTTATATTGATTTTGCATAATGTGAGGCTGCATCAAGCTGTTCTTGGACCTTAAGACTTTATGGTGGTAGAGTCGTCTTGGTTCACCGCCCCTGGTGGTGCTCGTCTGAGGAGTGTGCACACCAGAATCCCTAGTATTGGATTACGGTACCATCAGTGGACCAGTTACACGTGGACTACAAAAAAAAACTGACGTAGTATCCGGTACCCACTCAGGTAGTTTCTGACATTCGATTATATACACTTGAGACACTGGAAAGCCAACTGGCATGACGGTACAGACTTGAAGTAGATTGTCTTCATGCTTGGTGATTGATCTGATGACTGGAAGATTGTCTTCATGCTTGGTGATGGATCTGATGACTGGAAGATTGTCTTCATGCTTGGTGATGGATCTGATGACTGGAAGGTTGTCTTCATGCTTGGTGATGGATCTGATGACTGGAAGATTGTCTTCATGCTTGGTGATTGATCTGATGACTGGAAGATTGTCTTCATGCTTGGTGATTGATCTGATGACTGGAAGATTGTCTTCATGCTTGGTGATTGATCTGATGACTGGAAGATTGTCTTCATGCTTGGTGATTGATCTGATGACTGGAAGATTGTCTTCATGCTTGGTGATGGATCTGATGACTGGAAGATTGTCTTCATGCTTGGTGATTGATCTGATGACTGGAAGATTGTCTTCATGCTTGGTGATTGATCTGATGACTGGAAGATTGTCTTCATGCTTGGTGATGGATCTGATGACTGGAAGATTGTATTCATGCTTGGTGATGGATCTGATGACTGGAAGATTGTATTCATGCTTGGTGAATGATCTGATGACTGGAAGATTGTATTCATGCTTGGTGATTGATCTGATGACTGGAAGATTGTCTTCATGCTTGGTGATGGATCTGATGACTGGAAGATTCTTTAAATCCTTGTTGATGGATCTGGTAACTGGAAGATTCTTTAAATCCTTGTTGATGGATCTGGTAACTGGAAGATTCTTTAAATCCTTGTTGATGGATCTGGTAA
Organism: Cherax destructor; assembly: GCA_009830355.1. Lineage (NCBI taxonomy): Eukaryota > Metazoa > Arthropoda > Malacostraca > Decapoda > Parastacidae > Cherax > Cherax destructor. The sequence continues at coordinate 268,268 of WNWK01000588.1, forward strand.
CTGGAAGATTCTTTAAATCCTTGTTGATGGATCTGGTAACTGGAAGATTCTTTAAATCCTTGTTGATAGATCTGGTAACTGGAAGATTCTTTCAATCCTTGTTGATAGATCTGGTAACTGGAAGATTCTTTCAATCCTTGTTGATAGATCTGGTAACTGGAAGATTCTTTCAATCCTTGTTGATAGATCTGGTAGCTGGAAGATTCTTTCAATCCTTGTTGATAGATCTGGTAACTGGAAGATTCTTTAAATCCTTGTTGATAGGTTTGGTAACTGGAAGATTCTTTAAATCCTTGTTGATAGATCTGGTAACTGGAAGATTCTTTAAATCCTTGTTGATAGATCTGGTAACTGGAAGATTCTTTAAATCCTTGTTGATAGATCTGGTAACTGGAAGATTCTTTAAATCCTTGTTGATAGATCTGGTAATGGGTGACTTAACAGCAGGTGAATCAGGATAGACTGGTAAGGTGCACGACAGCAGTTTGGTTTGTCATTGACATCTGTGCTGTAGCTGGGTACCGGGTTCTGTTGGTAGCACCCAGGGTTCGTGCTGTGGTAGCACCCAGGGTTGTGCTGTGAGCACCGGTTCGGTGGTAGCACCAGGTGTGTGTGGTAGCACCCAGGGTTCGTGCTGTGGTAGCACCGGGTTCGTGCTGTGGTAGCACCCAGGGTTCGTGCTGTGGTAGCACCCAGGGTTCGTGCTGTGGTAGCACCCAGGGTTCGTGCTGTGGTAGCACCCAGGGTTCGTGCTGTGGTAGCACCCAGGGTTCGTGCTGTGGTAGCACCCAGGGTTCGTGCTGTGGGACAAGTACTGTTCGATCAACCTGTGGTGGTGTTGGGATGTCACTGAGGCTGGAGGACAAGGTCTGCTTCTCGACTCCTCCAGCCATCATTCCCCACTTCTCTCTCCATCCTTATAGGTACTTTCTCTTACTCTTTCTCCCCGTTCTCCCAGTTTCTCCCCTCCCTCCTTCACCCTTCCCTCTTTCTCCCCCTACAGGAATTCGACGCTAGTTACTGAGAGTTCCTGCTGGGGGTTTCGGTTGCTTGCTGCATGCTTTCCTTTCCACCCCATCTCTTATTCTCTCCCTTCTACTTCTCTTCTACCCTCATCTCCTGGCTCACCCCATTTCTCAAGCTTTCCGGACTTTACTCTTTCCCTCTGCCTTCTCCCCTCTTTCACCCTCATGACTACAAATGTATTAGTAATTCATAAGACACTAATTTCAGTAATTATCCAAGTTATATTAACACGGGAATAAAGATTTGAACTGGAAATACCGCTCTCCCTTCCCCTCGTCTCCCCTTTCCCCTCTGCTCTTCTGTTTACTTCTCTTTCTCTCCCCTTTTGCTTTTCTATTCACTTCTCCCCCTCTTCATACCCTCCCTCCCTCTCCCATCATATCCTCTTCGCTTCATCTCTTCTCTTCTGTGTTATCATCCTTCCTACTGCCTTGCCACGTGCATGGCCGGGTTGCAGGAATAGCAAAATGCTTAACTCCACTCACGAAATCGTAATGACACGATTGCAAACAAACCATACCACGGGTGGGTATCGAACCCGCGGTCAGTGTCTCTCAAAACTCCAGACCGTCGCGTAAGCCACTGGGCCAGCTACCGCGGGTTCGAACCCCACCCGTGGTATGGTTTAAAATGCTTAAAATCGGTCGCAGGTGTGTGTACGTACTCGCTTATTTGTACTCACCTATTTGTGGTTGCAGGGGTCGATTCATAGCTCCTGGCAGGTCCTCTCTCTCCCTACTCCATGAGCTTTGTCAAACGTGTGTGGGGGGGGGGGTAGAAGCAGGGAGGGAGGTGTTAGGGGTAAGGTTCACCTTGTTAACATTTATGATTCAGGTTATGGTGTTGCAAGTGTTGCAAGACAAGAGTACCGCTCTTGACTCACCTGTGTGATACTTACTCTCCTTCCTTCCTCCCTCCCTCCCCTCCGTACCTTCTTTCTCCCCTTTCCTTCTCACCCCCTACCCTTTAGGAGGGAAGTAGAGTAGTGCACTAGAGGGTTGTGTTTTTGTACACATCCGTTTATGATGTAACGAAGAGGTAAAGGTAAATGATTATATTAATTTCTCGGCTAATGTGGCGAAGTTGAAAAGGTGGGTGGGAGGGGTTTTAAGGCAGGGGAAGAGGAGGGTGGGCAGGGGTGGTAGTGTAAAGGTAGAACACCTCTCCAGTAGGCACTAGGATCAGGCCTTCACAAATCCCTCCATTGTTAGAACTTTACCATCCATTACACACCAAATAGGCTTCTCCTAGAGCTTTTAAATCGTCTTAAACTTCACGGAGCCTTGCTGATGGTCTTACACCTTCCCCCTCCCCCCCCCCTTCCCCTCTTATTTCTTTTCATCTTCCCCTCCCTTTCTCCCTAACCCTCCCGACGCTGGCTCACTTCACTTGATCGCACTAAGTGCTAAACTAGGAACCCAGCAACCCCTTTATATGCCTAAATAGTGGGGAGATTTTCCCTTTCGTCAAAAATTTTTGCTGTTTTCAATCCACGACTCGTAACGAAGTATGGATATTGTTTGGGTTGCGCCGGATGTATTTAGAAGTTTCATTGTGACTGATGCTTGTAATATGACTGTAAATTAACACTTAATTAATACAAGCTGAAAAATATTAATGATGGCAACGAATAAATAATAGCAACATTTATGTTGAATACTGAATACCCAAACTGATTTAGTGGTGAGTGTAAATTATGCGACTTCTGTTGTACCGCACCCACCTTCTGTTGTACCGCACCCACCTTCTGTTGTACCGCACCCACCTTCTGTTGTACCGCACCCACCTTCTGTTGTACCGCACCCACCTTCTGTTGTACCGCACCCACCTTCTGTTGTACCGCACCCACCTTCTGTTGTCCCGCACCCACCTTCTGTTGTCCCGCACCCACCTTCTGTTGTCCCGCACCCACCTTCTGTTGTCCCGCACCCTCCTTCTGTTGTCCCACACCCTCCTTCTGTTGTCCCACACCTTCCTTCTGTTGTCCCACACCTTCCTTCTGTTGTCCCACACCTTCCTTCTGTTGTCCCACACCTTCCTTCTGTTGTCCCACACCTTCCTTCTGTTGTCCCACACCTTCCTTCTGTTGTCCCACACCTTCCTTCTGTTGTCCCACACCTTCCTTCTGTTGTCCCACACTTCCTTCTGTTGTCCCACACCTTCCTTCTGTTGTCCCACACCTTCCTTCTGTTGTCCCACACCTTCCTTCTGTTGTCCCACACCTTCCTTCTGTTGTCCCACACCTTCCTTCTGTTGTCCCACACCTTCCTTCTGTTGTCCCACACCTTCCTTCTGTTACTCTTGTTACCTCTACCAAGTTAATCTTTTTTTATTATTTCTGTTGTCAGTCTTTTGTCTTCGTGTGTTTGTTCTCCTCAATCTCTGTCATCCTTTTGTTATTTTCTTCCTTCTTTCATTCCCGCTGTGTTCCTGGTTCTCACTTCCATCCTCTCCCCTGCCCCTGTCTTCTTCGCCCCCAGTGGTGCTGTGCTCTGGACTGCCCCTGCCCCAGTGGTGCTGTGCTCTGGACTGCCCCTGCCCCAGTGGTGCTGTGCTCTGGACTGCCCCTGCCCCAGTGGTGCTGTGCTCTGGACTGCCCCTGCCCCAGTGGTGCTGTGCTCTGGACTGCCCCTGCCCCAGTGGTGCTGTGCTCTGGACTGCCCCTGCCCCAGTGGTGCTGTGCTCTGGACTGCCCCTGCCTCCGCCTTGTATGCTCAAGGTCAGGGTGAAGGGTTACGCTTTTGCATAAATTATTAGGGTAATTAACCCTTGAATTTGATTGCTGATTTACTGTTGTGATATTTGTCCTGCGCCTTATATGATGGAAAATACGGTAGTTCACTTGGCGAGGAACATCAAATGATGTAGGAGAGGTTACCTGAAGATTACTCGGTGGTCATCCTTCCCTATCTACCAGGCTGTTGGTGCTAGCCCTACGAACTCCATCGTAGGCCTCCACAGCTCGACTAATCAAGAACTTGACCAGTTCACTCTTGAAGACAGCTATGTTCTTGTCGGTAATTTTTGTGTATTAAGATCGTTAAAAGTCTGGGTCCCTTTACGCTTATTGAGATCTCTTGGTGTACTCACTACACCTCTGCTTTCCATTGGGAGGTAACACTGTCTGCCAACCTGGCAGCAGTCTGGCAGCATTAGCTGTGTCACATGCAGTAATAGCCTTGCTGATCAAGTCATCAGGGAAGCTGGGAAAGTTCTTGTAACTCGTGAAACCTTTCTGTACTTATCAGGGAAATTATAAGTTAACCAGCATTAGAAACCAGTTACGTGAGAGTTCGTATGTATACATGAACACGTCTATGTATATAGCATACATATTTGTAGACGCCTTCAAATGAGCATTTTACAATGTATATTCGTGCTCATAAAAGTATTGGCAATATTCGTGGTATACATTTTTATTTTGCAGGAATGGAATCGACTCCACAGTTACTCTGAGGTCTTGATGGTCCAGTTACTTGACTCGCAACATCCCGTAATGTCTGGCTATGAAAAAAAAGGAAACTGCATTTATGAACTTTGAAATTGTCAAGTGTTCTTGCCCATTGTTCATTGTTAGTCTCTTATTTAATGGGTTCGAGGCAGTCATGCTTGCTCTTTGTAGCGTGTTGAGTGCTCTTGATGGCATTTGATGACCACGAGGCTGGCATTTTGTATGTGGGACGCAGCAGACCTTGTGAAAGGTTACGCACACTTCCTCAAAGTTTTTGATACTTCCACTCTGTATTATTCCTTGATGGTTGTTCTTAACCTTACAACTAACACACAATTTGGGATGAAATTTTAAAAGACTTTTCGGTCCGTCCTTGACTTGATAATAGTCTGAGTCAGATAAATTTCGTCTTAATTTTTGTCTCTAAATTGGGGGTTGTGAATTGCTCCGTTCTCGGTATTGTGACATTTATTCTTCATTTGATATCGTTAATGTCATGTCAACTACTTGAGCTGTAATGTACTGTTAGGATAGTGTGATCACTTACGTGAGTGACGTTGCCAGATAAGCACCGTCACTCATGTAAGCGCACATATCCACTAACACGTTAAGAATTATTTGATGCAAGTTTATAAAAAATTAAAAACATTGTCTGTTGGAATTACTGGGTTATACACAAATAACTCGCACACAGAGAAGAGCTTACGATGACGTTTCGGGCAGACTTGGACCATTTACACCGTTACACTTTGTAAACGGTCCAAGTTGGACCGAAACGTTGTCGTAAGTTACTTTCTCCTATATGCGGCTTATTTGTGTATTGTGCCTTTTCGTTATTTATTATTGGCTAATGTAATAAATACCCTTGGCGCGCACCAACGCGGGCAGGAGGGAGAAGGTTATTAATGAATTTAGGGGATTAAGCGTGAAACCTGGCCACGGAGACGATGATACCTAGAGCCATTAACACACACAACGGATATAACAAAAGGACTCGTAGAGGGAGAGAGAAAAATGTACCTGGTATGGGAATTTTGTTCTTGAATACTTGTATTGTAAACCTGTCACATGGAGGAGCATTGTGTGGGCTCGTCTAGGCTTCAGTACCGTCCCATGATGAACATTGTGTGGGCTCGTCTAGGCTTCAGTACCGCCCCATGATGAACATTGTGTGGGCTCGTCTAGGCTTCAGTACCGCCCCATGATGAACATTGTGTGGGCTCGTCTAGGCTTCAGTACCGTCCCATGATGAACATTGTGTGGGCTCGTCTAGGCTTCAGTACCGTCCCATGATGAACATTGTGTGTGCTCTTCTAGGCTGAAAAACATTAGGATTTGTTTCCTTAAGGCACCTGTTGTCCATGCTCGCTCATCAGTAATAATTGGTACCTGGGTGTTAGTAGACTGGTGTGGGTCGCATCCTGGAAACAAAATTGGCCTAATTTGCCCGAAATTTTCTGCATAACAAGGGGCTTTTTATATAGTAGTATGTCATTGATGTCCACTACAACTGTATACCTTGTACATGTACTTGTAGAGATAAAGATTGTTATTATAGGCTACAGTACCGCCCCATGATGGGAAGAACATCGTGTGGGGAAGGGCTTGTCGAGGCTTGTCTCACACCTTGGTGTTCAAATTCCAAGGACGACAGACCTCGACGGTTTAACCGGTATCTTATTTTGGGCTCCTGTTTTTTTTGTTCACTTTAGTTTGTAGGTTAGATTTCAGCTCCTGGGCTTGTTTAGCGTCTTCGGCTTAAGTTTGTGTAAGTAGTTACATTAGAGTTTGTGGGTGTGATGTAATTAGGTTTTAAACCCGACAAGTTGAAGAATTGAGACGCTTGTGTAACATTTGGGAATGTTTATTGAGGAGACGTTTCGCCAGCCAGTGTCTGCTCTGTATTGAACTGAAGAAGTTACTGCCTGACGAAACGTTTCCTCAGTATTCCCAAATGTTGCATAACTTTTCGAATTAAATGGATAATCTCAGCTTGTGACTCACCGTTGACCAGCGTTACTTGTTTCTGGCTCTGGGTTCTGTCATACTAATACTTGATGTTGTGTACAGAGCTTTCCGCTTTTCCATCCTCGATTAACACCCCTAGATAATACACGTCCTTAATAAAGGTAATAGTTCTCCATAGACAGCCTGGATATACACTTAAAGACCTTTATCTTTTCCATGTAGAATTTGAAGGTGCTTAAACCTAACCTAACCTAACCTAACCTAACATAACGACTCATTGATCCCCGTCCCGGACTAAGTCTCTCACTCTTAGTGGAGTCGTAATAAAAGCCTCCATCACTGAGTGACCCTACACGACATTATCGTTTTGCAAAAATGGTTCTCTCTGCCCCACTCAGCACCACCGTCCAGGCTGACTGATGGTGACACTTGATGCACTTTAGAAATTGCCATTGACATATCGGCGTCCAGTACTCTAGTGAGGAGCTTCCTGAAGTCTGCCTGAAGTCAGAGCGGGCGCGGGCAGCACGTCTGTTCAGAGGCTAGTAGTGTGTGTGTGAGAAGGTACTTAGGGAGACTGAGAATGGAATTAATGTTCAACAATGGAGAGAGAGGGAGAGCCAGTGATCCAAGACTATTGATCATTATCTATTTGCCACGGCGGCAACTCTAGTATTTTCTTCGTCTTGTATACGTCTTCATTTTTCAGTTATCTTCTTCAAAATCGTTTTCTTTTTCTTAGTTTGTCCTTTGTTTTGTATGTTTTCTTCATCACTGTTTTCTTTACGGGCCCATCTTTTTTTTTCATATTTTCATTATAAAAATTGTTATTGTTGGTTATTGTCGGTTATTTAGTTATTTATAAAATTTACTTAATTATTAATCATGTCTTGCGTTAATCCTCTCGTATAGAACGAAGATAGATACTAAAGTTTCTTTTTTCTCCAGGAATGATGAGGCTTTTTAACCTTACCCCTCTGTGACACTCATCCTGGATATATTAACCTTCTGGTTGAAGTGTTGTTAGACTTTACGGGTGTGTGGCGACTCGCCGGCTTTAGCAGGATAGCTGCAGACGATACTTGTAGATGGCAGCCGACGACTCTTGCCGGATACGATAGCAAACAACAGCTAGATCCAGTAGAGGACGATATTTGGATAAGATAACTAGAGGCGATAGCGGATGACGGAAGACAATTGCTGGAAATAGGTATAGACGATAACTGGTGACCATAGCATACAATAGCTCAGCACAATATCAGACGACATTAATTAGAAATAATAGATGACGGTTGGTAATAGATGCCAGGTGGATAAATTACGATAGCTGGAGACTAGAACCCCTTCCCTACCATAGTCCCGTCCCCCTAGTCTGGGAGGAGGAGCGCTTATCCCCTTGAGGTGGAGACCACGGGTCTTTGTACCCCTAGTTTATAGCGTCCATAAAGAGGGGGTTACAAGGGGTACATTGAATAAAGCCGTTTCTGTGTAGGCCACACCCGTGTCTGCTGTACCTTCAGCAGTGTTGTGTAGGCCACACCCGTGTCTGCTGTACCTTCAGCAGTGTTGTGTAGGCCACACCGTGTCTGCTGTACCTTCAGCAGTGTTGTGTAGGCCACACCCGTGTCTGCTGTACCTTCAGCAGTGTTGTGTAGGCCACACCCGTGTCTGCTGTACCTTCAGCAGTGTTGTGTAGGCCACACCCGTGTCTGCTGTACCTTCAGCAGTGTTGTGTAGGCCACACCCGTGTCTGCTGTACCTTCAACAGTGTTGTGTAGGCCACACCCGTGTCTGCTGTACCTTCAGCAGTGTTGTGTAGGCCACACCCGTGTCTGCTGTACCTTCAGCAGTTTATTCAGGTATAGGTACACATAAATACAGCTACATAAATGATCATAGCACGTAAATGATCATAGCACGTAAATGATCATAGCACGTAAATGATCATAGCACGTAAATGATCATAGCACGTAAATGATCATAGCACGTAAATGATCATAGCACGTAAATGATCATAGTACGTAAATCATCATACTTAGTACGTAAATCATCATACTTAGCACGTAAATCATCATACATAGCACGTAAATCATCATACATAGCACGTAAATCATCATACATAGCACGTAAATCGTCATACATAGCACGTAAATCATCATATTTAGCACAAATTATCATAGCACATAAGTTATCTATTGCAGATCAATATTTGCCAGGAGGGGGAGGAAGGGGCCCCCGGCTTAGCGAGTTGTCTTGTCAAGTTCTAACCACAAAGGGGAAGGGGAAGTTTTGAGATTGAGGACAGGATTTTAAGCTTATTGTCAGGGGACACTGAGGTAGATTGTTAAGTTTGAATACGCGGTGTATGCTGCTCTGTATGGGCTGGTGCTGCTGCTGCTGCTCTGTATGGGCTGGTGCTGCTGCTGCTGCTCTGTATGGGCTGGTGCTACTGCTGCTGCTCTGTATGGGCTGGTGCTACTGCTGCTGCTCTGTATGGGCTGGTGCTGCTGCTGCTGCTCTGTATGGGCTGGTGCTACTGCTGCTGCTCTGTATGGGTTGGTGCTACTGCTGCTGCTCTGTATGGGCTGGTGCTACTGCTGCTGCTCTGTATGGGTTGGTGCTACTGCTGCTGCTCTGTATGGGCTGGTGCTACTGCTGCTGCTCTGTATGGGCTGGTGCTGCTGCTGCTGCTCTGTATGGGTTGGTGCTACTGCTGCTGCTCTGTATGGGTTGGTGCTACTGCTGCTGCTCTGTATGGGTTGGTGCTACTGCTGCTGCTCTGTATGGGTTGGTGCTGCTGCTGCTGCTCTGTATGGGCTGGTGCTACTGCTGCTGCTCTGTATGGGTTGGTGCTGCTGCTGCTGCTCTGTATGGGCTGGTGCTACTGCTGCTGCTCTGTATGGGTTGGTGCTACTGCTGCTGCTCTGTATGGGCTGGTGCTGCTGCTGCTGCTCTGTATGGGCTGGTGCTACTGCTGCTGCTCTGTATGGGTTGGTGCTACTGCTGCTGCTCTGTATGGGTTGGTGCTACTGCTGCTGCTGTATGGGCTGGTGCTGCTGCTGCTGCTCTGTATGGGCTGGTGCTACTGCTGCTGCTCTGTATGGGTTGGTGCTACTGCTGCTGCTCTGTATGGGTTGGTGCTGCTGCTGCTGCTCTGTATGGGCTGGTGCTACTGCTGCTGCCCTGTATGGGCTGGTGCTACTGCTGCTGCCCTGTATGGGCTGGTGCTACTGCTGCTGCTCTGTATGGGTTGGTGCTGCTGCTCTATGGGTTGGTGCTACTGCTGCTTTATGGGTTACTTCTGCTCTGTATGGGCTGCTGCCCGATGAACCAGGCTGTGATGGATATGTGGGCCAGTGGGCCGCCAGCAGCAACAATCTGGTTGGCCAGACAAGCCTGGACCAGGTAGTAGAATAAAACTCGAAAGTGATCATAGGTATATTAGAGGTTTGAAGGAGCTGCTTTTATTTTGTACAGGCTGGTGGTGGTGTTGGTGGTGCTGGTGCTGCTGGTGGTGGTGCTGGTGCTGCTGGTGGTGGTGCTGGTGGTGCTGGTGCTGCTGCTGCTGCTGGTGGTGGTGCTGCTTTGTATATGCTGCTGTTGTAAGTCTTGTTATATATGTATTTAAGACTGGCATTGCAATAAGTTGTTACACATGTTCACCATTACTCTCGTTTTAATAGATTTATGAGTAAATTTTGTAGTTTGTTTACATGTTTATTATAAATGTAATGTTGATTATAAGTAATATTTTTAATGTTGACCTGAGGTAGGTGCAGCAACTGTAAGTGTATGTATGGGTGTAAATAGACTTCGGAAACTACGAAGATTTGATTTCTCCAATATGTAAACTTACTTTTTTATCCAAGTCGTGCCTCCATCTCCTCTTCTTCCTCTCCTCCTCCTCTACATTTTTCTGTCTCCTTTTCCTCCTTCCTCGTATGTTGCTGCTCCTCCCCTCAACACCTATCATATTAATGCTCTTTCCCTCCTGTCGTAGTGGCTGCTGTTTTTACCTCCTGCTGCCCCCACCTCCACCTTCCAGTCAGCGACCACCTTCCAGTCAGCGACCACCTTCCAGTCAGCGTCCACCTTATCTCCAGCAAGGCGACCCACGCGCAAAATCATTTTCAAATTGCTGCACTTTACAAAATGGTTAGAATAAAAAAAAGGGGAAGATAATTTTTGGAGCATCAAGTAAGCCGCTTTCCGTCCTGGGGTGGCTGCTTTCCGTCCTGGGGTGGCTGCTTTCCGTCCTGGGGTGGCCGCTTTCCGTCCTGGGGTGGCCGCTTTCCGTCCTGGGGTGGCTGCTTTCCGTCCTGGGGTGGCTGCTTTCCGTCCTGGGGTGGCTGCTTTCCGTCCTGGGGTGGCTTCTTTCCGTCCTGGGGTGGCTGCTTTCCGTCCTGGGGTGGCTGCTTCCCGTCCTGGGGTGGCTGCTTCCCGTCCTGGGGTGGCTGCTTCCCGTCCTGGGGTGGCTGCTTCCCGTCCTGGGGTGGCTGCTTCCCGTCCTGGGGTGGCTGCTTCCCGTCCTGGGGTGGCTGCTTCCCGTCCTGGGGTGGCTGCTTGCCGTCCTGGGGTGGCTGCTTCCGTCCTGGGGTGGCTGCTTCCCGTCCTGGGGTGGCTGCTTCCGTCCTGGGGTGGCTGCGTCCCGTTCTGGGGTGGCTGCTTCCCGTCCTGGGGTGGCTGCTTGCCGTCCTGGGGTGGCTGCTTGCCGTTCTGGCGTCGCTGCTTGCCGTTCTGGCGTCGCTGCTTGCCGTCCTGGCGTCGCTGCTTGCCGTCCTGGGGTGGCTGCTTGCCGTCCTGGGGTGGCTGCTTGCCGTCCTGGGGTGGCTGCTTGCCGTCCTGGGGTGGCGTCTTGCCGTCCTGGGGTGGCTGCTTGCCGTCCTGGGGTGGCGTCTTGCCGTTCTGGCGTCGCTGCTTGCCGTCCTGGCGTGGCTGCTTGCCGTCCTGGGGTGGCGTCTTGCCGTTCTGGCGTCGCTGCTTGCCGTCCTGGCGTCGCTGTTGCCGTCCTGGCGTCGCTGCTTGCCGTTCTGGCGTCGCTGCTTGCCGTCCTGGCGTGGCTGCTTGCCGTCCTGGGGTGGCGTCTTGCCGTTCTGGCGTCGCTGCTTGCCGTCCTGGCGTCGCTGCTTGCCGTCCTGGCGTCGCTGCTTGCCGTCCTGGCGTCGCTGCTTGCCGTCCTGGCGTCGCTGCTTCCCGTCCTGGCGTCGCTGCTTGCCGTCCTGGCGTCGCTGCTTGCCGTCCTGGCGTCGCTGCTTGCCGTCCTGGCGTCGCTGCTTGCCGTCCTGGCGTCGCTGCTTGCCGTCCTGGCGTCGCTGCTTGCCGTCCTGGCGTCGCTGCTTGCCGTCCTGGCGTCGCTGCTTGCCGTCCTGGCGTCGCTGCTTCCGTCCTGGCGTCGCTGCTTGCCGTCCTGGCGTCGCTGCTTTCCGTCCTGGGGTGGCCGCTTGCCGTCCTGGCGTCGCTGCTTCCCGTCCTGGCGTCGCTGCTTCCCGTCCTGGCGTCGCTGCTTCCCGTCCTGGCGTCGCTGCTTCCCGTCCTGGCGTCGCTGCTTGCCGTCCTGGCGTCGCTGCTTGCCGTCCTGGCGTCGCTGCTTGCCGTCCTGGCGTCGCTGCTCGCACTACAAACTCCCTACCAACACTTGACCACATTTATTTTAATATTTTTTTTAATTCGATATTCAAGCGAAGTATTTTTTTTTTTGTCTGGATAGGAGGAAAAATTCTATAATGTAATCACCTTAACGAATCGAGAAGGATGGGGGAGGGAGGGGGAAGGAAGGGGTTTGATGGAAGAGTAGGAGGAGGGGGAGAGGGAATGTAGATGAGGGGGGTGAGAAGAGGAAGGGTAAGAAAAGGGAAATAGATGATGAAAGAAAATAGTAACAAGGTGGCTGCGGTGGAGTTGAGTGAGAGAGGGAGAAGAGGAGAAAGAAGCAGAAGAGAATAAGGGATGATAATAGAGGCAGTAAAAGGCTGTATGGGGAGACTGTTATCTGACACACTTTATAACTTCAATTTCCCCAAATTACCTTTTTTTTTACTTAAAGGCAGCCAAGTTTGGGCGTGATGCCTAAGTTGCCCCGGAGAATGAGGCTACTAGTCGTTAGGTACACTGTGTGGGGTACCAGGAGCTAGTGTCAGGTACACGGTGTGGGGGACTGAGCTAGTGTCAGGTACACGGTGTGGGGGACTAGGAGCTAGTGTCAGGTACACGGTGTGGGGGACTAGGAGCTAGTGTCAGGTACACTGTGTGGGGTACCAGGAGCTAGTATCAGGTACACGGTGTGGTGGGGTAGGGGTGGGGGGAGACATAACGGTGGCCAGGAAGACTCTTGTAGAAACACAGTAAGGTTAAATCCTATAACTTAAAATTATATGTTGAATTATAGAGCTTTTGAAAGTCTTCGTTTGTGGTAACCCTCTTAGGTGGGGTTTGGGGTAACCCTCTTAGGTGGGGTTTGGGCCGGGGTGATGACACCTGCACCCCACAGCTGCTATATCGATTTTTATCCTTACATCCACATTATTGATTCATTCTCTCTCCCTTCTCCCTTTCTTTCTCCCTCTCTTCCCCTTTTTAATTTTCTTTCTCCCTCTCTTCCCCTTTTTAATTTTCTTTCTCCCTCTTCCCGTTTTTCATTTTCTTTCCCTCTTTCCCCTTTCATTTTCTTTCTTTCCCTCTTTTCCCCCTTTCATTTTCTCTTTTCCCCTTTCATTTTCTCTCTCCCTCTCTTTTCCCCTTTCATTTTCTCTCTCTTTTCCCCTTTCATTTCTCTCTCCCTCTTTCCTTTCATTTTCTCTCCCTCTTTTTCCCTTTCATTTTCTCTCTTATTTCCTTTCATTTTCTCTCTCTCTTTTCCCTTTCATTTCTCTCCCCTCTTTTCCTTTCATTTTCTCTCCCTCTCTTTTCCTTTCATTTCTCTCCCCTCTTTCCCCTTTCATTTCTCCCTTTTCCCTTTCATTTTCTCTCCCTCTTTTCCCCTTTCATTCTCTCTCTCTCTTTTCCTTTCATTTCTCTCCTCTCTTTTCCCTTTCATTTCTCTCCTCTCTTTTCCTTTCATTTTCTCTCCTCTCTTCCTTTCATTTTCTCTCTTCTTTCCTTTCTTCTCTCTCCTCTTTTCCCCTTTCATTTTCTCTCTCCCTCTCTTTTCCCCTTTCATTTTCTCTCTCCCTCTCTTTTCCCCTTTCATTTTCTCTCTCCCTCTCTTTTCCCCTTTCATTTTCTCTCTCCCTCTCTTTTCCCCTTTCATTTTCTCTCTCCCTCTCTTTTCCCCTTTCATTTTAGGTCTGTATTGCATATGATAGTTGTATATATTCTTAGGTAAGTATTTCGCACTGCAGTTGCGACGTGACTTTTATAAATTGTATATAAAAAACTCAACAATCATTAACGTCACTATATGCTTTTATACTTTAAAATTATTCTGAATTATCTGCTTATGTATTTATCTTATGACATCACTATTTCTCTTCCTCCACCCCTGTTTGTTTCCTCTGCCTCCTGTATGTAACTTCTCTTGCCCCTTCTCCGTGTATGGGATAGGCTGTGTATGGGATAGGCTGTGGTAGTAACTGCAGCTCTGCTGGAAGGAATCCTTTGAAGCTGGGTCCTAGCTGGTGAACCCTGAAGCTGGGTCCTAGCTGGTGAACCCTGAAGCTGGGTCCTAGCTGGTGAACCCTGAAGCTGGGTCCTAGCTGGTGTGAACCCTGAAGCTGGGTCCTAGCTGGTGTGAACCCTGAAGCTGGGTCCTAGCTGGTGTGAACCCTGAAGCTGGGTCCTAGCTGGTGTGAACCCTGAAGCTGGGTCCTAGCTGGTGTGAACCCTGAAGCTGGGTCCTAGCTGGTGTGAACCCTGAAGCTGGGTCCTAGCTGGTGTGAACCCTGAAGCTGGGTCCTAGCTGGTGTGAACCCTGAAGCTGGGTCCTAGCTGGTGTGAACCCTGAAGCTGGGTCCTAGCTGGTGTGAACCCTGAAGCTGGGTCCTAGCTGGGTGTGAACCCTGAAGCTGGGTCCTAGCTGGTGTGAACCCTGAAGCTGGGTCCTAGCTGGTGTGAACCCTGAAGCTGGGTCCTAGCTGGTGTGAACCCTGAAGCTGGGTCCTAGCTGGTGTGAACCCTGAAGCTGGGTCCTAGCTGGTGTGAACCCTGAAGCTGGGTCCTAGCTGGTGTGAACCCTGAAGCTGGGTCCTAGCTGGTGTGACCCTGAAGCTGGGTCTAGCTGGTGTGAACCCTGAAGCTGGGTCCTGCTGGTGTGAGCCCTGAAGCTGGGTCTAGCTGGTGTGAGCCTGAAGCTGGGTCCTAGCTGGTGTAGCCCTGAAGCTGGGTCCTAGCTGGTGTGATACAGCTGCGGATCCAGTGTTGACGTGATCTAGGTCCTGCTGAGTGTGCCCAGCTGGGTCAGGCTGGTGATACACCTGCGTGTATACAGTCCTGCGTGATACAGTCTGCGTGATACAGTCTGCGTGGATACAGTCCTGCGTGATACAGTCCTGCGTGATACAGTCCTGCGTGATACAGTCCTGCGTGATACAGTCCTGCGTGATACAGTCCTGCGTGATACAGTCCTGCGTGATACAGTCCTGCGTGATACAGTGCTGCGTGATACAGTGCTGGGTGATAGTGCTGGGTGATACAGTGCTGCGTGATAGTGCTGCGTGATACAGTGCTGCGTGATACAGTCTGCGTGATACAGTCTGCGTGATACAGTCTGCGTGATACAGTCTGCGTGATACAGTGCTGCGTGATACAGTGCTGCGTGATACAGTGCTGCGTGATACAGTGCTGCGTGATACAGTGCTGCGTGATACAGTGCTGCGTGATACAGTGCTGCGTGATACAGTGCTGCGTGATACAGTGCTGCGTGATACAGTGCTGCGTGATACAGTGCTGCGTGATACAGTGCTGCGTGATACAGTGCTGCGTGATACAGTCCTGCGTGATACAGTGCTGGTCGTGATACAGTGCTGCGTGATACAGTGCTGCGTGATACGTCTGCTGATAGTCCTGTGATACGTGCTGCGTGATACAGTGCTGCGTGATAGTGCTGCGTGATAGTGCTGCGTGATACAGTGCTGCGTGATAGTGCTGCGTGATACAGTGCTGCGGGGAACATAGCTAGCTTTTATTCCTACTGTATTATTAAAAGAGAATAGTGTAGCAGCACACTAAATCAAATTTTAATAAATAGAAAAAAATCTTCCCCTTTCAGTCTTTTACTCCCTCTCTTTCTCCCTGTATTCCCCCCTTCCTTCCTCTTCCTCTCCCGTTCTCCCTACCCTCTCGTTCCTCGTGTGCCCCGTCTTCGTCTCCCTGGTGAGCCACGGTTCACCACAGTGGTACTGTGTTCACTATAGCGTCTCTGAGCATGTTTGTTCTCCGCTAGTGTTTTACTCCAGTTCATCTCTTGTGTACCTTTATTTTTCATCCATTACTCTTGTAAGATTTATTTTTTCACTCTGATGTTTGAGCTCTTTGTCTGTTTTCTCTGTTCTTTGTCCACTTGTTTGAGCTTTAATTGTTTGTTTCCAGCGCTGTTCCTTGTCCACTTGTTTGAGCTTCTTATTGTTTGTTTTCAGTGTTGTTAGAGCCTTGTTTTATTGACCTTCGTTGGCTGCGTTAACTTGCTCTGTGTGGTATTACCCTTATCAGTCGGCGGGCCGCCAGCAGCAACAGCCTGGTTGACCAGACAAGCTTAGTCCAGGGCCGTCCAGCGGGAGTAGGATAACACTCGAAACAGGTCACCTGTATATTACAGGTAATATACAGGCTTGGGCTCGACAATTACTATGATTTGTGACACAATACACTAGTCTGAATTAGCTTCGTATCAGGATTTTGAACTTCGACTTAGGACCTTCGAGTTGTTTTGATTACCTTGTGCTGGTGACGATAGCAGCTAGTTGCCAGTGACTAGTCAAGTGTTGGAGATAGCAGTAAAAGTGGTCCTGATATCAGCAAATTGATAGTGTCAATATGTGAATGTTAAAAATAACTAAACTAATTGCTAGTTTTGTTCGTAGACAATAAAGAACTTGTTCTATGTTGACTTGTTTGTTGTGTGATGGCAAGTTTATCTACCTTTGATATACCTTTGAAGAGTTTCGAGAGTATCTACTATCTGAGCTCTATGGCCATATTTTTTTAATCAGCCAGGTAGTTGCTGCCCGCGGCCACCAGGTCTGCGTAACTGCCTGCAGTAAGGAGCTGATTTGACTCACGAAATCGTGATAACACGATTGTAAACAAACCACTGAACGGGTGGGGTTTGAATCCTTGATGAGCGAGTCGAAAACTCTAGGCCAGTGCGCCCATGCTAACCTCCCTATGGTGTATAAATATAGCTAGTTGGATGAATCTTGTTGTAACCAGCTGGCCCGGTGGCTTACGCACTGGCCTGGAGTTTTACCACTCGCTTGCCGTGAGTTTAAACCCCACCCGTTCCGTGGATTGTTAGCTGATGTAATTTTCTGACTTACCCATAAGTTTCATTCCTATACTCTCACTGTCCACACCATGGTGGCGACACACTGCCCCCATGTAGGACGTCCAAGGGTTAGTAATGTGAGGTTCTAGTCTGTCAGTTGCCTTTGTTTTAGTTTATATTTTTTTATTTTATATGAAAAATTGTAGAAACAAGAAGTTTACGATGGAAAGCTTGTGCCGTTTTTCTGGTAGACGATAACAGTGATCTGGATTCTTGTCCCATTGTTGTGCCTGCCTATAATCCTGTACAGGCACCCGCGCCCTGAGTAGAGGATCTTTGTGATGAGGTGAGGGGTGTGGCCCTCATGACACCTGGGGTGCAGATGGTATAGGAGAAAGGGGGAGGGAGAAGAGGAGCAGGTGTCGGGGAAGATAAGGAAGGGGAGAATAAGGCGGTATACTGTGGAGTGGAAACATCAAGTGGAAGGGGAGATGGAGGGGTGGCCTGTAGGTGGAAGGTTGAGTATTAATGGAAGAGGCAAGGGGAAGCAAGAGTGGACCGAACACCTGGCTCTCAGACGCTTACCTCTGACAGGTTTACTGTTTTCCTTCACAATCCGTTCTTTGGGCAGACTTCCTTGATTTCCTGTTCAACCGGACTGTTGCTGTAAGTAGGACCACTGATCCACAGGTATCACATATCCTAGTTGATCAGGTACTTGGCGGAGGTAGTTGTCTCTTGAAAATTGCACTTGATCCAGCAATATTTCTGGTATCTGCTAGTATCAGCCTCACGCTGGTATCGTGAGGTGTACCTCTGAGGCCTCACGCTGGTATCGTGAACTAGTATGGTGACACCGGCACTTTGTGGAAAAGTACAGGTGTATGGTTCAGGAACGTGGCGAAACGTTTCCTCTAATAAATGTCCTGAAGTTTACATTAGTTTCTGTTTTGCACACGTGTCTGTACTCACCCCAGCAGCTCGTCTGTTAATTATAAAAGTAAACACAGCAAAAGGAGACTGTTTACCAAGTGTTTCTCATCTGCAAGTGTAAGCTACACCTTTATTACAAAGTTTCACCTACATGAGGTATTTATAAAGTTTCAACTTACCTGTGTTCCTGGTGGTGTGACAAACACCTGAGCTCAGGTGTAGCAAGTGTTCTGCCTCCCTCAGTGTTCCTGGAGGTGTGACAAATACCTGAGCTCAGGTGTAGCAAGTGTTCTGCCTCCCTCAGTGTTCCTGGAGGTGTGACAAATACCTGAGCTCAGGTGTAGCAAGTGTTCTGCCTCCCTCAGTGTTCCTGGAGGTGTGACACACCTGAGCTCAGGTGTAGCAAGTGTTCTGCCTCCCTCAGTGTTCCTGGTGGTGTGACACACCTGAGCTCAGGTGTAGCAAGTGTTCTGCCTCCCTCAGTGTTCCTGGAGGTGTGACACACCTGAGCTCAGGTGTAGCAAGTGTTCTGCCTCCCTCAGTGTTCCTGGTGGTGTGACAAACACCTGAGCTCAGGTGTAGCAAGTGTTCTGCCTCCCTCAGTGTTCCTCATGATAACTTGTCTTGCTTGTTTTATGTTTATTTGCTTAATCTGACACTTTATTTCTCCCACTCGTTCTCCTCTCTTCCCTCTCTCATCTTCATGGGGGGGGGGGGGTTCGTTGATGCTGACGAAGGGTTCTTAATGAGAGGAATTTGAGTTGCTCTCTTTCTCGGGATAAACCTGGTTACCTCTCGTTCCCCAGGGGATGCAAAACTTTTTGCATCCCCTTTTTTACTTCCCATTCTCTATCTCTTCATCTCTGCCTTCTCCCTCTTCCCTAGTCCTCCCCTCTCTCTATCTTCATATTTTATGTACCTTTCAACCCCACTCCAGCTGTCCCGCCAGTCATTCCACTGCTTCCCAGCATTCCAGGCGCCACTTGGGTTCCAGGCGCCACTTTGCGACACCATTTCGTCGTGTGTGTGAGGGGGGGGGGGGTAGGAACTTTAAGCCTAAACTTTTTTCTTCAGCAAACTATCCTAGCGACTTGGCATCTCCGATAAATTAATGTAATGTAATAGCACTTAGCCCTGGTCAACTTTGGTCAAGGTACGTTCAGTGGATGTTGCTTAACACAAGTTTGTTGATGTTCACGCTGGTTGTTGTCAGTGTGTGCGTATGTTAAGGCGTATAGTGTGTTACAACTGTGTGTAAAACTAATATATATATATTGTATAAATATTGATGCAGGTATTCTTAAATACATGATGTCCAAATTTCTGTCTCCCCTCAGTTCCGGAACTTCTTCCCTGTCTATATATCATATTTTTGTTGCCCTGTTGTATGATTGAAATGTCTCCTTGACAATTTCATCTCCATTATACGAGTCCATCCCAAGTAATAGTAACTGTAGTTGTGTTAAGGAAGGAAATCTTTGAAGGTTACGAAGTAAATGAATCTAATGCAATATTTAAGGGTATGTTGACTGCTCTACTAGTCTCCCAGCTCGTGGTTATAATCATAACTATATTTTTTAAAGGGGTGGACTGGTAAGCCAGCGGAATGCCTCAGTCATATGTCCAAAAGCTGCAGGGCGGGTCATCATATGACTAAGACCCGCGTCAACAATCTTTGTGACCCATCCTGTGTGATGGAATATGACAGGTAAACATCTAGCTTTTGTTCCCACTGTGTAACTGTTATGCAGATTACGGAAGCAGCACGTTCCTGATGTATCCAGTTTTGTCACAGACAGTAAGGTGGTTGAGTGGCAAGCTTGGCGGCGCACGACTGCGCCCCAACAGGAAATATAAAGATCAGTATAATAAGTTCTTACTTGACATTCAGAGAAGAGGGCGTGTCAAGTTTAGCAGCTGGTGGTGAAGGAGGGATAGCGGCAACCACAGCTTCCAGCCCCAAAACATTTTTTTAACGAAATTGGATAAATCTACAGGCAGGGACAAGCAGACGTATAGGCTGGGCTCTCCACCTATATCAATACAACACTTTTTAACAGTTTAACATTTATTTCCTTGCTACCATCACTTCTATCGAATCTTAACACGTGCTGCTATTCTGTGGTAACTGCGCAGTGGGAAGAAAAGGTGGAGAGTAGCTATGTTTTAGATGTGTCAGTCTGAGGTGGAAGACGTCAGTGGCACGATGAAGATATCATCAAACATTCCAGCAAGGGTTCATCAGCTACGGCACCTTCAAAGGTTTCCTTCCCTAAACCTGGTTATGTTCGAGGGTGAGCGTGTGTAGTCGTCTTCCGCTACACTAATGAGGTTGTCCTCGTTTAATTCTCCAAAACTGAAATGTCGTTGCCTAAAATTTGGTATTACAGTATAGCAATATTAATCTGATAGTAAAAATGCCTCAAGATTGTCATTGACTTGCTATATATTTGTACGTTCTTGTTATCCAGTCTTGTCTCTCCCGGTTAGTTATTCGCAGGTCCTACATTCCTTTTGTTTACTCTAATAGTTTTATTGTTTTTAATGTTTTCAGTTCTATGGTCCTGCTGTTTCCTGTAGTCCACTGGAAGACTTTTGTTTTCATTAACTCGAGAAGTTTGTGGTGTCCTCAGGTTAGGTAATGTTTGTCAGGAAACAGGACAAGTGTTTCCTGACGTGTCTTAGTCATATGATGACCCACAGCTGGAGCTTTTGGTCATCTGACCGAGGCCTTCCGCTGGCGTACCCCTCCACCTCTTCAAAAATTATGGCTAAGATTACAACCATTGTGGAGATTTTTAAGACGTCCTCACTGGATGCTAGAAAATAGTTTTCAAGTGTTGTGATGTACAGCTTTGTGTGTCAGATATAAGAGTTGTGGACCGTGTCTTGAAACTCAGTTTTCCCATCAGACACTTATAACTTAAGAAGCTTCGTACTTGGACCTTTATTCTGTGAGTGTTTGAAATATCCTTGACACTGCCAGTAATATTGTACTCTTGCAATAGGTGACATTTAGACAGTCTTGTCACGGAAGCACTGGGTCACAGTATCATCTGGCACGTCCGCTGTCACTCACTTGTGTATGTTGCTATGTTCTTGTCGGGGTATGAGGATATGGGAGGTGCGTATGTGGCAGTGATATGGAAGTGCCGTATGTGGAGGAGTGGCGGCGTATGTTGCAGCGATAGAGGAAAACACATGATTAGCGTAGGAAGGGGTTAGGAGGAATTGTTATGAAGTAGTGGAAACTGAGAGGGACGATATGAACGAGGGATATAGGGTGGCAGGGAGGGTAAAGGGAGGAAGTAGGGTGGGATGAGTGTGTAACCTTAGTCCTCTGCCTACGACGCCTGACATCTGGGAAGACCATTACTCAAGAGGGGAGGAAGCGTGGAGGGGAACAGGCAGAGGTAAAACAGATAGACGCTAAGGAACAGGTAAGTAACGGTGAAACAGGGAGAGGGAACACGACAATGAAGAATGGGAAGTAGGCAGTTTACACAAATAAGACTGAAGGTTAGGAGAGGAAGGTGAAGAGGTGCACAAGAAAGAGGTAACTAAGGATAAGAGAAAGCCAACAGGTGGAGGATTACCTCGAAGATTAGGAATTTGATATGGAGGGGATGAAGAGAAAAGTGATAGGTAGTAAGGAAGAATATACACGGGAGCCAGAACGATCGAAATGTTACTTAATTTTGTATTCTCGTATTTATAAAAGAAAAACACTCAGGACAGTAGGTAAGAAGTATAAAATTTATTCTATGGCAGAAATTTGTACAAGAGGAGGACTGAGATTGAAGGTAGCAGCGGGGGTAGTTGATGGCTGGTGCTAATGGATCCCAGCGTATAATTGCAGAGTCGTGTGTACATATGGTTGAGGGGGGGAGGGAGACTTTCCACATGGGAACAAACACGTGCCTGCAGAAGGGAAGGGGCGTGCGAATTTTTAATTTGATTAGGTACATATATCAGCAACACGCGGCTGTCATATTCTATAATAATAATAATAAATAATAATAATAATAATAATATAATAATATCTTATTTCTGCAAGTACATGTACAAGGTATACAGACCATAGCTGACATCAGTGTCATACTATATAGAAGGCCTCTTGTTATGCAGAACATTTCGGGCAAATTAGGTCAGTTTTGTCCCAGGATGCGACCCACACCAGTCCACTAACACCCAGGTACCCATTTTATTGATGGGTGAACATAGACAACTGGTGTAAAGAAACACACCGTGTTTCTATACTCTCCGGGAATCGAACCCAGACCCTCGCAGTGTGAAGCAAGAACTTTAGCCACGAGGCCACTAGATATTGTTCCTGTCATATCTCGTACCATTGGCTGGATTTCTTGTGAAAACGGACTCTTGTATACAGTTCCGAACATTTATTAGAGGAAACGTTTCGCCACGAGTGACTTCAGTCCTAATACAGAGATAACAAAGAAACGAGCATATATAGTTATCTCTGTATTAGGACTGAAGAAGCCGTTAGTGGCGAAACGTTTCGTGTAATAAATATCCTGAAGTATACACAAGTGTCACTGCGTATGTTGTCGGTATCACTATACCATTTTTCTACGGAATGAGCTCAGTATTACAGCAGCCTCAGAGGGTCCTTCTTGGGAGGGTGAGCAAATTAAGATCTAAAAGTAGGTGGTACGTTTAATGGGTAGGTGGGGGCAGGGTGTGGATAGGTGGTGGATAGGTCATTCCGTAGGTGGGGCAACTGACGGAGATTAGTAGGTGGTAGCTGACGAAGGTGCTGATGGAGCGCGCGCGCAATATAAAAACGTGTGTATAGGAACTGACGAAGCAGTTGTGGACTGTTGAGGCACATGGCGTGTTGATAACAGTGTTGGTGTCTTGCTGGGTCAGTGCAGCAGGCTTCACGACCCTGGGTCACCCCTGCGCCGCTCCCTTGCACCCTACATCATCTATCCAATGCACCCTACATCTTACTCCCTATCCCCTACACCATACTCTACATAGTACTTTACTGAAATCGCCTGACTCTATTCTTAATAAAAGGTCCCGGAGGGTGCTTAAGAGTTACCTAAAGATTTCGTTGTGAGAGGTAGGTTGAAGTTTTAATATCACAAGATTGTGGCAGAATTCCTCAGCTCTTCGTGATTTGGAAAATGTCACCTACGAGGTATACACTGTTCTTATATCACCGTGTTCGTGGGCATTTTTCCTCCCAGTGAACCATTTCTTGGTTTGTAGGGCCACCACAGCTTACACCGTATGGACTTCTGGTGCTCAGTTTCAAAGAAGGAAATAGTGTCAAGTTAGGTTTGAATGAACCCCAGGGAATATTAGAACCACAAAGGAGGCAGTAAAACAATTGCAAGACGCTATACACCAATAAGCCTAACATCACACATCAGAATTTTTGAGCAGATCCTAAAAAGCCAGATTACCAGTCACAAGAAATCAAAACATTTGCATGATCTTGGTGTGGAATGTGAAGTTGGGGTGTGGGGGAGAGGGATGTTACTCTGGAGAGCATGGGGAATAAGGCTAGGGTATTTCTGGGATGTATGTGTGTGTGTGTGAGTTCTGGAGATGGGAAGTACGGTGCCGGCACTCTGAAGGAGGGGTGTTAATGTTGCAGTTTTATAACTGTAGTGTAAAGCACCCTTCTGGCAAGACAGTGATAGAGTGAATGATGATGAAAGTTTTTCTTTTTCGGGCCACCCTGCCTTGGTGGGAATCGGCCGATGTGTTAATAATAAAAAAAAAAAATATATATATTATATATAATATAGTGTGTGTGTGCGCATGCGCCCTCCCCCTCAGTGCCACCACCGGCCTCGGAATTGATCTTGATTCGTCTCGTTGCCTCTGAAGCAGAGTTGCGCAAGACGAATTGTGGGGAAGGAGGGTAGGATAAAGAAGAGGGGTAGGATAGGGAAGATTTGGATAGACAAGCAGTTGAGAGGGAATGGAAAAAGATTGAGGGGTGGTAGACAGCGATAATTGTCAATGATAATCACAGTATACGTAATGTACAATAATCGCGAATGAGCGATACTAGATGCAAAACAAAAATAGGGAGAGTTGAATGATAGTTCTAGGCCTTTCGTGTTGTAATCAACATATCTTCAGGGGCTTGTAGTGTTGCAGAAATGAGTAGGAAATCCAGGTATATTCGTTCAGGGGAACGACTCTAGCTGGAGTCGTTCCCCTGAACTATAATTTCTGATGACACTAAAAAGTTACGTACTAGTTGGGCCAGCAGTAACAGCCTGGTTGATTAGGCCCTGATCCATCGGGAGGCCTGGTCAAAGACTGGGCCGGGGGCGTTGAACCATTATTCCCAAGATCACCCTCCAGGTAGATGTAGACAAGCGTAAGGTTCTAATATTAAGAAAAAAAACATGGCACTTACTAGGAAATAGAATTCTTGAGCCGCCCCATGGCCGGGCTCCGGGAGTAGAAACTCTCGAAATTCATCAAAGGTTGAGGGACTGATCACCTCCTACCACGGCTGACGGACTGATGATAGCGTCACAACAACTAAAGTAACCATCGTCGTCGATGATTCCCATGAAGCAGCCTGTTGTGCAGGCTTGATGTATTGATGCCTTGCACATCAATATATCAAGTGCTGTCATGAAGCAGCGTGTTGTGCAGGCTTGATGTATTGATGTCTTGCACATCAATATCAGGCTGTCATACAGCGTTTCAGCTATGTATTGATGTCTTGCCACCATCCATGCTGTCAGGTGAGGCACGACACTACTGTCCACCTTATCAGTCTCTGCCTCCTCCCCCTCTTCCCTTTCCCCTCCTCTTCCTCCTCCTCTTCCTTCTCTTCCTCTCCTCCCCTCTTCCTCCTCCTCTCCCCTCTCCTTCCTGGTAAACTGGCAGTACTGGCACTTCAACACCAGCTGGCTCAAAAGCTAATTGAAATACTAAGATAGTATTATCTCCCAGGTGGTTTTTGACAGTGGTGGTAGGTGGTGCTAAGTGGTGGTGTTGGTGGTGGTAGGGCCTCGTGATGGTGGGTTGCTCATTACCTGCATGGTAAATGGTTGACACTGTTGGTTGATTATGATAAGTGGGTTAGTTATTTTTTTTTTTTAAGTTGAAATTATAGCTTGTCACTTTTGACTGCTAGCGTCAGAAATCTTTCTTAATAAGATAACTGAAGGAGCTGAATTGTTTCTCAATGGGAGCTGGACAGATACCTAAAGTCAGTACTCGATCAGCCAGGCTGTGGTTCGTACGTTGGACTACGTGCGGCCAGCAGTAACAGCCTGGTTGATCAGGACCTGATCCACCAAGAGGCCTGGTCAAGGACTGGGTCGCGGGGGCGTTGACCCCCGGAATGCCCTCCAGGTACAATTCAAATAGGATGGGAGAGGATATGATTTTAAGTGTACAAATGAACGATAGCTAGAGGGATATAAAGTTGTGAAAATATCAGGTTTATACTATAGGCCAATAGGCCTGCTGCAGTATTTCAACATTCTTGTGTGCCTAGAAATCTTTATATTGTCATTTCTTTCTTGAACATAAATGGACATCACTGTTTTTACACACGTCCAACCACGGAAACATTTCTAGTATTTTTGTGATTATTC
Organism: Cherax destructor; assembly: GCA_009830355.1. Taxonomy (NCBI): domain Eukaryota; kingdom Metazoa; phylum Arthropoda; class Malacostraca; order Decapoda; family Parastacidae; genus Cherax; species Cherax destructor. Next base: position 293,667 of record WNWK01000588.1, read on the forward strand.
TCAGATGTATCTGTAAGTGGTTCTGGGAATCATTGACCCCCCCCCATCCCCTTCCCCTTCACCTTCCACTTCACCTTCCACTTCACCTTCCACTTCCACTTCCACTTCTCCTTCCACTTCCACACCACCAGTGGCTCAGACTCCTGAACAAGACTCTTAAATTAGAAAGAAAACATTATAGAACTTAGGAACTATTATAAATCTTAAAAGTAAAGGGAAATATGGTGTTATGGAGTGGGTGTTGATAACTGGCGTTCAGGGCAGAGCTGATATCAGAGCTGGGACTGGTGGAGGTCATTTATAACCAGGTAAGTATTTAAATTACTGTTAATGTCTCAGGTATGAATGTGCACTTAATAAACGAGACACTTATGTTCTTAAATCTGTGCATTGCCTAGTATGGGCCAGTAGGCCTGATGCAGTGTTCCTTCACTCTTATGTTCTTGTAAAAGTGAGAAATATGGGAGAAAATGTACAATGAATTAAGTGAAAGCAAGGGTGCCGTGGGCACAAAATGAGAACATTGTATCAACATCCGTGGTTCCAGAGTATTCAACATCTTATTAGGAGATATTAGAAACACTGCTGGGACAGGTGTAGAAGTCTTTGAGAGAACTGGGTGAGTAGATCCAACCAGATAGATAAATGGGCCAGCGGGCCCCCAGCAACAATAGCCTGGTTGACCAGGCAAGCACCAAACAAGCCTGAACAAAGGCTGGTTGAGCTCCGGGAGTAGACACTCTGTAAACTCATCAGAGGAAGTTTGTAAGATTTACGTGTCGTTATACGTGTTCATGAGACAGAAAGGACCAGCAATCCTGCCAAAGTGCCAAACTTTTAACAGACTTCCCTTTCACTGTGACAATACTGTAGTGCTAAGACTTCCCATGATGTATAATGTACACAAGAGTAGGGTTCTGCTGCCACTCGCACCTTGTACTCTTGATAAAGAGGTGCACGGAACTCCAGCCCACTCCCTACCTTTACCTTTGAAGAGTTTCGAGAGTTTCACTACTCTCTCAGCCGGACTCAGGGTAAAGCTCTGTGATACTGATATTACATAAAGAACAAATAGACACAATACCGTGACTAGAACAATACACATATAACACATACATAGAGAAGCCTCCCCCCCCCCCTCTCTCTCTCTCTCTCTCTCTCTCTCTCTCTCGCTCTCTCTCTCGCTCTCTCTCTCTCTCTCTCGCTCTCGCTCGTGTTGGAGTTATTTGTGTACTGACAATACACGAGTTAATTTATGTGGCTAGTAGTGGCAATAAGTTATTTACGTATAACCTTGCCCTTACGTTACTCCAGAGAGCTGCCATCCTATCAATAAACATTATCTCGACTACATTTTTAAACAAGGTCTGGTGCTGCTGCTGCTGCTAATTCTAGTGCTGCTGCTTCTGCTGTTCTTAAAGTAACGAATAAAATAATGCAGAATATTTTACATTATTAGGCGACCCCGTCAGCCGAGGATCATATATCGCACTGTTCTAATCTTGCCTCAAGATAAACACGCGATATAGCGAGATAGCAAATGTTATATATCAGGTGGGATGGTGCAAATATGCTAACTAGCACTGGCTGGGTCAACAAGTTTGTTTGGTGGTGTAGATCTCCGCTAAAATAGTGTGGGCACTAACGATCAGGACGGCCACGCTTTGTTGACCTGGCCTCGCCTCCCCTAGTAATGACCCACCTGCCCTAGTCTCACCTGGGAGTCCAACTATTGGCCACCCATTGACCATACTCTCACCTAAGCGTTAACCCATTACTGACCCTTTGACCATTTTCTCACTTGGGAGTTGGTAAATTAGTGACCTGACCTACCACCTGGTCGGCGAGGGTTGCTCTTTACGGAGTTGGACTGAAGTGTTTGTCCTCCCTGACTGTTTGTGTACTCACAGATGTGTAGAGTTGTACGTGTGGAGGATGGCTTTGAGGATACGAGGGAGAGGCAGTAGTACTGTTGATTACTTCATGTGTAGGTGCCGTGTTGTGTTAAATACATGGTAATAACCGTAGTCAACCATGTTTGTGATAGTTACATGGTGGAGGATAAAATGCGATGGAGTTCACAAGAGTTTCGTAAATCAGTTAATGTCTTGCAGTTTGTGCTGGAAACCGGTATCAAGCTTCCATTGTGTTCAGTAACTACACCAGTTTTAAGGGTTTCCTTCAGGCAGAGCTGGAGTTACTATCACTTTGGTATTACCATAGAGACTTATGAAGATAGCGGAGATAACAGGCTACACACTATACATGTTATTGTTGTACTAAAAAACGACTTTATGACGACAAATAGTATGGTAATGCTAAGCAACGTAAACTGCAGCATGATATGAGGAGAGAGGGGGGGGCAGCTGGTTATTCTGGTCATGGTTGGATCCCACATCTGCTCTCCCACACCCCTCCTCCTCCTGATGCTTGTCGCACTTCCCATACTTTAATGCTGCTAATTCCTCTCTTGTTGACCTTATTTACGTTTGCATTAGGATTAGTGCTGGTAGTCTTAGTAGGAATGATTATAATCATATTTATTTCTACAAGTACATGATACAACTTATACAGACCATAGTTGACATCACTGACACTATATAGAAAGCCCCTTATTATGCAAAGCATTTCTGGCTACTTAGGTTAATTTTGCCCCCAGAATGCGACCCACATCAGCGTAATACCCAGGTACCTACTTACTGCTAGGTGAACAGGGACAGTAGGTATCTTAAGGAAATATTCCCAGTGTATCCAAACGTACAGGGGATCGAACCACGGACCTCAGTGTGAGAGCTGTGCGCACTACCACCAACTGTTCGTCACCTTCACGTGGTGGCGAGGTTTGAGCGGCCTCGCTGCCTGGATAAAATTAACAGCCCATTTATTTGGCCTAAATAGTGGAGCATTGCTTCTGTCCTTAAAATTTGTGACTTTTACCGTGTGACTTGGAAGGAGTTATTGATATAATCTGAACTATAAATAATAAAATTTTACTTTTTTTTGTGAGACAACACCATAAGTGTCCGGGGTCCAAGACTGTTCAACTGCCTCCCAGCATACTTGGCTGTCTTCAAGAAGGCACTGGACAGGCACCTAAAATCAGTACCTGACTAACCGGGCTGTGGTTCGTACGTCAGTTTGCGTGCGGCCGGCAGTAACAGTCTGGTTGATCAGACCATGATCCACCATAAGGCCTGGTCTCAGACCGAGCCGCGGGGGCGTTGACCCCGAAACCCTCTCCAGGTAATAGGTATGTAAAATGCGAGTAAAGTTGTTCAGCACCTTAGCCTTCATCAAGGCTAGGGGAGTGAGCACCTTAGCCTTCATCAAGGCTAGGGGAGTGAGCACCTTAGCCTTCATCAAGGCTAGGGGAGTGAGCACCTTAGCCTTCATCAAGGCTAGGGGAGTGAGCACCTTAGCCTTCATCGAGGCTAGGGAGTGAGCACCTTAGCCTTCATCAAGGCTAGGGAGTGAGCACCTTAGCCTTCATCGAGGCTAGGGGAGTGAGCACCTTAGCCTTCATCAGGCTAGGGAGTGAGCACCTTAGCCTTCATCGAGGCTAGGGGAGTGAGCACCTTAGCCTTCATCGAGGCTAGGGGAGTGAGCACCTTAGCCTTCATCGAGGCTAGGGGAGTGAGCACCTTAGCCTTCATCGAGGCTAGGGGAGTGAGCACCTTAGCCTTCATCGAGGCTAGGGAGTGAGCACCTTAGCCTTCATCGAGGCTAGGGGAGTGAGCACCTTAGCCTTCATCGAGGCTAGGGAGTGAGCACCTTAGCCTTCATCGAGGCTAGGGGAGTGAGCACCTTAGCCTTCATCAAGGCTAGGGAGTGAGCACCTTAGCCTTCATCGAGGCTAGGGGAGTGAGCACCTTAGCCTTCATCAGGCTAGGGAGTGAGCACCTTAGCCTTCATCGAGGCTAGGGAGTGAGCACCTTAGCCTTCATCAAGGCTAGGGAGTGAGCACCTTAGCCTTCATCGAGGCTAGGAGTGAGCACCTTAGCCTTCATCAGGCTAGGGAGTGAGCACCTTGCCTTCATCGGCTAGGAGTGAGCACCTTGCCTTCATCAGGCTAGGGAGTGAGCACCTTAGCCTTCATCGAGGCTAGGGAGTGAGCACCTTAGCCTTCATCGAGGCTAGGGGAGTGAGCACCTTAGCCTTCATCGAGGCTAGGGGAGTGAGCACCTTAGCCTTCATCGAGGCTAGGGGAGTGAGCACCTTAGCCTTCATCGAGGCTAGGGGAGTGAGCACCTTAGCCTTCATCGAGGCTAGGGGAGTGAGCACCTTAGCCTTCATCGAGGCTAGGGGAGTGAGCACCTTAGCCTTCATCATGGCTAGGGGAGTGAGCACCTTAAGCCTTCATCGAGCTAGGAGTGAGCACCTTAGCCTTCATCGAGGGCTAGGGAGTGAGGCACCTTAGCCTTCATCGAGGCTAGGGAGAGCCTTCTAGCCTTCATCATGGCTAGGGGAGGAGCACCTTAGCCTTCATCAGGCTAGGGGGTGAGCACACTGCCATAACATACTGGAGTGAGAGTATGGGAGAAGTGAGCACCTTGAGGCCATCAGGCTAGGGGAGTGAGCACCTTAGCCTTATCTAGGCTAGGGGAGTGAGCACCTTAGCTCATCAGGCTGGAGAGTGAGCACCTTCAGAAATTTGGACACATTGGCTTCACGGAGTGCAGCACCTTGCCTTCATCATGGCTAGGGGGTGAGCCCTAGCCTTCATCATGGCTAGGGAGGAGCACCTTAGCCTTCATCTGGCTAGGGAGTGAGCACCTTAGCCTATCTGTCTAGGAGAGCCTTCAGCTTCATCAGGCTAGGAGTGAGCACCTTAGCCTTCATCATGGCTAGGGAGTGAGCACCTTAGCCTTCATCATGGCTAGGGAGTGAGCACCTTAGCCTTCATCATGGCTAGGGGAGTGAGCACCTTAGCCTTCATCATGGCTAGGGGAGTGAGCACCTTAGCCTTCATCATGGCTAGGGAGTGAGCACCTTAGCCTTCATCATGGCTAGGGAGTGAGCACCTTAGCCTTCATCATGGCTAGGGGAGTGAGCACCTTAGCCTTCATCATGGCTAGGGAGTGAGCACCTTAGCCTTCATCATGGCTAGGGAGTGAGCACCTTAGCCTTCATCATGGCTAGGGGAGTGAGCACCTTAGCCTTCATCATGGCTAGGGAGTGAGCACCTTAGCCTTCATCATGGCTAGGGAGTGAGCACCTTAGCCTTCATCATGGCTAGGGAGTGAGCACCTTAGCCTTCATCATGGCTAGGGGAGTGAGCACCTTAGCCTTCATCATGGCTAGGGAGTGAGCACCTTAGCCTTCATCATGGCTAGGGAGTGAGCACCTTAGCCTTCATCATGGCTAGGGGAGTGAGCACCTTAGCCTTCATCATGGCTAGGGGAGTGAGCACCTTAGCCTTCATCATGGCTAGGGGAGTGAGCACCTTAGCCTTCATCATGGCTAGGGGAGTGAGCACCTTAGCCTTCATCATGGCTAGGGGAGTGAGCACCTTAGCCTTCATCATGGCTAGGGGAGTGAGCACCTTAGCCTTCATCAAGGCTAGGGGAGTGAGCACCTTAGCCTTCATCAAGGCTAGGGGAGTGAGCACCTTAGACTGTGGCACTGAACATTGTATGGGATTGAAAAATCCATTGGTTAGGTAAAGTTTCGTAAATAAATATACCCATGTGATGCCCATGTGAGTGGGTTTGCCACCCATCTCCATGCCCCGTCACTGTACCCGCTATATATACTGGCTGCCACACCTTCGTGTCTCAGTGTGACTTGTAAATGATCCAAGTCAGACCTTAACGTTATTTGTGCAGTGTGTACATTCCCCATTCACTCCTCTTTCATTAACCCCATTTTTTGTACCCCTTCTGCCAATTTTCCCCATTGCTTGCCCCAGTGCTGGGGGTGAGGGGGGAAGCAGGAGCATGAATCAATTAAAGTAGGTCAAACAGCAAGCTGGGGTCATAGGTCACGGTGTTGGGAGCAGCTGTAACAACCTGGACGCTGGGGTGGGTGTGTGGGGGAGGGGGAGTAAAGAGATGGTTTAAGTAGAAAACTAGTGTACATGTACACAAACAACACGCACACAGATAAACACGTACACGCATGAATACTTTTCCCCTCCTTTTTGGTGGGAAAAAATGTGGTTGAATATGTGGGCCTCCAGCAGCAACAACCTGGTTGATCAGGTAAGCGACAGACAAGTCTAGCCCAGGACAGGGTTGTGGGAGTAAGAAAAAAAAGAAAATCCATGATATATATATATATATATATATATATATATATATATATATATATATATATATAAACAAACAAATGTAGTGCAGAATAGGTAAAATTTGCAATTTTGGCTTGTATAGCAACACTCTTCTTGCCGAATAAGGCAAGTGAAAATTTGTGTATGTAACAATTTCGCAAAAATCATCCTGAACCTAACGAAAATATATTTCATTGTATTTGTTTATTATTAAATTATTGTAAACTTGTCTGAAATATATTTAGTTGGATTAGGCTAAATTAAATTTCGCTTGTTATAATAAGGTTAGGTAAGTTTCTAAGGTTTTCTGGTACAAAATTATTATTTTTTACATTAACGTAAATGAAAAAAATTTAAATGTATAAGAAATTTTTAGAAAGGACTTAATTTTAAACGAGTTCTTGCTAATTGACCAATTTTTACTTATTCGGCACGAGACATATGGGTTAAAGGTGAGAAACTGGGGAGGATTTAAGGGATGGACTGGAGAGGTTAAGAGGTTCAGTTGAGTAATAAGGGGATTCAGGAAATGGGAGGAGTAAAAAATTACGAAATCAGAAGATTGAGTGCTGGCAGAGTTGGGGTTCCAAGAATTGTTGAGGTTTGAGGTGGAGGGACAGTAGTTTTAGTGACTGAGATGCACTTTAGGGATGAATTATACTGTTGTTGTTTGTTAAATGTTGGGAGAGGTGGAAAGTGTTGGTTCCTGAGAGTCGAGTGTGATGAAACATGTTAAGACTCCGTCTACCATATCCTACCATATCCTGCCTATCAGATTTAACAATAAGTGCACTGGTAGGCTTTATCCTACATAGGAATACTTCTAACAGGTACTGGAGGATGTTCTTACAACATTCAAGCAGGTTTACCTCGAGGAACCAGACGAGCCTGGCCCATGACCGGGTTTCGGGAGTAAGACTCGCGAAATTCATCAAAGGTAAAGGAAGAGAAGTTGGGCAAGTACCATGCTTTAAGTGACTGTGTTCTTGCACGTACGACCTTCCAACAGGTACTGGAGTTCCCTACACACACGACTGAAGTGTTTGCTTGGGACATGACATCTAGCAGGTACTGACTTTTCTAACACACATTTCCCTCTGGAAGTGATCCACAACAGTCAGCTAAGAAACTAGTATTTAGTGCTAGGTGGACAGAGACACCGGGGGTGAAATGGAGTGGCGGGGTGAGGAGTAGGGCATGAGGGCACTGGCTGGCACTTAAGTGAGAGTGCCTAAGCTTGAGCCTCTTAAGAGGAGAGAGCACATCAATCAGGGCCTGTAGTGGTGTGCGCACGGCTACGTGACGACGACAACAACATCAACAAGAGTCTGATGGATCACACGAGTAATGGTGCGGTGTAAGAACGACACGTGCTGTATAGTCTTTAATTGTGGTGAGTCAATCTGAATGTTGAACCAGAAAATGGTGGATTTAACTTGTTTATTAAAGTCAGGTATGTCGAATGTGTAACAGCGAACTAAACACCTGTAATGGTGTTCCTACCGCGTCATTTCGTAATGTGTACCTAGGTACGTACAGACCTACCCTCCAGGTAGGTGTTACCTAGGTACGTACAGACCTACCCTCCAGGTAGGTGTTTCGCATAGCCTTCGCTAGGGGGCGCTGACACCGAGGTCAACATTGACATTACTGGATACCAACACCGTTACAGACCTACATCTTGGTGTCTACGAAATTTCTTTAGAATTATTACCTCTGTTTATTCATGGTGGAACAATTCCATGGATCATACTGTTCTTTTCTTCCCCCTGTTCTTTTCTTCCCCCTGTTCTTTTCTTCCCCCTGTTCTTTTCTTCCCCTGTGCTTCTCTACCCTGTGCTTCTACCCTGTGTTTTTTCTCCCTGTTCTTTTCTTCTCCCTGTTCTTTTCTTCCCCCTGTTCTTTTCTTCCCCTGTTCTTTCTTCCCTGTTCTTTTCTTCCCCTGTTCTTTTCTTCCCCTGTTCTTATCTTCCTCTGTTCTTATCTTCCCCTGTTCTTCCCCTGTTCTTCCCCTGTTCTTCCCTGTTCTTCCCCTGTTCTTCCCTGTTCTTCCCCCTGTTCTTCCCCTGTTCTTCCCCTGTTCTTCCCCTGTTCTTCCCCTGTTCTTCCCCTGTTCTTCCCCCTGTTCTTCCCCTGTTCTTCCCCTGTTCTTTCCCCTGTTCTTTCCCCTGTTCTTATCTTTCCCTGTTCTTTTCTTCCCCTGTGTTTCTCTACCCCTGTCTTCTTACCCCTGTTCTTTCTTCTTCCCTGTTCTTTCTTCCCCTGTTCTTTTCTTCCCCTGTTCTTTTCTTCCCTGTTCTTTTCTTCCCCTGTTCTTTTCTTCCCTGTTCTTTTCTTCCCCTGTGCTTCTCTTCCCCTGTGCTTCTCTTCCCCCTGTGCTTCTCTTCCCCTGTGCTTCTCTTCCCTGTGCTTCTCTTCCCCTGTGCTTTCTTCCCCTGTGCTTCTCTTCCCCTGTGCTTCTCTTCCCCTGTGCTTCTCTTCCCCTGTGCTTCTCTTCCCCTGTGCTTCTCTTCCCCTGTGCTTCTCTTCCCCTGTGCTTCTCTTCCCCTGTGCTTCTCTTCCCCTGTGCTTCTCTTCCCCTGTGCTTCTCTTCCCCCTGTGCTTCTCTTCCCCTGTGCTTCTCTTCCCCCTGTGCTTCTCTTCCCCCTGTGCTTCTCTTCCCCTGTGCTTCTCTTCCCCTGTGCTTCTCTTCCCCTGTGCTTCTCTTCCCCCTGTGCTTCTCTTCCCCTGTGCTTCTCTTCCCCCTGTGCTTCTCTTCCCCCTGTGCTTCTCTTCCCCCTGTGCTTCTCTTCCCCTAACCCGGAGTGTTCCAAGAGTCAACGCCCGGGTCCAGACTAGGCCTTCCAGTGTATGACTTGATCAGTTACATTGTTGGTTCGTGCGGCTAGCACCAGCAGCGGCTGATCGGGCGCTGACTTACGGAGTTGGACCAGTTCCTTCTTGAAGACAGCCAGGGTTATAAGAACATAAGAACATAAGAAAGGAGGAACACTGCAGCAGGCCTACTGGCCCATGCGAGGCAGGTCCAAATCTCCCACCGACTTAAGCCAATGCCCCGACCCATCCAGGTCAGGTTACATTCACTTAAGGAAGGAGCACGGCATCTGACCTAGTAGCACAAACTAGTCAGGTCCCACTCACACCCACCCGCACCCACTCATATATTTATCCAGCCTATTTTTAAAACTACACAACGTTTTAGCCTCTATAACTGTACTCGGGAGTTTGTTCCACTCATCGACAACTCTATTACCAAACCAATGCTTTCCTATATCCTTCCTGAATCTGAATTTATCCAACTTAAAGCCATTGCTGCGAGTCCTGTCAATACTAGATATTTTAGCACGCTATTTACATCACCTTTATTTATTCCTGTTTTCCATTTATACACCTCAATCATATCCCCCTAATTCTACGCCTTTCTAGAGAGTGCAGATTCAGGGCCCTCAGTCTATCCTCATAGGGAAGATTTCTGATACATGGAATCAACTTAGTCATCCTCCTTTGTACGTTTTCCAGAGCATTTATATCCATTCTGTAATACGGTGACCAAAACTGTGCAGCATAATCTAGATGAGGCCTCACCAAGGATATATAGAGTTGAAGAACAACCTGAGGACTCCTATTATTTATGCTTCTTGATATGAAGCCAAGATTTCTGTTCGCTTTATTGCGAACACTTATGCACTGCTGTCTTGGTTTTAGATTACTGCTAACCAGAACTCCTAAATCCTTTTCGCAATCAGTAGTATTAAGATCTATATTATTTAGTTTATATGTGGCATGGTTATTGTCCTGTCCAATATTTAGAACTTTGCATTTATCTATATTAAACTGCATCTGCCACTTCTCCGACCACTGCATCAGTCTATTCAAATCTTCCTGGAGTGCTCTAATGTCCTCATTTGAATGAATTGGACGGCCTATTTTGGTGTCATCGGCAAACTTGCTTATGTCGCTATTTATTCCCTCATCTATGTCGTTTATGTAGATTGTGAACAACAAGGGGCCCAATACTGACCCCTGTGGAACACCGCTTGTGACACTTCCCCACTCTGATTTCTCCCCATTTATGCAAACTCTCTGCTGCCTATTTGTCAACCATGCCTCTATCCAGGAAAAAATTTCTCCTCCTATTCCGTGTGCCTTAATTTTCCTCAATAGTCTCTGATGTGGGACTCTATCAAAAGCCTTACTGAAGTCCATATACACAATATCATATTCATTACCATGATCTACCTCCTCAAACACCTTAGTGAAAAAAGTTATTAAATTTGTAAGGCAGGAACGCCCTTTTGTAAAACCGTGCTGAGATTCTTTGATTAATTTATGCTTTTCAAGATGGCTGCGAATTGCCTCGGCAATTATTGATTCCATAAATTTTGCCACTTTATGTATATAGGGAGGACATTGAAAAGTTTAGTCAGTTCACGCTTATCAAGTTTTTTACTGGAGCGAGAGAGAAACCCAGTGGAACTCAGGGGCGCAGTGGGCACAATAAGGGAGCACTGTGTCAACATCCGTGGCCCCAGATTATTCAAAATCTTGCCAGAAGATATCAGAAATACTGCTGAAACAAGTGTAGAAGTCTTCAAGATGAACCTGAAAGAGTATTTTCACCAGGTACCAGATCAACCAGGCTGTGATGGGTATGTGGGGCTGCGGGCCACCAACAGCAACAGCCTAGTTGACCAGGCAAGCACCAAACGAGCCTAACCCATGGCCGGGCTCCGGGAGTAGAAAAATTCTAGGAATTCATCAAAGGTTAATCAAAGGTATTCATTGAACCCTTTTCATTGGGGTACTCAGTTTTTGCTTATCTTTCTCTTTCTCTCTTTTTCTCTCTTTCTTTCTATTTCTCTCTTTTTCTCTTTCATTCTCTTTCTATCTTTCTCTCTCTCTTTTTCTCTCTCTTTCTCTCTCTCTGTGCTTCATCTGATCCTTTTACCCACTTCCTCCCCATTACTTCCCATTTCATCTTTTTTCCCTGGCTCCGCTTCACTTCCTCACCACCCTGTTACTTCCCCTTCATCCTCCCTGTCACACTCCCCCTTCTCTCCTGCCTGTCACACCTGGTACTGTCACACTCCCCCTTCTCTCCTGCCTGTCACACCTGGTACTGTCACACTCCCCCTTCTCTCCTGCCTGTCACACCTGGTACTGTCACACTCCCCCTTCTCTCCTGCCTGTCACACCTGGTACTGTCACACTCCCCTTCTCTCCTGCCTGTCACACCTGGTACTGTCACACTCCCCTTCTCTCCTGCCTGTCACACCTGGTACTGTCACACTCCCCCTTCTCTCCTGCCTGTCACACCTGGTACTGTCACACATCCCCCTTGTCTCCTGCCTGTCACACCTGGTACTGTCACACTCCCCCCTTCTCTCCTGCCTGTCACACCTGGTACTGTCACACTCCCCCCTTGTCTCCTGCCTGTCACACCTGGTACTGTCACACTCCCCCCTTCTCTCCTGCCTGTCACACCTGGTACTGTCACACTACACCCCGCCACGTGCGCTGTCACGCCTGGTACTGTCACACTACACCCCGCCACGTGCGCTGTCACGTGTCTTCCTCTGTGTTGACATAAGGTAAACATCCATTTTAAAACATGAATTTTTAAATTTCTCATATTTACTGACCCTTGTCAATTTCGTAATGGTGGAGGGTGGAAGAGGCAGATAGTAACAGATGTTGGAGGGGGGATGCTGGTTGAGGGTGGGGGTTGAGGTAGGGTTATGGTGCTGGTTGAGGGGTTTGCTGGTTGGGGTGAAGTTATTGTGCTGGTTGAGGGGTGGGGGTTATGTTTGGTCAACCCCCCCTTCCCTGCGTCCAGTCCCAGGTCAGTCTACCTAATGGATCAAGGCCTGATCAACCATGCTGTTGATACTGGGAGTTCAGTTCCATGGTCTGGAACGAAATCGTTCCAGGCCATGGAATTGAACTTGGACTGACCACCTCGTATCTCCAATTTGATGGACTGATTACATAATTTCACTACATCTACTGCCTCTGTTTGACTGAAGAAGGCTACTGTGCAGGCGAAACCTTTCAAGAATAAAGATACCCAACTGTCACACCTGTGTATGCTGGGACTGTCCTTCCTTGCTCCCTCAAGCAAGCAGGCACAACCTTTACCCTCACTCCCGGAGCCAGGCCCTGGGCCAGCCTCATCTGGTGCTTACCTGGTCAACCAGTTTTCAGAACAATTTGGATCACTTTCTCAAGTACCACCGACTCGTCTAAGTCTTGCTTTATTCACCGGGAAATATAACAAGTGTCTAAGACGAGAGTCTTCAGCAAATGGTGACCAGTAACTGATTGTGTCCACTGGCTTACCATTTCTGTGATGTACTGGCTTACCATTTCTGTGATGTACTGGCTTACCATTTCTGTGATGGACTGGCTTACCATTACTGTGATGTACGTCCCATGTACACACCAGGATTGCTGTAACAGTACTGTGCTAAGATGTTAACCTCGCTGCTGTCCTGAATATAGGTTTGTCTCCTTAATTTCCATCTCTGCACCTTGTTGCCGGTTCCCTCGTGTTGGAGGAGTTGCGAAAGACAGATGGGGAGGGTGTGTGTTGGAGGTAGTGTTGGGGGAGGGGTCGTGAAAGACTGATGGAGAGGATGTGTGTTCGTGAAAGATTGATGACTGTGTGCGTTATGATGAGTGTGGAGGTGGTGTGGTGTTTCAGGTATAAGAGACTGGTTTTGTGGTCCAGCAAGTGTGGGGGGGCTTGCTTCTCCTCCTTCCCCCTCCTCACGACGATCTTATCTCCTGTGACTCACCTCTCTTCCCCCCACCACCTAGAGGAAGGGGAGAGGAGGGGGTCATTGCAAACCATGTCTCCTGTAGAGATTAGGCAGGCTTGGTGGGGTGAGGAGGGGGTATTGTGATGGGAAAGAGGGTGTTTGGGGAAATTTGGGAGTAATCAGAGGCAGTTGGACTTGAGAGGGCGGGGTGGAGGTTAATCATTATACAAAATTGGACTAAAACAGTGTGGTGGTGGTATGACTCACGAAATCGTAATGACACGATTGCAAACAAACCATACCATGGGTGGGGTTCGAACCCGCGGTCAGAGAGTCTCAAAACTCCAGACCGTCGCGTAAGCCACTGAGCCAGCTAGCTTTATAAGATTCATCCTACTAGGTATATTTCTACACCATAGGAAGGTTAGCATAGGCACCACTGTGTCCACAAATGCAAGTTTTTACAGACGAATCTCCAGCTAGCATGGCCGTGACGAACTCTAGCTCAAGTCCACGGGTTCGAAGCCCACCCGTGGTATGGTTTTTTTGGTGGTGGTAGCCTGTTTCATAAAATATCTAGCTTGGATTCCCATCATGTAACTTTTCCCTGTCGTATTCCATCACACAGGATGGGTTTTCCCTGGCGTATGCCATCACACAGGATGGGTTTTCCCTGTCGTATTCCATCACACAGGATGGGTTTTCCCTGTCGTATTCCATCACACAGGATGGGTTTTCCCTGTCGTATTCCATCACACAGGATGGGTTTTCCCTGTCGTATTCCATCACACAGGATGGGTTTTCCCTGTCGTATTCCATCACACAGGATGGGTTTTCCCTGTCGTATTCCATCACACAGGATGGGTTTTCCCTGTCGTATTCCATCACACAGGATGGGTTTTCCCTGTCGTATTCCATCACACAGGATGGGTTTTCCCTGTCGTATTCCATCACACAGGATGGGTTTTCCCTGTCGTATTCCATCACACAGGATGGGTTTTCCTGTCGTATTCCATCACACAGGATGGGTTTTCCCTGTCGTATTCCATCACACAGGATGGGTTTTCCCCGTCGTATTCCATCACACAGGATGGGTTTTCCTGTCGTATTCCATCACACAGGATGGGTTTCCTGTCGTATTCCATCACACAGGATGGGTTTTCCCTGTCGTATTCCATCACACAGGATGGGTTTTCCCTGTCGTATTCCATTGCCGTGGACTGGAAATCCATCCATGGCACTGGAATATGACATCGAAACCCGTCCACTAGTGCCAGATCAACCAGGCTGTGATGGATATGTGGGCCAGCGTGTTGCCAGCAACAACCGTCTGGTTGACACTCCAACAGGAGTAGGAAAACTCTGGAAATAGGTCAGAGATACATCAGGTATTGGAATGTAGCACGGGCCAGTAGGCCTGCTGCAGTGCTCCTTCTTTTGGTTCTTAAATCTGTTAGTGTTGTGCGAGTGATGGGGCGGAGGTGGGCGTTGTCAGGTGTAGGAGAGTGGTTGACCCTGGGATACACGTCAGAGGTTAGTTGGATAGGCATTGTGGGATGAGTTGGTGAGGATTGATGGTGTTGGAGCTAGCGGCCTTGTAAGGCAGAAATACCTATTATAATAATTACTGTTAATATGTATTTATATAAGTATATATACAAAGTATGTAGACCATAGCTGATATCAATGACATACTACTATATAGAAAGCCGCTTGTTATGCTGAGCATTTCCCGCAAATGAGGGCAATTTTGTCTTCAGGATGCGACCCACACCAATTGATTAATACCCAGGTACCTATTTTAGTGATATATGAGCATGGACAGCAGGTGTCTTAAGGAAACACGTCCCTATTTCTTGGGTATCATTGAAGATTGAGTTGAACAAATATTCTGTTAGTGGGATGGAATGTGAAGGACCTGCCTAGTATGGGCCAACAGGCCTGCTGCAGTGTTCCTCCTTTCTTATGTTCTTGTATAATGTTTCCAGCCGTACCGGAAATCGAACCAAGGCCCTCAGTGTGTGAGCCGAGTGCGCTATCAATCGATATTATTATTATTTAACGTTTCATTGTGTAGATTTATTAAGTAATGAGTTGGGTTGTGCATGTGTATGGATGGCGGATATGTTGAGTGGTTAGTTAGGTTAGTGGGTGGGTGTTGGGGGAAGGGTGAAGAGTGTTGGGGGAGGGGTGAAGAGTGTTGGGGGAGGGGCGAAGTGTGTTGGGGGAGGGGCAGGAGTTACGGGTTGGTGATAGAGGAATGTGCGTCACGGGAATGATCTCCAACACTCCGTCACCGTGTGACGACACCTCTCTTCACTCCCACACACAGGAAGTTATTGGCAGATAGCTTGCCTTCACAGCTTGGAGATCAGGTACGACACAGCCTGGGTTGGCCAAGAGGCGGTAGTCAGAAGACAATACCACTACGTTTCAAGGCTCCCTATGAAGATTAAGATACGTGTGCAACAGTTGGGTATCTTTATTGGTGAAACGTTTCGCCTACACAGTGGGCTTCTTCAGTCCAATACAGAGGAATCAGGTGTAGTAGTGAAATAAAGATGTAATCAGTTCAACCTTGGAGAAAAAAATATTTGAGGTGGTTAGTCCCTCAGTGTGGAGAAGTGCGCGTGCGCACACTGGCCATGACGTAGCATATATGTAAACGACACTAATCGGATTTTCCCTCGCCGTATCTATCTATCGATCTCCTTGTGACGTCAGAAGAGGGAATCATGGAAATTGGGGGTAGGATAGAGGCACTGACGTGACATTTACGTGACTAGATTATCAGAAGTGTAGGGAGGGAGAGATGCAGGAAGGGCGGGCTTGAGGACTTATGGTAGTCTTGAGGACTTATGGTAGTCTTGAGGACTTATGGTAGTCTTGAGGACTTATGGTAGTCTTGAGGACTTATGGTAGTCTTGAGGACTTATGGTAGTCTTGAAGACTTATGGTAGTCTTGAGGACTTATGGTAGTCTTGAAGACTGCGGTACCCATCAAACCGTGTACAGGTAACCTGCACCAATGTTCAGTTATCACTGTTACACTGCCAGGGAACTTCTAATGGCTGTCCTCGTATCAATAATGAGACCACATTGAATGGCACTCCATTGTTGAAAGGTTATAGTGAGAACGAATGATGGTAAGAGCAGACTTCTGCAGGAAGGTGCGTCATGCCACTGAGAGCTGCTGCCTTGTGTGAGAGATTGGACCTGTGATTCAAATGCGTTGAATCGGGTCTGGATGTCTTCCAGTACCCCAGGTGCTGTATGACTCCCTATGGGTTTACCCTTCCCTGCATCATAATATAGTCGAGACACTCTCTCGGGTCAATTAATAAATTCTTAATCTTGTGAGGTGGATGAAAAGGCGTATGGCCGACAAGTTTGAAAATATAAACACAAGTTGAACAAACTTTTACTGGGACAACTTTTCACTCTATGTAGAACATATCCGGTCATATCTTGATAAGGCTTAACACAGAGCGAAACTGTCTCAAAGATGTTTACTCTGGAAGATGTTTGTTCTCCTTGATAATACTGTGGATTCTGGATTTATGTGACACTTTTGCTCTTTGGTGTCGTAATAACAATCAGTTTATGGGTGTCACACGGCTTAATCAAGTAGCTTATTTTTTGTCTTAATGTTGGTTAATATACTGGGGTAGGTATATCAAAGGTAAGGGGAGGAAGGATAAGCATGGGTCGGTGGCTAGGTTGTAGGCAACACACGAGTGCTTCAAGGAAGAGCCATTTCTCGATATCACGACAGTAAGTTCTTGTATTTACACGTGTGTGTGGGTGGGGGAGGGTGGAGAGAACGCACGCTGCCTTGTGTGCTGTTATCTTTCTCTGTCACATTATATAAACAAAACACAGTTTTGTTTGCCATCACTTTGGTTGGGTTGCAAACTTATAGTAAGGAAATCTGTCTGCCTGAGCTGGGAGACTTAGGTTAGGATGGTGAGGATATTGTCAAGCATTACTGGGAGTACAGGATGCAGGATAATTCTTTAGTGTTATATCCTGAGGCTGTGGTGATGCTGAGAGATCATTTGCATGACAATGATTGCCTTGTTGCTGTGAATCACTCTTACCCAGCACAGCCTCCAGGCTACACGCCGCCCTTAAGACTCTTCCACCCGCCATAATGACCACTTGGCACCCGGTTGAGATGAGAATCTGTCATTAACGTACGTGTGGATGGGCACGTCCATAACCCAGCGAGCTGGGGTAATCACAAGGTAATCTGTTTATACCCAGTGATCATGGGAGAGTTCAGAGTCAATTGGCAAATTTAAGCAGTAAGGTCAATTTAGTCCCCCATTTGGTTCACAAGTTCCATTACGACGGTCTTTCTTATCTGGAATTATTTTCCTTGTTATTAATGGCGTTTTTTTTTAAATTCTATTTAAGTTGACGTGTTGATGAACGAGGTTTAGCAGTGTGATGGTGAAGAGGGAAGAGGAGTAGCCGGACTTATTATTGCTTAGTAGAGTACTTCAGGTCTTTTGCCTTTCTGTATATGATAGTTACTGTGGGAACATCCGCAGTGCGCTGCTACACATGGTAGTGGCATTGCGAGGAGGAATGGTAGGCATCATGTACTGGGGCAGTAATGAGCTCACAATTCGTCCCTGCCCGACTCCCCTCAACCACTTTAGTAGTGATTTACTCAACCACTTGAGTGGATATCTACATTGGCAGCTGCTGCTTCTAGTATATAGATTGAAACTTTGAGGTGTGTACATAATTGTTATTATTTAAACTAATAATAGCTGTACCTCTAGTATTAAATAACCAATAAGAAGAATAATTACTCTTTATTAATAATGAGACGTGAAATTTAGTAGTTTATACACTGCTTAATGTTCACTTTGGATAATTAGTGGCGCTATTAAATTCTGGTTAATGAGACTCTTGACTCCCTTCCCTCCTGTTCCCTCCTTTGTCACGTCTCCCTTCCCTCCTTTAAATGCCAGGCTGACCTTCTAGGAGGGAAGCTTGACTTGTCAGTCGTCACAGGAAGTAAACTTTGAGTGGTCTTTAGAGATGTCAGGAAACAAGATAGCTGTTGATACCAGTTTTTGGAGAAGTCATGGTAGTGGCGCAGGGAACTGTTAAAAAGTGTTATTAGGTTAGGTGAAGTTTGTCAGGAATCAGGACAAGTGTTTTCTGGTGCGGGTCTTTAGTCTTATGATGACTCGCTGCTGGAACTTTTGGTCAACTGACAGAGGCCTTCCGCTGGCTTCCTGGTCCATCCCTTTAAAAATTATGATTATAACCTATTGTATTAAAGTGCTCCAGTGACTGGTGGATTGAATGATTGTGGGGCACCTTTCAGGGTTGTTGGGTTGTAACACCTGTATACACGCTGTATGAGACGTTGTATTAATGTTGGTAGAATTACCCACAATATGTTACGTAAAAGGACACAAGTGCAACTAATGTGACATTTTATTGTGGCAAAGTTTCGCTCTCCAGGAGCTTTGTCAAGACTCTCTGGAGAGCGAAACGTTGCCACAATAAAATGTCACATTACTTGCACTTGTGTCCTTTATATGAGAGGTGCCTGTGTATAAATACAGATGTTTGTTGTCACTGTATAACACTGAGAGTGTGTTTAGTCTGTGTGATGAACACTGAGAGGTGTGTTTAGTCTGTGATGAACACTGAGAGGTGTGTTTAGTCTGTGTGATGAACACTGAGAGGTGTGTTTAGTCTGTGTGATGAACACTGAGGTGTGTTTAGTCTGTGTGATGAACACTGAGAGGTGTGTTTAGTCTGTGTGATGAACACTGAGAGGTGTGTTTAGTCTGTGTGATGAACACTGAGAGGTGTGTTTAGTCTGTGTGATGAACACTGAGAGGTGTGTTTAGTCTGTGTGATGAACACTGAGAGGTGTGTTTAGTCTGTGTGATGAACACTGAGAGGTGTGTTTAGTCTGTGTGATGAACACTGAGAGGTGTGTTTAGTCTGTGTGATGAACACTGAGAGGTGTGTTTAGTCTGTGTGATGAACACTGAGAGGTGTGTTTAGTCTGTGTGATGAACACTGAGAGGTGTGTTTAGTCTGTGTGATGAACACTGAGAGGTGTGTTTAGTCTGTGTGATGAACACTGAGAGGTGTGTTTAGTCTGTGTGATGAACACTGAGAGGTGTGTTTAGTCTGTGTGATGAACACTGAGAGGTGTGTTTAGTCTGTGTGATGAACACTGAGAGGTGTGTTTAGTCTGTGTGATGAACACTGAGAGGTGTGTTTAGTCTGTGTGATGAACACTGAGAGGTGTGTTTAGTCTGTGTGATGAACACTGAGAGGTGTGTTTAGTCTGTGTGATGAACACTGAGAGGTGTGTTTAGTCTGTGTGATGAACACTGAGAGGTGTGTTTAGTCTGTGGATGAACACTGAGAGGTGTGTTTAGTCTGTGTGATGAAACACATGAACATGAGGGTGTTAGTCTGTGTGATGAACACTGAAGTTGTTAGTCTGTGTGATGAACACTGAGGTGGTTATCTGTGTGATGAACACTGAGAGTTGTGTTTAGTCTGTGTGATGAACACTGAGAGGTGTGTGTAGTCTGTGTGATGAACACTGAGGTGTGTATACACAGTGAACATCAGTATCTTGTTTAGACAAAGTATTCTTGGTAGTCTTAATGACCCACCTGCAAGTCATTATGTTGCAAACCTAACAAACTATTTATGAATTTTCTATCCACAGGAGATTCCAGGAACATTGTTTAATGTGTTCAACGAAGTGTTAAAAAAATCTTAAAAAAAAAAACTTATTTTCACTGCCTTCCAATCATCGTTTTATCAATTGAAAATGGCTAGATTTTTTGTGTGTATAGATTTATACCGAGACAGTGAGAGTTCAATGCATATTTAATAATCATCTTTGAAGAGAATGTTTGTTCTAGTTAATGGTTAGTTTCATATTCTTTAGTTATCCCTTTCTTTAATAGCAAAATTCTCGGTAAAGATTCACGTCGTTTGTTTATTCTGCTAGTAATGTTATTTTGTTTCCAGAGTTGTTTTAATATTGGGGGTAGTGTTAATTTTGTTAAATGTTACTTATGTTTGTTAGGGAGGGAGGGAGGGGTACCTCGCATACTTATTTTTTAAGTGATAGTGAAATTGTCGGGTGTTGAGTGCATCGTGCAGGCCTGTGGGAGGGCTAAGCATCCTGGGATGTTGCACGTCCGCCAATGTTGGACTTGATATACCTTTGAAGAGTTTCGAGAGTATCTACTCTCTGAGCCCGGCCATGGGCCAGGCTCGTCTGGTGCTTGCCTGGTCAACCAGGCTGTGTTGATGTTGAAGGAAAAAAGACTTGACTCGGTGGGTCGCTTGACCTGGCTGCTGGTGTCGAGTGTAAGTGATATATACGGCTGCTGCTGTTACTGCTGCTGTTACTGCTGCTCCTGGTTACTGCTCTGAAAGTAGCTCCTTCCTTTGTCATTCTTTACACTCCCCTTCACCCTCTTTTACTCTCCTCTCTTCCCTTCTCTGAGATGTGCCGTTGACCTGCTTGTTATTGTTGATCTCAGACGCTGACATGTGTATCAAGGTGAGGTGTGGCGCTGATGCTGGCTCTCATCTCCCGACGTGGTCGCTTGACCTTGCTAACGTGGCTTGAGTGTGCTACCTGGCGAGGTGTGGCACTATCTTGCCCTCTCAGGCTTTAAATTCACCACTATCATCATACATTCTCTGGTGATCTTTACTCTGGGTTCCATACGCAAGAGAAATGGTCGGGCGGGAGGACTTGATGGAGAAATTGAGAAGTGGAGGGATTGGTATACCTTCCTACCTGGAGGGTATTCTGGGGTCAGCGCCCCCGCGGCCCAGTCCTTTGACTAGGCATCCAGCTGGATTAGGGCCTGATCAACCAGACTGTTACTTCTGGCCACACGTAGTCCAACGTACGAACCACAGTCCGGCTGATCGGGTACTGACTAGGTTTCTGTCCCGCTCCCTCTTGAAGGCATCCAGGGGTCTATTGGTAATTCCACTTATAAGAACATAAGAAAAGAAGGAACACTGCAGCAGGCCTACTGGCCCATGTGAGGCAGGTCCAAGTCTCCTATGCCTGGCGGGAGGCTGTCACACAGCTACGAGTGAACTGACAGGAGAGTAGGTAGACAAGCACCCACTCACCTAAGTGTTTTTCTGGCACAGTTTCACGAACAATGGTCAACAGAGAGCATTGTGTGGTGGTTGAGACTAAGCGGCAGGGTGGGGCACTTTAGTGTGGGCTGACTGGCAGGGTGGGACTGTTTAATGTGGGCGGGCAGGTAGGGTGGCTTCCGGACTGATTGACGTGTGCATGGGCGTGCGGGCGGACGTGCCTTATTTTAAGTTGGTTCATACACTGGTAACTCTTGTTCCTGGCGACATGCTGCAGGACGCAGCACCATCACGGGATGCAACCTTCAACAAAAGTTGTGTCCGTGCTTTCCATTTCCTATGCTTGGGGTCGAGTCTTGGCTCCTGTCACAAGCTTCATCGCCCGTACAGCCGGCATACCTATCCTTGAAACTGTGTGTGGGGGGTTGAAAGGTGTGCTAGGATAAGTGTATACTTGGCTGTGTAAGATATGCAGGTCTCCTAAGACTACTTTCGTTGATAAGCCATTTTTATTAAGTGTTTCGCTCACAAGGGACTATGAAAATTAGACACACATGCAACATCTTTGTATCTTTATTGTAGATGTTTCGCCCTCCAGTGGCTTTATCAATACAAATTCTAGGACAAAACTTGACAGTAGAACTATATACAAAAGATGAGGTAATCAGCCTTGGAGTTGGTGTCAACAGCACCTATACTTCTACAGTCTTCAAGTTTTGTCCTAGAATCTGTATTGATAAAGCCACTGGAGGGCGAAACGTCTATATTAAAGCTACCCAGATGTTGCACTTGTGCCTAATTTTCATGTTGTCGGTATTGTACACCATTCTTGGTCACCAGGGACTATGAACTGATAGTCTGTGCTGGACGAAACTTCTCGAGAAAGTGCCATAAATGGCATATATTGTCGATATACTTATTGGTGTATAATACCAATGATATACTTTATTGTAGTTAGAACAGTAAAGCTTCAGTTATATTTTTATTGGAAGTAACTCGACATTGCAATAATACTAGTAGTTAACACTCACGGACTAGTGTGTTAACTACTGGACCAGACCTAAGAAGATTCATCCAGCTAGGTACATTGCTATACACCCTAGGGAGGTTAGCAAGGGCCACTACTGTGACCATGGCGGCTTTGAAAAGACTTCGGTAGAGCAAGCCACAGTCATGTTGGTGTGAAATTAATCTGAAAACTTGAATTTGTGGTCACAGTGGTGGCCCATGTTCACCTCCCTATGGTGTATAGAAATATACCTACTTAAATGACTCTTGTTAGGCCTGTATGGTCCAGTGATTAGCACACTGGCCTGCGAGTTACAGGACTTGCAGGTCGTAGGTTCGAGCTTCACTCGTTGTGTAATATTTGTGCTGGAAACAGTTTTCTTCAGTTATGATTTATGAAGAAATGATTACCATAATCTTCTCCACTTGTATTCGTCGGCAATTTAGTGTCTTCCCGAAAATATTTTTATAGCATTTCATGGAATTATGATGATGCTTCTCGGCCCCTGCCTTCCATTTATGTCTCTCCTTAAGAACATAAGAAAGGAGGAACACTGCAGCAGGCCTGTTGGCCCATACTAGGCAAGTCCTTCACAATCTATCCCACTAACAGGATGTTTGCCCAACTCAATTTACAATGCTACCCAAGCAATAAGCTCTGAAAATTCAATTTACCCATGTGCAAGACCCACTCAAATCCAACCCCTCTCATTCATGTATTTGTCTAATCTAAATTTGAAACTACCCAAGGTTTTAGCCTCAACCCTACTAGCCAGACTGTTGCACTCATCAACTACCCTATTTCCAAACCAATACTTTCCTATATCATTTCTAAATCTAAACTTGTCTAATTTGAATCCATTATTGCAGGTTCTCTCTTGGAGAGATATCCTCAAGACTTTATTTATATCCCCTTTGTTAATACCCATCTTCCACTTATATACTTCGATCATGTCTCCTTTCATTCTTCGTCTTACAAGTGAATGTAATTTAAGGGACTTCAATCCTTTTAAGTATCTCGTACGTCATAATCATGTCTCCTCCGGTTCTCGCATGACAGTAGGCCTGCTGCAGTGTTCCTTCTTTCTTATGTTCTTGATAATAGGTCATAATGGTGGTGGTTGCCTCAGCTGCAGGGTAGGTGCTCATATGAGCCCCTTTCATTTTATCAATATGCATGACTCAGTATGCTCTTCAATAGGGGTGCCTTAAGGGGCATGTCAGTTCCCCTTCTAATAATGTCCTCAATGATTTAAGTTATACCATGAATTAAGGAAAGATCCTGGACTTCATCTTACGAAAGCAGACAAAGCAAATGCGATAGTTATTATGGACAAGGTAGATTATAAGGAAAAAATAAACAAGACAGGGGAACTCAGGAGCCTCGTAACCCCGGAGTGTGGGATATCCTCCTTCCCTCCGATCACACCATGGCAGCTCTCCCAGATGTGGGTTCGAACGCCTCTCCGTTCAGCGAGTTTCTCAGGTTTGCGTTTTCTCGTGTTGACTTGGGCTTCGTTTTCCTCGTTCTCGCTTTCCTTTCTCTGGTGTTTGCGTTCTTGTGATGGCTCTGCCTCGAGCCGCGACACAAACCGATAAATAGTTTTGTGAGCAGTTTCTGCGCGTCTGGCAAGAAATTCATCACTGGAACTTGGCGACTGTGGAGGGAAAAAGAACGGAAGAGGTCTGAGGTAACACTTGATGCTGCATATCCAGCAGCAGCAGCAGCAGCAGCAGCAGCAGCAGGAAGCTAACAGCAAAAGTTACAGCAGAAGCAACCTGCAATAATTACAGTATTATTATCAAGGAAGCAGCGGTAGTTGTATGAGCATCGAACAATCCAACAGGCAAACCAGCAGCAGAAGTAAACAGGTAGTAGTCGCAAGGAACGGTAATAGGAGGGCCAACAGCTGTGAAGCAACCTACATTTAGTAGTAGTAGCGGCAGTAGCACAAAGTAGCACCAACAGTACTATATAAGAAGCAGCAGTAGCAACATTATAATAAATGGTGGCGGCTGTGTCAGTCGCGTGTCCTAAGTCTCTATTAAATAAATGTCTTGTATTTACGGTGTTTTCTCTAGTGATTCACTGTGGACATGATGTACAAATTATCAGTTAGACCAGTAACACTATCCTCTGGCGCGAGCTTCATCACCTCACCATCAATACAACAAAAATGGATTAGACAGTGCTGGGCTAGCTAATGTAACACGAGACTTGTGTATAATACACACGTGTTTTGTCACAGGCCTTAGCCGGTGACTTGTTTATCTATTAAAGGGCTGAGGTTAGTGAAGCAGGTCGATAAGACTGGTGCTGTGTGTAGGTTAGGTACCTCCGTCCTGGCCCTCCCTCTCTTCCTCGTAGCATATACACTGCATCACGCAGCCTGCATGCATTAACACTTAAATTACTGGGAATGACCAAAATCCCTCAAATTGCTCTTGGAAGCAGCTCAGGCTGCTAAGATTTATAATTTACCACTGGAAAATACTGGTGGGACTCCAAACCGCACACTGAAATCATCACCACTTGCAAAAAGTCAGCTCGAGTATGCATAGCTGTGTGTTGTATACGGGTTGAACTTTTTTTTAAATATAATAATCTTGTATTCATGGGAGGGTTTATACGTCTCCTGGACGTGCACCATCTATGTTAATTTCTCAACTTTACTAAGAAGTTAAACTCTTCAAAATAAGAGCATCAGGGTAACATTAATGTGTAACTTTTCAAAATGTTTTAATACATCAGTACACAGATACAGCAGTAAGCAGTTTAGTTCCAACATATTAGTGTTATGAAGACCAGCATTTGTTCAGTTTATTATGGATGTATCACAACCCCAACCCACCCACAAGGTTGTGTGTATACTGTTGTGGGAGAGAGGGGGAAGGTTGTGTGTATACTGTTGTGGGAGAGAGGGGGAAGGTTGTGTGTATACTGTTGTGGGAGAGAGGAGGAAGGTTGTGTGTATACTGTTGTGGGAGAGAGGGGGAAGGTTGTGTGTATACTGTTGTGGGAGAGAGAGAGGGAAGGGAGTGGGGAGGAAGGAAATAATATTTTATATATAGGAAAAGTGGATATATTAGCAGTGTGGTGTTATCCTGTTTGTACACAGCGGAACAGAAAGTATTTCCCTGTCGTATTCCATCAGAGGATAAGACCCACACTTGTGTTTAAGTTGTTAAGAGGGAGGGAATGGCGAGGGGAGAGAAAGAGACGTTGATACTTGACAGACACAACTCCACCCTCATCATTGTACTGTGGTAAGTGTAACTGGAGTGGACTCCTGTATTCCACCAACTCAACACTGTGTGGCTCTCTCTCTCTCCACTCCACTCTGCCTCGTGTGTCCTTGTGTGGCTTGACTCGTAGCTGTCTTGGACTTTACTAAACTAGTTGTTACATTTGATGAGTTTACACAGACTTTTCTACTCGCGGCTTATCTGGTCAACCAGGCTCTTGCTGCTGGCAGCCCGCTATCCCACATAACCATCACAACTTGGTTGGATAAGTTCCACAAAATTTGTTTGTATACATTAATTACTAAAGTGTGTCCAGACGCCCTCCAGAGATAAGAAAATAGTTGGTAAAAACTTTTAATATCGCTAAAGATTTATCACCAGGACAGAACAAATAAAATATGGTTAAAACATTGAAGAAACAATGAAAAACTTGCTATGTTTAAACTCATTTTCATTGTTTCTGATATTCATCAAGTTTTTATTTGTTGTCTCTTGATGATGACTCAGCGATATTAAAAGCTGTGCTAACTATCTGTGCCAGATGTCTGGACTCTCACATCTCGCCACATCTCTAACTTATCCTTGGGATTACTTGACACTATAACAACATAAGAATGCAACACTGCAGTAGGCCTGATGAAAATTAGACAAATGTCTAATTTTCACAGGCCTATTGGTCCATACAAGGCAGATCATTATCAAAGCCACCAGCATTTTCCCAACCCTACCCCAGGCACCAAACAAACCCAGCTCTTCCCACTCATATATTATCCAAATCTCTCTAAAAGCTACCCAAGGTCATAGCCTCGATTAAGAAGATAATGAAGGAACACTGCAGCAGGCCTACTGGTCCATATTATCATACTCTGAAGTTTGTTCCTCTCGTCGACAACTATTATAATCATGACTCTTTTAGCGGTGCTCTTAATCGCCATATTCTTCTGCCATTAAGTAACTAAAGTTTAATGAACACTTGTTCAGTAATAACGCAGATGTAGACAAACACAGGAGGTTACTACATCTGTATATTTCGACCGCCTTCTGGGAACCTCTTCAGGTATATGTTGCAGTAACACTGAGCGACGACCCACATTCCAATTCTAAACTTCCTGCACACCTTATCGCTCGAATTCTTTAACTCAGAAACTTTTAATAAATAAAAAGAGGTCTGGGGGGAGTGAAACTTGAAGGGAGAGGAGGGAGGAAACTTGAAGGGAGGGGAGGAAACTTGAAGGGGAGGGGGAGGAAACTTGAAGGGAGAGGAGGGAGGAAACTTGAAGGGAGAGGAGGGGAGGAAACTTGAAGGGAGAGGAGGGGGAGGAAACTTGAAGGGAGAGGAGGGGGAGGAAACTTGAAGGGAGAGGAGGGGGAGGAAACTTGAAGGGAGAGGAGGGGAGTGAAACTTGAAGGGAGAGGAGGGGGAGGAAACTTGAAGGGAGAGGAGGGGAGGAAACTTGAAGGGGAGGGGGGTTATTGGGACACTTTCAGAGGTGTTTAAAGGGCACGTATGTCTTCTAATAACATGTTCATTTTTCATTTTTTTTGCTTAGTCTTCTACACCCCACAGCTCCGCCTGGGGCCCAAGTTATCTGGTGCTTCCCTGATCAACCAGACTGTTACTGATGGCGGCCCTCTGACCTACATATCAATCACAGCGTGGTTGATGTGGCACTTGACGCAGGTAACGATGTGGTTTACTCCTGTAATTTCTACGCTTGAATTGCAAGAAATCCTTATCACATGCCTTAAATATTCTATGTAGAAGGCGGCTAGACACAAGTCATCCCACAGTCATTAAAACCCACTGATAATGACCCACTCCACTAACGTGGCAATCAAACCGCTTAGAAAACTATATTGTTATCGCAACTGTAAGGAAAATGACGGGGTGGATAACTAGAACTTCAAAATAAGAGATACAAAGCCAGTGATGCTCTCCTGGTCACTGGTTCTCTCTAGGCTGGAATATTGCTGTCTACTAACAGCCTTCTTCATGACAGGCGAAATTGCTGACCTGGAAAACTGTGGAAAGAACCTTCACAACTGGTATAAACTCGCACCTAAATTACTGGGACTGCTTGAAGCACCTAGAACTGTACTCCTTAGAATGTAGGCGAGAAAACTTCTTCATACTCTACACTGGAAGATGCTGGAGGGATTGGTACCAAACCTACACACCGAAATTACTTACAAGCACTAGAGGCTTGGCAGACGGTGCAGGATACCTCCACTGAAAAGTAGGGGAGCGATGAGTACACTGAGAGAGAACTCAATAAGTGTTGAAGGACCACGACTCTTCAACCCCCCTTCATACCTAAGAGGGATCACCAACAGACCTCTTGACTGTCTTCAAGAGGGAACTCTGTTTCATCAAAAACGGTTCCTGATCAGCCGGGTTGTGGTGCATTCTTTGGACCACCGGAGGCGGTCACTAACTGTTTGATCGATCAGGCCAGCAACCAGGAGATCTGGTCTGGGACCGGACCATTGGGGGGCGGTGACCTCCGGAAGCGACTACAGGTAAGGTATCTGCTGGTAGTACGTTGAATAATTTAGATCCGGGGATATTGATATAGTGCTCTCGTATTCCATGCGTGTGTCAGTTACTCACTTGTCGACTGATTGACTCACCACCTCAATACTGGCAGACAAAAATATAAAACAGAATTCAAGAATAAGTTGTTAGTATTGTATTACATGAAGCGCTGTACCCGTGTGGGTTCATCTGAAGAGTGATGGAGGCTCGATCCTCTGTCCGTCAAGCAGTTCGTTATCCGAGCAGTTACAGTTGGTGGTCTACTTGGTAGAGTAACCGCTGGGCATGTCAAGGTTGAAGAATTACACGTGCAAAATATGTGTATTTTCATTTGTAGATGTTTGGCCTGGCCAGTGGCCGGGCTCCGGAGTAGAAACACTCGAAACTCATCAGAGGTATATCCAGTGGCTTTATCAATACAAACTCAAGGACATAATTGATAGTCCGTAGACCTGTATACAGAAGACGAGGTAATGAGTCCCTCGGCGTTGGAGTTGAGTACCTGAGTCTTGAAGAATCTGAAGCACAGCCATGAAGCTTGGCGCTTATATACTGGCGTCAGTTGAGGTACTGTATACCATTCATGTAGACAGTGAAGGTTGCTTGGTGGCAGGCAGGGAGGGTGGCAGGCAGGCAGGGAGGGTGGCAGGCAGGCAGGCAGGGAGGGTGGCAGGCAGGGAGGGCGGAGACATGGCTGGGTTTGGGTCGGTATCTTTGTGACTGTCGTTTCAATTAAGTTGGCTTCTGCTTTTACTCTTCATTTTGCAGTTGAATGTTCACTTAGCTGTTCACTCATGGCCACGAGACTGGCCACGTTTTGACCAGGTTACTGGTGCCACGTACTGGCTACACTGGGGCCACTGTGGCCATTAAGAGTGGTGCCGCGTCGTTAAACCAGTCTGCCCCTCCAAGTTGATTTTTATTTAAATTTTGAAAAAGTTGTAATGGCAGCAGGTTTGGCTTAAGTGGAAGAGATGAGAACTTAAGTGGAGTTGAATGGGAGGGAGGGAGAAGAGTGATGACAGGAGGGAGGAGAAGGCACGAATGGAAGAGGCAGGGGAGGGAGACAAGAATGGGAAAGACAATTAGGGAGAGAAGAGAAAAAGGAATAAAGGTTAAAACTCTTTGAAGAGACGTGTTAGAAGGTAACATCTCAAAGCCGACCTAGTATAACCTAGCCTAGTATAACCTAGCCTAGTGTTGTTGAAAATGGTATAAAATAACTGCAAGTTGAAGATTAAGACACGTGTATACGTACTTGTAGGAGGATTGATAGAGGCAACAATCTAGGCCAGTCTAACAAAATGTAACCTACCAGTAACAGCCTGGTTGATCAGGCCCTGATCCAGCGGGACGCTTGGTCAACGACTGGGCCGCGGGGGCGTTGACCCCCGGAACACCCTCCAGGTATAATGTAAACAAAGCTAAATAGTGAATTAAGGAGGACGGGTTGGCTCCATCCTGGATCAATATTGTAAATCCAAGATTAGTATTGTAAATTCGAGATTAGTATTGTAAATTCGAGATTAGTATTGTAAATTCGAGATTAGTGTTGTAAATCCGAGATTAGTATTGTAAATCCAAGTTTGTGACGCCTTGAAGAGTAGAAGATAAGGCCAATAACTTAACGAAAGGAAGAAGGTAATAAAAATGTGCATTCGAAAAATAATTGATAACAGAAAATTCAGTGAAAACTGGAAATACGAGATTGTGAAGGAATGAGGGAAGGAGAGAGAGCAGTAAAAGATAGAGCTGGTGAAGGTATGGAAGGGGGAGGAGGAAGGCCGATGAGAAAAGTGTTATTGGTAAAAGAAAACTAGAATTAGAGGAAGAGGAGAGGTAATACTAAGAGGAAGTAAGTGGTAGATGCCAGTCTTAGTAAAGTGGCGAGGTGGAGGAATTAGATGGTACTATGGTAATGACATAATTGTATGGTATTGTGGTTGCTGCCATGGTATCTTTGCTACCTTGGTAGT
Organism: Cherax destructor; assembly: GCA_009830355.1. Classification (NCBI taxonomy): domain Eukaryota; kingdom Metazoa; phylum Arthropoda; class Malacostraca; order Decapoda; family Parastacidae; genus Cherax; species Cherax destructor. Next base: position 323,595 of record WNWK01000588.1, read on the forward strand.
GTAACTCCATGGTATCCTACACTACACTAATAACCCGCATATAGCAGAGAGGAGCTTACGACGACGTTTCGGTCTGACTTGGACCATTTACAAAAGTCACACTAACAAAAAAAAGAAGAGGGAGTTTATATAGGCAAGCAGACAGGGACGGCAACGAGAGAAAGTGGTGGTCTACCTGGAGTCTACCTGGAGTCTACCTGGAGTCTACCTGGAGTCTACCTGGAGGGCATTCCGGGGATCGAAGTCCCCGCGGCCCGGTCTATGACCAGGCCTCCCGGTGGATCAGGGCCTGATCAACGAGGCTTTACTGCTGGCTGCACGTAGTCCAACGTCCGAACCACAGCCCGGCTGATCTGGCACTGACTTTAGGTATTAGTAGTAGTAAAATACTAAGAAGAGCACTGTAAAGGGGCTAGTGGCCCACATAGGGGAGGGGAAAAGATAATAATGAACAACATAAACAAAGCAAAAGAAAGAAAACAGAGGAGAAAGAAGAAAGAGGAAAGATGAAAGGGGAAGAGGGAGAAGGAAAAAAGAATCAGGTTAAGTCACGGGTGTTCTGAAATTTGGAGCATTTAACAATGTAATGGGAGAGGAAAGCATCAACAGAGACAAAGGCACGACTCAGATTCATACAAGGAAAGTTGTGTATAAGGAAAGATTCAACAAGACGACGACTGTCATAAGCCTAACCTCCATAGTGGGAAAATTTATGGAATCAATAATTGCCGAGGCAATTCGCAGCCATCTTGAAAAGCATAAATTAATCAACGAATCTCAGCACGGTTTTATAAAAGGGCGATCCTGCCTTACAAATTTAATAACTTTTTTCACTAAGGTATTTGAGGAGGTAGATCATGGTAATGAATATGATAGTGTATATGGACTTCAGTAAGGCTTTTGATAGTCCCACATCAGAGACTATTGAGGAAAATTAAGGCACACGGAATAGGAGGAGAAATTTTTTCCTGGATAGAGGCATGGTTGACAAATAGGCAGCAGAGAGTTTGCATAAATGGGGAGAAATCAGAGTGGGGAAGCGTCACAAGTGGTGTTCCACAGGGGTCAGTATTGGGCCCCTTGTTGTTCACAATCTACATAAACGACATAGATGAGGGAATAAATAGCGACATAAGCAAGTTTGCCGATGACACCAAAATAGGCCGTCCAATTCATTCAAATGAGGACATTAGAGCACTCCAGGAAGATTTGAATAGACTGATGCAGTGGTCGGAGAAGTGGCAGATGCAGTTTAATATAGATAAATGCAAAGTTCTAAATATTGGACAGGACAATAATCATGCCACATATAAACTAAATAATGTAGATCTTAATACTACAGATTGCGAAAATGATTTAGGAGTTCTGGTTAGCAGTAATCTAAAACCAAGACAGCAGTGCATAAGTGTTCGCAATAGAGCAAACAGAATCCTTGGCTTCATATCAAGAAGCATAAATAATAGGAGTCCTCAGGTTGTTCTTCAACTCTATATATCCTTGGTTAGGCCTCATCTAGATTATGCTGCACAGTTTTGGTCACCGTATTACAGAATGGATATAAATGCTCTGGAAAACGTACAAAGGAGGATGACTAAGTTGATCCCATGTATCAGAAATCTTGCCTATGAGGATAGACTGAGGGCCCTGAATCTGCACTCTCTAGAAAGGCGTAGAATTAGGGAAGATATGATTGAGGTGTATAAATGGAAAACAGGAATAAATAAAGGGGATGTAAATAGCGTGCTAAAAATATCTTGTATTGACAGGACTCGAAGCAATGGCTTTAAGTTGGATAAATTCAGATTCAGAAGGGATATAGGAAAGCATTGGTTTGGTAATAGAGTTGTCGATGAGTGGAACAAACTCCCGAGTACAGTTATAGAGGCTAAAACGTTGTGTAGTTTTAAAAATAGGCTAGATAAATATATGAGTGGGTGCGGGTGGGTGTGAGTTGGACCTGACTAGTTTGTGCTACTAGGTCAGATGCCGTGCTCCTTCCTTAAGTGAATGTAACCTGACCTGGCTGGGTCGGGGCATTGGCTTAAGCCGGTGGGAGACTTGGACCTGTCTCGCATGGGCCAGTAGGCCTGCTGCAGTGTTCCTTCTTTCTTATGTTCTTAACTGTCTACCCTACGTCCAACTTTCACAGTCGTCGTCTTGTTGAATCTTTCCTTATTCACAACTTTCCCTGTATGAATCTTAGCCCTGGCTTTCTCTGTTGATGCTTTCCTCTCCCATTACATTGTTAAATGCTCCAAATTTCAGAACACCCGTGACTTAACCTGATTCTTTTTTCCTTCTTCCCCTTTCATCTTTCCTCTTTCTTCTTTCTCCTCTGTGTTTTCTTTCTTTTGCCTTGTTTATGTTGTTCATTATTATCATTTTTCCCCTCTTGTGTTCTTGCCCCTACCCTATGTGGGCCACTAGCTCCCTTACTGTGCTCCTCTTTCTTAGTATTTGCCTGCCTGCCTGCCTGCCTGCCTGCCTGCCTGCCTGCCTGCCTGCCTGCCTGCCTGCCTGCCTGCCCTGCCTGCCTGCCTGCTACTCCACCACTTTCTCTTGTTGCCGTCACTGTCTGCTGCCTATATAAACCCTCTCCTCTTTGTGTTAGTGTGACTTTGTAAATGGTCCAAGTCGGACCGAAACGTCGCCGTAAGCTCCTCTCTGCTATATGCGGGTTATTTGTGTATTGTTCCAGTCACGGTATTGTGCCGCTTTTTGTTCATGTATCTTGTCAGTGTAGGTTCATGGTATCCTGTCAGTGTAGGTTCATGGTATCCTGTCTTTATATTTACATTTCTTTTATGTTCCGTAATTTTTTTTTTTTTTTTTAGTTTTGGTGTGGATCACAGTGATGTAAGGTCATAGTAAGTTAGGTGAGGTCATAGTCTGAGCGCTGGTGTGACATTTAAGTGTTGAAGCAAGTTTTACATGCAGGTGCCCGAGGGGACGCACAAGAAAACCTCAAATGTCTGATTAGTGTTGATTAGTGTGTATGAGGCATGTCAGTGCTGGGATACAAGGAGCCCCGTCTTTACTCCTGCCGTCTCCAGGCGCCCCTTCCCTTACCCGCAGGGCACGCCGCAGCAGTGGTTCATAAGGAACCAGTGTGTATCTTCAGCCATCACTACAGCGTCTCCTCCGTGTGGTAGGGAATGTTTAATGAGTCGAGCAAGTCAAAAGACGGGATTCCTTGTCTGGGTTCTGATTGACACACGTCTGGCCCGATGTAATGAACAGTAATCTACTTGAGTTTGTCCTGTGTATCCCTTCCAGCATCTGATCTTCCTCTCTCAACCTCAAGATTGATTATTATTAATTTTATTACTTTTTATTATTTTTAAGAAACGTTAAACCCATATCGGTCTTGTGGTGTGCTGCTGACAACCATTTGTTAATGGTTCTGGTTTTAATGATTTAGTTTAGTAATGACCTGTCCTTCGAAACTTATCAAGAGGTATACCAGAGAGGACCGGGCTGTCTGTAGTGACCTCGGTGACATTTTAGGGGAAACTGTTGTTGGCATTGTGTAGCTTTTAACTGTAATTATTTTCACCTGTTATTTTTGTTTTTATTTTGAGGAAAGATTGTGGTATTTATGTAGATGTTCTAGTGAGTGCATTGTGTAGAACGTTGAATGTCCTTTGTAAGCAAGCGCTTTGTCAAGTCCTCAGTCGTCTTCCCCCCCCTCCTCGGGCACTCGAGCCTTGAGGCACTGCTGCAAGGAGAACCACATGCAGATACACTGTTACCACAATGTAATAGTGTATCTCCATGTAAGAGATCTTCAGCCTCTTCTCTCTCTTGTTTTTCCTCTTGTGTTTCCTCCATCCCTCTTTTTTTCCACTCTCCCTTCTCGTCTTTCCTGGGTGCCTTCGTCAGGTCTGAGGATGGAGTCAGAAGGGGCAGGAGTAGCCGAGTGAAGATCTCTGAGGCGTCGTTGATATAATTGAGTTTGTGTTTGTTCACTCGTCCATGGTGCAGTAAGTGTGGGGCCAGCAGCCGGAGTCTGCACTGGTGCTGCTGTGGGGATGATTAGTATGGATGAGGGGCGTTAGTGTCGGCGGACTGGCACAATTAGTAGACACTAGTATGAAAGCATTTGTAATATTCAAGTGCATTAAATTTATATCTAGATTTTGTAAAACAATTGTTTGATAAACCACAGGATTGTATTGTTTTTGTGTAGCTGGTAGGAGAGTCGTTACGTGGGGTTGTTAGTTCATCAGGGCCACGTTGACACAGGTCAGCCGGGTTATGATGGCTGTGGGCTTGCAGACCACTAGTATAAACAACTTGGTTAATCAGGCGGTGAACAGGGAAGCCTTGTCTGGCGCCGGGCTCCGGGAGAAGAAAACTCTCGAAACTCATCAGAGGTATATCAAAAGCTTCAGGTCGTGCTGCGGGATTAAAGGTACTCGGTGCCGCTGGTAGGTTAAATCAGGGGGGGGGGGACCCCCGAAACACCCTCCTGGTACAAGACTCTTTGAGTGGTGGAGGCGGGGGCTAGGCGGTGTGGTATCTAAGAAGAAATGGAGGAGGGGGTAGCAGATGGTCCTGATTACTACCCTGATCGATCAGGTTGTTGATTACCGTCGCCAGCAGGCCGACATATGCACCATAGCCCGGTTGATCAGGAGCTGATATGAGAAATTTGTCGAGTTTACCCTTGAAGAGAGCTAGAGTCTGTAGGTAATCCCCATTATGCGTGGAAGATGTTAGAGCTGTACACTTACACAGTGTGCTCATCTCCGGAGGCGTCTTGCACAGTGTGCAGAAGCCTCTTGTTTACATGTATAGATTTCGGTGTGCCGATTTTAAGACCAATCCTTCCAAAATCTTCCAGTAGATTATCAATGGTGGACCAGGCAGAAGTAACCCCTAGCTTACCTACCAGTGTTGGTTTAACATTGTACAGCCTGAAATGGTCACCTGCCGATTGATAATATATGCACAGGAATTGTACGTTTCTCTGATTAATGTGTTTCTACTGTGGTAACTCCAACTGGTGCTTTATACATATACACGGCCCAAGAACGTGCAGTTGTGTTGGTGCCTGCGACATATTGGTGACTCAGGGGAATGTCCCTCGTTAAGCAGTCTGGTTCTCAGTCGTGAATGCAAGCAACTCCCCATCACTCATTTGACCCTGGTTTCAGACAGTGGTAGAGGGAGGGTGGCGGGGAGAGGAGCGCGGGGAGTTGAAGTTGTAGATCGCAGACTTGAGTTTATTCAGGTGTGGTTATGAAGGGTGAGGAGGAATGATCGTTGGTGAGACGGGGGTGGGGTTGGGGGAGGCTCCTTGCTGGAGGTGGATGAGTAGGGGAAATCAGGGAGGTCTTAAATCGTATTTATAGTCGAATCTTCAATCGACAACTTGGTGTGAAGACGCAAATGTTTTGACACTTGGGTTATCTGACTCTCACTCTAGTCTCCTTAGTTCCACACACAACTTTGCCTCCACCTGTCTTGCTCCACCTTATATATTGGCATTATTTCCTTTCAGAATTTACTGCATGGTAATTTATAAATTGAAGTTTTGTCTCTGCTTATATTGTAGCCTGGTTGACCAGGCTAACACCAGACGAGGGAGTAGTAACATTCTCGAAACTCATCACAGGTATATCAATGGTAAAGGTAGGAGCTTAGTAGATATACAAGAGCAGTAAGGTGTAGTCCTGGGTCATATGAAAGTGAAAACAACTAGTAGTAGTAATTTGAAATACTGTTCTCGCACTTACCTTCGTTCATCTTAAACTTTCTTCCTCTCTCATCCTCTCCTGCATCTTATCCTCTCTCCCTTCTCCCTCTCTCCCTTCCCCTCCCTCTCTCCCTTCTCCCTCTCTCCCTTCCCCTCCCTCTCTCCCTTCTCCTCCCTCTCAGTCAAGTCATAAAGTGTAGAGAGAGTTATTTACTTGGTAGTCAGACATGACATGAGTCACTCTGGCTGACCCGCTCCTTGCTCACTTTCTTCTTCTCTCCCACCGTGAGGGTTGTTGTTGTGCTGACACCCCTCAGTTGTTGTGGTGGTGCTGCTGACACCCCTCAGTTGTTGTGGTGGTGCTGCTGACACCCCTCAGTTGTGGTGGTGCTGCTGACACCCCTCAGTTGTTGTGGTGCTGACACCCCTCAGTTGTTGTGGTGGTGCTGCTGACACCCCTCAGTTGTTGTGGTGCTGCTGACACCCCTCAGTTGTTGTGATGGTGCTGCTGACACCCCTCAGTTGTTGTGGTGGTGCTGCTGACACCCCTCAGTTGTTGTGGTGGTGCTGCTGACACCCCTCAGTTGTTGTGGTGGTGCTGCTGACACCCCTCAGTTGTTGTGGTGGTGCTGCTGACACCCCTCAGTTGTTGTGGTGGTGCTGCTGACACCCCTCAGTTGTTGTGGTGCTGCTGACACCCCTCGGTTGTTGTGGTGGTGCTGCTGACACCCCTCGGTTGTTGTGGTGGTGCTGCTGACACCCCTCGGTTGTTGTGGTGCTGCTGACACCCTCTCGGGCTTTGTTGTGGTGGTGCTGTGACACCCTCAGTTGTTGTGGTGCTGCTGACACCCTCGGTTGTTGTGGTGGTGCTGCTGACACCCTCGGTTGTTTGGTGGTGCTGCTGACACCCTCAGTTGTTGTGGTGGTGCTGACACCCTCAGTTGTTGTGGTGGTGCTGCCGACACCCCTCAGTTGTCGTGGTGGTGCTGCCGACACCCTCAGTTGTTGTGGTGGTGCTGCTGACACCCTCAGTTGTTGTTTTGAGTGGTGCTGCTGACACCCTCAGTTGTTGTGGTGGTGCTGCTGGACACCCTCAGTTGTTGTGTGTGGGTGCTGACACCCCTCAGTTGTTGTGGTGGTGCTGCTGACACCCCTCAGTTGTTGTGGTGGTGCTGCTGACACCCCTCAGTTGTTGTGGTGGTGGTGCTGACACCCCTCAGTTGTTGTGGTGGTGGTGCTGACACCCCTCAGTTGTTGTGGTGGTGCTGCTGACACCCTCAGGTTGTTGTGGTGGTGTGTGTTGACACCCTCAGTTGTTGTGGTGGTGGTGCTGACACCCCTCAGTTGTTGTGGTGGTGGTGCTGACACCCCTCAGTTGTTGTGGTGGTGGTGCTGACACCCCTCAGTTGTTGTGGTGGTGGTGCTGACACCCCTCAGTTGTTGTGGTGGTGGTGCTGACACCCCTCAGTTGTTGTGGTGGTGGTGCTGACACCCCTCAGTTGTTGTGGTGGTGGTGCTGACACCCCTCAGTTGTTGTGGTGGTGCTGCTGACACCCTCAGGTTGTGGTGGTGCTGCTGACACCTCGTTGTTGTGGTGGTGCTGCTACCCTCAGTTGTTGTGGTGGTGCTGCTGACACCTCAGTTGTTGTGGTGGTGTGCTGACACCCTCAGTTGTTGTGGTGGTGTGCTGACACCCTCAGTTGTTGTGGTGGTGCTGCTGACACCCTCGTTGTTGTGGTGGTGCTGACACCCCTCAGTTGTTGTGGTGGTGCTGCTGACACCCTCAGTTGTTGTGGTGGTGCTGCTGACACCCGTGTTGTTGTGTGTGGTGCTGCTGACACCCTCAGTTGTTGTGGTGGTGCTGCTGACACCCTCAGTTGTTGTGGTGGTGCTGCTGACACCCTCAGGTTGTTGTGGTGGTGCTGCTGACACCCCTCAGTTGTGGTGGTGGTGCTGCCGACACCCCTCAGTTGTGGTGGTGGTGCTGCCGACACCCCTCAGTTGTCGTGGTGGTGCTGTGCACCCTCAGTTGTTGTGGTGGTGCTGCTGACACCCTCGTTGTTGTGGTGGTGGCTGCTGCACCTCAGTTGTTGTGGTGGCTGCTGCTCGGTTGTTGGTGGTGGCTGACGCCCTCAGGTTGTTGTGGTGGTGGTGCTGTTGGTGGTCTGACACCCTCTGATGTGGTTGTGCAAGTTTGGTGAGTGTGCTGCTGACCCCTCAGTTGTTGTGGTGGTGCTGCTGACACCTCGTTGTAGTTGTATGTTGTGGTGTCTGACACCCGTTGTTGTGGTGGTGCTGCTGACACCCCTCAGTTGTTGGTGGTGTGCTGACACCCTCAGGTTGTTGTGGGTGTGACCTCAGTGTTTGGTTGCTGGCGCCCTCAGGTGTTGTCTGATGGTGGTGTGCGACACCTCGGTTGTTTGGTGGTGCTGTGACACCTCAGTTGTTGTTGCTTGGTCAGGTGGTGGTGTGCGCACCTCGGTTCGGTGGTGTCGCTGTGTAGGTGGTGTGCTGCCCCTCAGTTGTTGGTGGTGTGTGTGGTGCTGGCACCTCAGGTGTTGCTGGTGGCTGGTCTCAGTGTGTGCGTTGGCTGGTTCTCAGGTGTTGTTGGTCTGTGGCTGTTGTGTGGCTGCTGCACATTGGTGGTTGTGCTTTGGTGGCTGGTTCTCAGGTGTGTTGGTGGTGGCTGGCTCTCAGGTTGTTGGGGCTGCTTGGTTCAGTTGTGGGGTCTTTGCTGGTCTCAGGTGTTGTTGTTGGTAGGCTGCTGTTCCAGGTGTTGTTGCTGGTCAGAGCTGCGTCCTCAGTTTGTTGTTGTTGTGGACCCTGGTAGGGGTCTTGCTGGTCTCAGGTGTTGTTTGGCTTGGTCTCAGAGGTCTTGGCTGGTTCTCAGGTGTTGTTGTGGCTTGAGCTCAGTAGGTCTGGCTGGTTCTCAGGTTTGTCTTGGTGGTCTGCACCTGGTGTGTTGTGTTGGGCTGGTGTCCAGTGTTGTCAAGGTTGTGCTTGAGTCCAGGTGTTGACTCGGCTTGTGGTCAGAGGTCTGCTGGTTCTCAGGTGTTTGTTGGTGGCTGCTGGTCTCAGGTTGTCTGTCAGAGTCTTGGGTCAGGTGTTGTTGAGGCTGGTTCCAGGTGTTGTCTTGGCTGGTCACAGGTTTGGCTGGCTCAGGTTGTTGGTGCTGTCCAGTTGTTGTTCAAGGTTGCTCTCAGTTGTTCTGTAGGTCTGCTGTACAGTTGTAGTGGTGTTCACCAGGCTCGAGTGTTTAGTGTTAACACTAGTAGTGCGGTGCGTCTGCTCCTGTTTGTTTCGAGTGATGTTCCACACCGGTGGGTGTGTCTGAACGCTCGTGGGGGTGAGGGTAGACTGGAAGGCCTTCTGGGCATCATTATAGTGACAGTGAAGGATTAAACTCGTAAGCCTCGTACAATACCCGATAAAAGGTAAGGGTAATTGGGTTTAATCCGAGGGAGGAGAGAATAGCGCCACTTCCATGTGAAGCCCTTCATAGATATGGTCCCCCCCTCCCGTTTATTCTTGTAAGGAAGCCATAACGTACTGGAACGAGAGATTTGGGAGGAAGTGCAAAATAAACCCAGTGAAAAGCAGGGTTGCAGTGAGCACAATAAGGGAACACTGTATCAACATCCCTGGGTCCAGACTATTCGACATCTTACCAAAAGATAGAAACACTCCTGGGACAAGTGTAGATAGAAGTCTACAAGAGGAAACTGGACAAGTATCTTCAGCAGGTGCTAGATCAACCAGACTGTGATGGATATGTGGGTCAGCAGGCCTCCAGCAGCAACAGCCAGGTTAACCAGGCAAGCACCACACGAGCCTGGTCCATGGCCGAGCTCCGGATGTAGAGAGACTGGGAACTGATCCGGTATTCAGCAGATAAGGCTCACCAATAATGACGATACTACTGTATTATCTTGGCTGATAGAGTAAACGATCATATAAATCAGAGACAATCTAGTTAGTGTGAAGCTCCATAGTTGGTAAATTTATGGAATCAATAATTGCCGAGGTAATTCGTAGCCATCTTGAAAGGCATAAATTGATTAATGAATCTCAACACGGTTTTACTAAGGGGCGTTCCTGTCTTACGAATTTACTAACTTTTTTCACTAAGGTGTTTGAGGAGGTAGATCATGGTAATGAATATGATAGTGTATATGGACTTCAGTAAGGCTTTCGATAAAGTTCCACATCAGAGGCTATTGAGGAAACTTAAGGCACACGGAATAGGAGAAAAAATTCTGGGTAGAGGCATGGTTGACAAATAGGCGGCAGAGAGTTTGCATAAATGGGGAGAAATCAAAATGGGGGCACGTCTCAAGCTGTGTCCCACAGGGGTCAGTTATGGGCCCCCTGTTGTTTACAATTTACATAAACGACATAGATGAGGGTATAAATAGCAACATAAGCAAATTTGCTGATGACACCAAAATAGGCCGTCCAATTCATTCTAATGAGGACATTAGAGCACTCCAGGATGATTTGATAGACTGATGCAGTGGTCGAGAAGTGGCAGATGCAATTTAATGTAGACAAATGCAAAGTTCTAAATGTTGGGCAGGACAATAACCATGCCACATATAAACTGAATAATGTAGATCTTAATACTTGTGATTGCGAGAAGGATTTCAGAGTTCTGGTTAGCAGTAATCTGAAACCAAGACAACAGTGCATAAGTGTTCGCAATAAAGCTAACAAAATCCTTGGCTTCATATTAAGAAGTATAAATAATAGAAGTCCTCAGGTTGTTCTTCAACTCTATATATCTTTGGTTAGGCCTCATTTAGATTATGCTGCACAGTTCTGGTCACCGTATTACAGAATGGATATAAATGCACTGGAAAACGTACAGAGAAGGATGACAAAAGTTGATCCCATGTATCAGAAATCTTCCCTATGAGGATAGACTGAGGGCCTTGAATCTGAACTCTCTAGAAAGGCGTAGAATTAGGGGGGATATGACTGAGGTGTATAAATGGAAAACGGGAATAAATAAAGGGGATGTAAATAGCGTGCTGAAAATATCCAGCCAAGACAGGACTCGCAGCAAGGGTTTAAAGTTGGAAAAGTTAAGATTCAGGAAGGATATAGGAAAGCACTGGTTTGGTAATAGAGTTGTGGATGAGTGGAACAAACTCCCGAGTACCGTCATAGTGGCTGGGACGTGTAGTTTTAAAAATAGGTTAGATAAATACATGAGTGGGTGGGTGAGAGTTGGACCTGACTAGCTTGTGCTACTAGGTCAGATGCCGTACTAATTCTTTAAGTGGAAGTAACCTGACTACCTGGAGTTTACCTGGAGAAGGTTAGCTCCAAGTTGTCAGGTCTAAGCCGGTGAGTGATGGACCTGCCTCGCATGGGTCAGTAGGCCTGCTGCAGTATTCCTTTTTTTCTTATGTTCTTATGTTTGATACTACCACCCTTTGTACGTTGGACTACGTGCGGCCAGGTAGGAAGACCCATGTTCTCCCTGGTGTTCTCCCTCCCTTATACTCCCCTCGTCTCCTCTCCCCCCTAGTCTCTTCTATCTCTCCTTACGTCCCTCTTATCCCCCATCCATCTTCAAGTGGCCCGGCTCCAGCCAGCATCATGAAGGGAGCTTAATGAAGCTGTGGAGACTTGTGGAGCTCACTAGGTGACTGTTGGAGGACATGGGGGGCATGAGAGGGGAATGAGAGGGGGGAAGAGAATGAGAAGGTATAGTAGAGAAATAGTAGTTGAATGGGAAGTTTGAGTGGAGGACTGAGGAGCAGCATCTGACATTACTTACGAAGATGATGACTTTTTCCCATCTTAATGTTTGTTCATCCTTCCCACCGTTGTTCTGGTGACAGGTTTCAGAAGCTTTCATATGAAAAGAACGAACTCAAAAGGGACACTGTATACAAAACTCGAGAGGATCGTCAAATAGAACGAAAGGAACGCGTGAAAGACCTGGGAGTAATTAAGTCGGCTGACAGCACAACAACCAGGAAAGTGACGGGGTGGATAATGAGAACTTCCAGAACGATGGAAATGGTGCCAGTGGTGACACTATTCAAATCGCTTGTGCTTTCTCATTTAGTGTTGTTCAGTGTTGACGGCTCCGTTTGGGACAGGGGAAATATCAGAACTGGGACAGATATATAATTTCCGGCTCGCACAGAGCCAATAAAGCGTTTAAATGACTGAGAACATCTTGAAGTCCTAAACATGTACTCGCTGGAGTGGAGGAGAGAGATACATAACATCCGTGGAAAGTACTCGAGGGCCTAATCTCGAATCTGTGTACTTTCTTAACATGAGTGAGAAATATGGAAGTAGAAAATTAACAGTGAAAATCAGGAGCACCGTGGGCACCATAAGACATTGTATCAAGTTCTAAGGTCCCAGACTATTCAACATCTTACCAGAAGATACCAAACACTGCTGGGACACGTGAAGAAGTCTTGGAGGAAACTGGACAAGTATCTCCAAGCGCCAGATGAACCAGGCTGTGATGGATATGTGGGCCAGCGGGCCGCTAGTCAAGCCTGGCCCAGATCCTGGCTCCGGGAGTAGAAAAACTCTGCAAACTTAAGTCACTTGCATCTATACCTTCACCAACATTACCATCACTGTTACAATACCACCACCACTGTTACAATACCACCACCACTGTTACAATACCACCACCACTGCTACAATACCACCACCACTGTTACAATACCACCACCACTGTTACAATACCACCACCACTGTTACAATACCACCACCACTGTTACAATACCACCACCACTGTTACAATACCACCACCACTGTCAATACCACCACTGTGCAATACCACCACCACTGTTACAATACCACCACCACTGTTACAATACCACCACCACTGCTACAATACCACCACCACTGCTGCAATACCACCACTGCTGCAATACCACCACCACTGTTACAATACCACCACCACTGTTCAATACCACCACCACTGCTACAATACCACCACCACTGCTGCAATACCACCACCCTGCTGCAATACCACCACCACTGCTGCAATACCACCACCTGCTGCAATCCACCACCACTGCTGCAATACCACCACTGCTGCAATACCACCACCACTGCTGCAATACCACCACCACTGCTGCAATACCACCACCACTGCTGCAATACCACCACCACTGCTGCAATACCACCACCACTGCTGCAATACCACCACCACTGCTGCAATACCACCACCACTGCTGCAATACCACCACCACTGCTGCAATACCACCACTGCTGCAATACCACCACCACTGCTCAATACCACCACCACTGCTGCAATCCACCACCACTGCTGCAATACCACCACTGCTGCAATACCACCACCACTGCTGCAATACCACCACCGCTGCTGCAATACCACCACTGCTGCAATACCACCACCGCTGCTGCAATACCACCACCACTGCTGCAATCCACCACCACTGCGCAATACCACGTGTGCAATACCACCACCACTGCTGCAATCCACCACTGCCATACCACCACTGCTGCAATACCACCACCGCGCTGCAATCCACCACCATGCTGCAATCCACCCTGCTGCAATACCACCACTGCTGCAACCACTGCAATACCACCACCCTGCTGCAATACCACCACCGCTGCTGCAATACCACCACCGCTGCTGCAATACCACCACCACTGCTGCAATACCACCGCTGCTGCAATACCACCACCACTGCTGCAATACCACCGCTGCTGCAATACCACCACCGCTGCTGCAATACCACCACCACTGCTGCAATACCACCGCTGCTGCAATCCACCACCCTGCTGCAATACCACCACTCTGCAATACCACCACTGCTGCAATACCACCACTGCTGCAATACCACCACTGCTGCAATACCACCACTGCTGCAATACCACCACTGCTGCAATACCACCACTGCTGCAATACCACCACCACTGCTGCAATACCACCACCACTGCTGCAATACCACCACTGCTGCAATACCACCACCACTGCTGCAATACCACCACTGCTGCAATACCACCACCACTGCTGCAATACCACCACCGCTGCTGCAATCCACCACCACTGCTGCAATACCACCACCGCTGCGCAATACCACCACCCTGCTGCAATACCACCACCGCTGCTGCAATCCACCACCACTGCTGCACCACCCTGCTGCAATACCACCACCACTGCTGCAATACCACCACCACTGCTGCAATACCACCACCACTGCTGCAATACCACCACTGCTGCAATACCACCACCACTGCTGCAATACCACCACCACTGCTGCAATACCACCACCACTGCTGCAATACCACCACCACTGCTGCAATACCACCACGCTGCTCAATACCACCACCCTGCTGCAATACCACCACCCTGCTGCAATCACCAGCATCCACCACTGCTGCAATCCACCACCATGCGAATACCACCACCGCTGCTGCAATACCACCACCACTGCTGCAATACCACCACCCTCGCAATACCACCACTGCTGCAATCCACCACCGCTGCTGCAATACCACCACCCTGCTGCAATACCACCACCACTGCTGCAATCCACCCTGCTGCAATCCACCACCAGCTGCTGCAATAACCACCACTGCTGCAATACCACCGCTGCTGCAATACCACCGCTGCTGCAATACCACCGCTGCTGCAATACCACCGCTGCTGCAATACCACCGCTGCTGCAATACCACCGCTGCTGCAAGCAAGACGCCATCAACATCACAAAGGTTACCTCTGGTACAAAGCCATATTTACCTGGTCTCTCATTCTTGTGTCAATAATTACACAAATAACAGTTGAGCAGCACTCGTCAGGGAGCGCTAGCGCTCTCAGGTGCTTCAGTATCGGATAATTAAGAGCTAAGAGTTCTCATTACCATCGCCAGCACTCGTCTCCCACCCTCCTACACCACAACCATGGCTCCAACACTCGCTAAACTGAGGCATCAGCAATCTCTCAACCTGTCTTGAAGATGCTATATAATTGTAGCCAGAGATCACACGTTGAGAACCTGTGAACTACTCACCACCCCAGTACAATAACCTCCCAGTTCCCATCACTATCTCTCCCTCCTTTCCATCCCCCTCTTTCCTATCCATCTCCCTTCTATCTCTTCCCTTTATTTTATCCCCTTCCTCCTATTGTATTTATGGGGAAGCATTAAATCCGTAGGGGTTCTACAGTGCTTGAGGAATGGGAGGTTATCAGAGAGTTGCTGCTTGGATCATGAATCCTTCAGCAGAAGTACTTACTCCAAGTAAGGCTGTGGAGGATGTATGGGCCAGCGGGCCTTCAGTAACAACAGCCTGGTTGATCAGGCAGGCACCAGAGAAGTTTGACTCAAGGCTGGGCTGCTGGAATATCAAAATTCTCAAAACCCATCAAAGGTACATTGAAGGATGCACTTGAAAACGAAAAAAAAAAAGGTGATGTATACATTGACTTGTAAAAATCCTTGGACAAGTGTGATCATGGGACTGGTCACAGACCGGGCCGCGGGGGCGTGCTGAAGTAATAACTGGGAGTGTGGGAAGATGGACTTAACTTTCTAATAAATAAAAACCAAAGAATAATAGTAAACAATGGAATGAGGGAGTGCCTGGACCTTTATCACTTGTGATCAGGGTCCCAGCACGACCGAAATGTTGGCTAATATGCCTTGGTGTTTGTTGACGAGTGTTTTTGAAGCAGTGGGAGAGGTGTATGGCGGAAGTTGTTTGCCCAACACGTCCCACGAGCCAACACAAGCACTCACCTTGACTGCACTTGAGGGAGAGACTGACGCTCTATTGGTGTGAGAGACTGGGGAGACGTTAGCATAGAGAGACAAAGCAAGTGTGAGGCTTCATTGTGCGAGATAAGCAGCAGCAGCAGCAGCAGCAGCCGCCGCCTATCGACGCCCAGCTTCCTTCCCATTGACTATTGTTTCCTAGGCACATATTGAACACCTTTTGTTCTTCCAGGACCCAGTGTAACGCCGATGGCTCTCGTCTGCCTCAGATTGTGCTGTGCTTGCATCTCTCCCTCGCTACTCCTCAGTCTCTTTGCTAGCTTTTGTTTCCACTACGTAGCTGTAATAGTGTAGCAGCACACTGTTGTTGTATCCAATTAAAAAAAACTGCCTTCACCCCTCAGTTTGCCCTCCCTCTGCTTCCTTCCCGACCCTCCGTTCATTCCTGGCTTTTCTGGCAAGTGTTGAAGGGTGTTATACTCTCCTCGTCAACACATTTTAACTCCTTACGTTCCGCTGTTGTCCTTGTAAAAGTTCCCACGCGTTTTTGCCTTTCTTTTAAGGATCTATGATGAAATTTTTCCTGCCACCGTGAAGTGAATTACTCAGCCTTGATAATATCCCACCCTCCTCCAACATAGTAATATTTACGTACTGTAAATTTTTGTATTGTGTAGATCATGTATAGAGTATTGTTGAAGAGGCATATCGCAACACTTGATTAGTAAAGACAATAATGGAAATAGACTAAACGAGCATTGCAGTAGGCCTACTTGACCAAATAAATCACTGTTTGATATTATATGGTAATCCTAAATGTAATATTCATAATACACTATGTACCCTCAGAACCATTGTATGCTTTTGTTCTCGTGTTTGTAAAATCTCGGTGTCTTAATAAATAATAATAGCCATATTTTTTAAAGGGGTAGAGGGGTAAGCCAGCGGAAGGCCTCGGTCAATGACCAAAATCTCCAGTGGCGGATCATCATTTGACTAAGACCTGCCTCAGGAAACACTTGTCCTGTTTCCTGACAAACCTTACCTAACCTTGTAAATATTATCTGAAAGAGTATCGTTGAAGAATGCTGCTCAGGGCTCTGCTTCCTAGTTCATGTTGTGTGCTGCTTACTATTTTTGTAATAGTTTTAGCTAGTGTGTATATCTTCACCAGGTGTTAGATCAACCAGGCTGTGATGGTTATGTGGGGCAGCGGGCCACCAACAGCAACAGCCTGGTTGACCAGGCTAGCACAAGACGAGCCTGGCCCATGGCTGGGCTCCGGGAGTAGTAACTCTTTCGAAACTCATCGGTGTTAGTATTAAACTTCTTGTCAAAAGCGCTTAATACATCAAGAACAATGCTGGTGTTCTTGACCAAAAGTTCATATTTTGAAGTCAGGCTCCTGGATGACCTAACTCGCTCGGCACACAGACTTGCTCCCCCAACAATTACAGTCACACTGGGATGGCCGAGTAATAGAGAATATAACCTCAACAATTCTTTTGTGTGTCGGGGGAAGGACAGAGTTCTCTTCCTGAAAGTGAGAGCTGCTTATGTGGGGGATTTCTTGTTGGCTGTTTCCAGTTCCTTCCTTAGCAAACGCCTTGACCCGCAGAGCATCTGCATTAGTGTTGCACTTCGCCTTGCCCCCTGTATCCTTGCCTAACACACGTGTATCTGCGAAGTGCATAGGCGGCAGACCGATTCTGATACCATGGTCTTGTTTGGTAGATCAGAGGGAAAAAATTCAAGGCATGAAAAGGTTAATAACATAAAGAGCAGCTTTGCAACAGCCGGATATCCAGCAATAAGGGAGCCACCCCAATTATGCAGATAAAATGACAACCAAAAGCGTCCAAATGGAATAACCCTGCAAGCCTGGGCGGATGGAAAGCAGGTGGTGTGGGACTACACATGTGCATCCACATTGGTTGACATCTATCTCCAGCACAGCAGGAGGAAGGAGCAGCGGCTGCCACCTTCATGGAATTCCAAAAATCTAAAAAAAATATGGTGAACATGCCCATCAGAACGGGTGGGGTTTATCCCGTGGCATCAGGAGAGTCTTAACACTCAGGCCAGTGTGCTAACCACTGGTTCAGAGACCCTCGGTCCATGGGAAAAAAGCGCATCCAAGTTTCTAAAGGAGCTAGGCAAAAGACTCGTCAGGGCAACTAGGGATCCCAGGACAGCTAGTTCTCTGTTTCAGCCTGGCGAAACAAATACTCTTGTTAATACTGATAGCTTTTAACAGAAAACCATCCTGTGATAGAATGACATGGTAACACAGCTACGTAGCTTCCCCACTAGGATATAGGATAGCAACGCATTGTATCCGATTTTACTAAAAAAAAACACAATGTGAATAAAAACCTGGTGAGAATGTACAGTAGAGGATAATACGAGCTTAACCTTGAGCTTTTGAGTGAGTGATTTGCCCAGGAGAGCAGTCGGGGCGTATCCACGTGCAACACTCGCTGCTGGAAAAGATGAATCTGGGACACTTGATTATGGTTTTTGTGTCGTGAAGCTGTGTATGGTGGATCATCGCCAGCCTTGTGTTGCTCTCTACACTACCTATATATCACACTATCCTCTTCTTTCCTGTTTCATTAACACTTCTCTTTCTTCCCGGGACCAGCTTTGATAATCTCTGGGATTTTTGATCATCTTCAAATAATTAACGCATAATTAGGAACGGGTTCAAAGCTAGTGTTGACTACTCGAGGACGGGTGTTAAAGTGTCAGAGCCTCTTGTGATTCACATTTAACTTTCTGAAGACTTCTTGCATTTGTTAGTTTTTAAAAATTTGAAAAATAATTAGTCTGTAAAATAAGGCACGTGCTCTAAATCAGTGCTTTTTTTTTAAATAAAAAAAAACACGTATTTTACAGCTTAATTACATATTTGTTTCCTGGCACCGCCCTCTTCAGCTTTATTGACCGGCATTACTGTTTTCTGGCTGCTCTTGTGGGCGGGCGTACGTGCCTTCGTCTTGGTTTGATACGAGATCAAATAAATCACTTACGGTGACCCACATGTGTCGGGTGTAGAGGGCAGGAGGCAAGCAGTTTGTTTGTCAATTAGATTATGATGACTGGACATTGGCACAGGATAAGAACAAGGTGGTCTGTGTGTGCTTGCTTCACTGGGTGGGTGGGTGTTCCTAGTGTAGCTGGCGTGTGCTTGCTTCACTGGGTGGGTGGGTGTTCCTAGTGTAGCTGGCGTGTGCTTGCTTCGCTGGGAGGGTGGGTGTTCCTAGTGTAGCTGGCGTGTGCTTGCTTCACTGGGAGGGTGGGTGTTCCTAGTGTAGCTGGCGTGTGCTTGCTTCACTGGGTGGGTGGGTGTTCCTAGTGTAGCTGGCGTGTGCTTGCTTCGCTGGGAGGGTGGGTGTTCCTAGTGTAGCTGGTGTGTGCTTGCTTCACTGGGAGGGTGGGTGTTCCTAGTGTAGCTGGCGTGTGCTGTGCTTCGCTGGGAGGGTGGGTGTTCTAGTGTAGCTGGCGTGTGCTTGCTTCACTGGGTGGGTGGGTGTTCCTAGTGTAGGCTGGCGTGTGCTTGCTTCGCTGGGAGGGTAGGTGTGTTGCTTAGTCTGTGAGCTGGCGTGTGCTTGCTTCACTGGGTGGGTGGGTGTTCCTAGTGTAGCTGGCGTGTGCTTGCTTCGCTGGGAGGGTGGGTGTTCTTAGTGTAGCTGGCGTGTGCTTGCTTCACTGGGTGGGTGGGTGTTCCTAGTGTAGCTGGCGTGTGCTTGCTTCGCTGGGAGGGTGGGTGTTCTTAGTGTAGCTGGCGTGTGCTTGCTTCACTGGGTGGTGGGTGTTCTTAGTGTAGCTGGCGTGTGCTTGCTTCACTGGTGTGAGTGGTGTGTAGGTGTTCCTAGTGTAGCTGGCGTGTGCTTGCTTCGCTGGGAGGGTGGGTGTTCCTGTGTAGCTGGCGTGTGCTTGCTTCACTGGGTGGGTGGGTGTTCCTAGTGTAGCTGGCGTGTGCTTGCTTCGCTGGAGGGTGGGTGTTCCTGGTGTATGGCTGCTGCTCACTGGGGGGTGGGTGTTCTGTGTAGCTGGCGTGTGCTTGCTTCGCTGGGAGGGTGGGTGTTCCTAGTGTAGCTGGCGTGTGCTTGCTTCGCTGGGAGGGTGGG
This sequence comes from Cherax destructor, assembly GCA_009830355.1. NCBI lineage: Eukaryota > Metazoa > Arthropoda > Malacostraca > Decapoda > Parastacidae > Cherax > Cherax destructor. The sequence goes on from WNWK01000588.1 coordinate 343,160, forward strand.
TGTTCCTAGTGTAGCTGGCGTGTGTTGCTTCCTGTGTGTTCTAGTGTAGCTGGGTGTGTTGCTTCCTGGGGGGTGGGTGTCTAGTTTAGCTGGCGTGTGATTGCTTCACTGGTGGTTGTTCCTAGTTAGCTGGCGTGTGATTGCTTCACTGGGTGGGTGTGTTCCTAGTTAGCTGGCGTGTGCTGCTTCACTGGGTAGGGTGTTCCTAGTGTAGCTGGCGTGTGCTTGCTTCACTGGGTGGGTGTTCCTAGTGTAGCTGGCGTGTGCTTGCTTCACTGGGTGGGTGTTCCAGTGTAGCTGGCGTGTGCTTGCTTCACTGGGTGGTGTTCCTAGTTAGCTGGCGTGTGCTTGCTTCACTGGGTGGGTGTTCCATAGCTGGCGTGCTTACTGGGTGGGTGTCCTAGAGCTGGCGTGTGCTTGCTTCACTGGGTGGGTGTTCCTAGTGTAGCTGGCGTGTGCTTGCTTCACTGGGTGGGTGTTCCTAGTGTAGCTGGCGTGTGCTTGCTTCACTGGGTGGGTGTTCCTAGTGTAGCTGGCGTGTGCTTGCTTCACTGGGTGGGTGTTCCTAGTGTAGCTGGCGTGTGCTATTTTGCGTAGACGTTGAACTTTAAAGGAAAAAAAAACTAAATGTAATGCAAGTGTTGAGGTAACATGTGATGTGGCGTTACCGTAAGCCTAGTAGGCAACGCTTTCGCTTCACACACACACTGTGGTTCGATCCCCCAGAAAGGGTGGAAATATTAGGACGTGTTTCCTTAAAGACACCTGCTGTCCATGTTCACATCAGTAAAATAGGTACCTAGGTTAGTCGACTGATGTGGGTCGCACCCTGGGACAAAACTAACCTATTTTGCCCTAAATGCTCTGCATAACAAGCGGTTTTCCATATAGTAGTATGTCATTGATGTCAGCTATGGTCTGTATACATTGTACAGGTATTTGTACAAATTATTATTATTAGTAGTAGTATTTTTATTACGGGTTGTGGTGAGGTTTAGCTGGGTACTTGTAAAGGGTTAAGGTAGTTGCTGAAACATTGTTGGTACTTGTGGATGTATACCTGGTACAATTAAATATTTTAAAATGTGAGGTTGATGTACGTATGGAAGACACTTAGACCCTGGGTCACCTTAACGCAGTAGTGTGGCTTGAATGGTTTGTCCTTAGGGGATAGGGGAAAGCCTCTCTGGAAGGGGTGCCACACTTCCCACAGGGCGGTTCGCTCAGAACCTACCATCTCTTCTGCCATAAAAAGTAGAGATATTACCAGTTTCCTCTTAAACTTCTTGTTCCAGCATTGTTTCTGATATCTTCTGGTAAGAGGTTGAATAAGCCGGGGACCACGGATGTTGATAGTGTTCTCTTATTGTGCCCATGTCAATAGTAGTATTTCAGTATAACCGTTATTGAGTCACAGCCTGCCTACGTGATCACTGACCGTTACTAGTTTTCTGCTGACCTAGCATGATGTCATAAGTCACCATTTGAATGCCATGGGCGTTCTCGCCCACTGGCCTCAGTTCAAAGCAGAGTACAGAGACGATAGATCAGGTCTGAGTGCTTCCCATATTTTTTTCACTAATATACAAGTTACTAAGCCAAGCTACGTTTGTGTTTATTACCAAATCCATCAAGAACCCCCACGGCAACTCTGCTTTTCAATGGGTTTATTATGAACGCTCCCGTATCTCATTCTAGTATGTTAGGGCAGTGTGCAGATTTTGGACCAGCCCCTCAAGTACTCTTCACGTATATATTACGTACCTCACTCTCCGCTCCAGCGAGTACATATTTAGGACAATGAGGCGTTCCTAGTAATTTAAAAGCCTTATTGGCTCTTAAAGTCTGTCGATAATACTAAGGCGGAGGATCGAGGAGGAGTGACTACCCGTGCTAAAAGAACTAGGCGAGTGCACCATATCCAGTCACACCCTGGCAGTCACACCCTGGCAGTCACACCCTGGCAGTCTCGGTTACCCTCAAAGTATTGAGATGCACCAGAGGTCAGTAATACCTTAAGTAATCACGACCTTATCCAGTAATATATACATTCTAAAATTATATTAATATTTTGTTGTTCAGTACTGATAACTCCTTCCTCTTCTCTTCCTTTCTCTCCTGTTTATCTAGTGCCTTTTTCACTTTATCCTTTTACTCCTCTTCCTCTTTTTTGCCTCTCCTCTCTCCCTGCTCATCTTTCTTGCCTCTCCTCTCCCACACGCTGCACAACTCGACCTCCTTCCTGAGGCTCGAGTGGCACTTACGTCTCGTCGTCCTCGAGAGCGTCTCGGTCTCGTCTTAAAGTTCTCACTGCTTCTTTGAGATGCTTGACCCTCCTCCCCCTCACTCCTCACACCCTCCTAGAGTCAAGGGGCAGCTGGCTGGTTGACCTCCCCCCATCACCCTTCATACAACCACCCATGTAGACCACTTCACCTCCTGCCCCCCTTCTAGGTGGTAGGTTTGAAATATTTTTTTTTTAGTCCTTGACTTGAGTTTCACCCCCCTGTAATGTAGATTAAGAATCCAACTATTTATCGGCCTAAAGAGACGGGAAGTTTCCATCTTAGTTCTTTTTTATCTAAGAATTTCAAGCTGTGACGGGTTGACTGATTAAGTTGTTTTAATTGTAATTATATTTGTAATAGATAAGACATTGTAGTTGAAAATTGGTACCGAGGGCAAATTAAGTCTGATAATTAATGAAGAAATAAGCACTATTTAATGTGGGAAAAGCATTGAATAACACTAGCCTACCCGGAGGGTGTTCCGGGGGTCAACGCCCCCTCGGTCCAGTCCTTGACCAGGCCTCCCGGTGGATCAGGGCCTGATCAACCAGGCTGTTACTGCTGGCCACTGCTGTGTGCTTTTGTTATTTAGTTTGAGTCACACTGTCAGTATCGTCTTACTCTTGAGTGGAATAATCAGCACCACTCCTTGCACTGAATGACTCTCTCGGGTTTAGCACTTCACATGAAATAAATAAGGTGAAGACACTATGAAGAACAAACTTTTATTAGAAGTCTTCAAGAGGAAACTGGACAAATATCTTCACTAGATGCCAGATCAACCAGACTGTGGATCAGTGGGCCACCAGCAGCAACAGCCTGGTCTATGGCCCGGGCTCCGGGAGTAGAAAATCTATCGGAACCCATCAAAGGTAAAAGAGTGTGTTTTGCTGTAAGCTTTATTACGTCTACAAGGAAGCAGGTGTTCAAAACAACAAGTGAGTGTTGGTGCGTTTGTTTACATGGTGCAGTAGTCAGTTGTGCAGGAGAGTGGTAACGTAACATGGTGCAGTAGTCAGTTGTGCAGGAGAGTGGTAACGTAATATTGTTGTATCATGACCTAGTTACACTCTTGGGTATCCTCGTGAGAGAGCAAGTCTAGACTCTCCCCCTCCTTCCTCTCACTCTCTTAAACTTTCTTACAATTTGTAAGTCAGAAGAAGAAGGAGTCTTTTTACCCTCTAATGGTGATCGTATTCGCGGGGATCGACGCCCCCGGATGTGGTTTCTGACCAGACCTGGTTGATGGTCTGGTCAGTGAGGCTGTTGAGCCCACGTGAGGTAGTCATATGTAGGTTACAACCCAACTGATCAGAAATTTTGCACCCCTCTAGTATGTATGTGGCTCTCGTAAGGGGTTGTCAGGGCGTAGCTTGGGACCACTATCTCCAGTATTTTCCAGATATAAAATTATGATGCCTCCTTTTCGCTTGCATATGAGGAAGAATTTTGAGGGATTTTTGACATTTTCAGTAATATTGGTGGTTTATTTTGTATCAGCACCGTATAGAAGTGTTCGAGAACAAGGCAACAGCCCCAGGTGTACACCTGCGGGTGTCTAGTACAAGCACACTGGTTAACCAGGTGATCAACGTGGAAGCCTGACCTCAGACCTGCCTGCAAGTATTGAAAAGGCCTCGAAATCTGTCATGCAAAATGAAAGGAAGTACAAGTGCCTTCGAGTTCTGGCTTGATATCTGTTTTGAAGGTTGTGTTATGTGATAGTGGCGCATAATGAAGCAGTCATGTTAACCTTGGATGTCAGTGTGCCAGTCTCAGAGCCCAGGGTAATGTACCAGAAGGCCGCCACACTGCCCCTCTGCCCTAAAAGTGACACTCTTAATCACTATGCACCGCCCTTACGCACCATAACACCCGCCCACCTTCCTCCACCCTCACCATACAATTTTCTCTACTTATCCTATATAATTCTCACATTATAATACTATTAATATAAAATAAACGTGTATGAGAGTGAAGAACACTAAGCTGTCACCAGCAGATGAGAGAATGCCGGAACGAGTGTAGAAATTTCCTAGAGTTTAGACTGGACAACCATGTCCTGCAAGGATGGGATGGCTAGCTACGCATGCTGGCCGTTAGTACCAACAGTCTTCTTGACGAGGCAGAATCTTTTATTCCCGGGAAAGTACTAGTCTTCTACCAGATTTGCATGATGCCATAACATACTGCAGTGAGAGAGATGGAGGTGCAAAATAAACCCACTGAAAAGTAGGAGCGCTGTGGGCACAATAAGAGAACATTGGATCAACATCCGTGGCCCGAGGTTATTAAACATCTTACCAGAAGATATAACAGACTGCTGGGACAAGTATAAATCTTCATGAGGACACCGGACAAATATCTTCAGACGCCAGATCAACCAGGCTGTGGTGGGTATGTGGGGGCCACCGGGCCGCCAGCAGCAACAGCCTGGTTGACCAAACAAGCATCAGACGAGCCTAGCCCAAGGCCGGGCTCCGGGACTAGAAAAACAATGGAAACTCATCAAAGGTAAAGGCACAAGGGCTAGTGCCAGACCAGGTGTCTCTTGTACCTCGACTCCCACCGTACAGATTTGAGAATATTTAAGTGTTGAGCATGTTGGCAGATCACCAGGCTGTTGGTGTTGGTAACCGGCACACATGCTAGCAAACAAATTAACACAGATGTAAGTAATAAAACTAGTGAAAATTACTTTAATTCAAATGTGAACTAAGTGAGAGAAAATGAGTTGCAAAACATTTTGATCAATTTTGTATTGAGACAAATGTAATAGTTGAAGGATTGCACTGCACTGCGCCCTGACGATTGAAGGATTGCACTGCACTGCGCCCTGACGATTGAAGGATTGCACTGCACTGCGCCCTGATGATTGAAGGATTGCGCTGCACTGCGCCCTGATGATTGAAGGATTGCACTGCACTGCGCCCTGATGATTGAAGGATTGCACTGCACTGCGCCCTGATGATTGAAGGATTGCGCTGCACTGCGCCCTGACGATTGAAGGATTGCACTGCACTGTGCCCTGATGATTGAAGGATTGCACTGCGCCCTGATGATTGAAGGATTGCGCTGCACTGCGCCCTGACGATTGAAGGATTGCACTGCACTGCGCCCTGACGATTGAAGGATTGCACTGCACTGCGCCCTGATGATTGAAGGATTGCGCTGCACTGCGCCCTGATGATTGAAGGATTGCACTGCACTGCGCCCTGATGATTGAAGGATTGCGCTGCACTGCGCCCTGATGATTGAAGGATTGCACTGCACTGCGCCCTGATGATTGAAGGATTGCACTGCACTGCGCCCTGATGATTGAAGGATTGCGCTGCACTGCGCCCTGATGATTGAAGGATTGCACTGCACTGCGCCCTGACGATTGAAGGATTGCACTGCACTGCGCCCTGACGATTGAAGGATTGCACTGCACTGCGCCCTGACGATTGAAGGATTGCGCTGCACTGCTCCCTGATGATTGAAGGATTGCACTGCACTGCGCCCTGATGATTGAAGGATTGCACTGCACTGCGCCCTGACGATTGAAGGATTGCACTGCGCCCTGACGATTGAAGGATTGCACTGCACTGCGCCCTGATGATTGAAGGATTGCGCTGCACTGCTCCCTGATGATTGAAGGATTGCACTGCACTGCGCCCTGACGATTGAAGGATTGCACTGCACTGCGCTCTGACGATTGAAGGATTGCACTGCGCCGTGAGGGTTAAGGAGTTGGTGTGCACTGCGCAGGTAATGTGTTGTATGTTAGGAGACAGTTTGAACGTTATGTTCAGTGTTATTCTTGACCTACTGACACTAAAAGAGTCGACACTCTCCATTGTCTGTACCGTGTTGATATTTCTCCTTTGTATTCATTACCCTTCTTCCCTCTTCCCATCACTCGCTCATCTTCTCTTCTCACCCCATTTCTTCGTTTGCATCCTTCGTCGTGACCTCCCTTATTTCTCACTTTCACTACTCTCAGTAGACCCCCGGCTCTCTTCAAGACCCCTCCTGGCTGTCTTCAAGACTCCCCCGGGCTGTCTTCAAGACTCCTCCCCGGCTGTCTTCAAGACCTCCCCCTGGCTGGACAGACGCCTTAAGTTAGCACCTAACCAGCCGGGCTGTGGTTCGTACGTAGATTTACGTGCGACCAGCAGTAACAGACTGGTTGATCAGGCCATGATCCACTGTGAGGCCTGGCCATGGACCGGGCCGCAGGGGCGTTGACTCCCGGAACTCCCTTCAGGTATACTCTATAGGTATACCTTTTCCCCAGCCTCCGCGGGGGATGAGAGTGGCAGATAATCCAGGCTGTGATGGATGCGTGGGTCAGCGGATCACCAGCAGTAACAGCCTGGTTGACTAGGCTAGCAGCAGACGAGCCTGGCCCAGGACCGGGCTGCTGGAGTAGAAAAACCCTGAAAACTCATCACTTTACGTCAGGGTAGAGACCTGACTGTGACCCTGAATAAATATGGCGCATAACTCCGGTAAGGGCAGCAGTCAAGTGCAGTTTCTGCTCAAGTTTGGCAGTTTCCGGCAGACGACTGCAACATTTCCCCTCCCCTTCCTCCGCCCCTCCTTTCCCCCTCCCCTCCCTTGTTCTTCTTCCCATGTTTCCCATGATGCCTAGTTCAGTTTCCCCTCCATCCGTGGACACGCAACTCTTGTTTTCAACGCCTCCAATTCCTTCCTATCACCCCTTCCCCATATCCACCCTCCTCCCCACCCCACTTCCCCTCCTCTATTTCCCTTCCCACTTCCCTCCCCATCGTTTCGTCGACTTCTCTTCTTAATTATCGCTTTGCACCCTCCTTCATTAAATCTTGCAGCTCTCTCCCTCCCTCTACCTATTTCCCCTCGGTCCCCTCTCCTTCCCCTCAGCCGGGGCACTCCACACTTCCACTTCATCTTTCTCAGTTTCCCCTCTTCCTCATCCCTCTCTCACATTCCCCTCCCTCTCCCTCTACTGACGTATGTACTGTAATATTACACCCACTGTCTAGGAAACTAGTTAGTTTAACTGAATATTTCTGTATACATATGAAGCTGAAGACGGCTCGGGTGCTGCCCCAAATATTGTTTATTCTAATTAGTTTTCAAGATTGTGGGGTTGTATTGCATTGACCTGCTTTTTTTTTTGTCTATTTGTGTTTGCAGGGGTTGAGAGTGTGTTCCTGGTCCAGCCTCCTAGACCACTGTGATTGCAGTCACTGATTTCTGACCTCTTGCCTTTTATATATACTCTTGAAGCTGGGTATCGAGCCTGCCTCCACCACTGCCTCGCTCAGGTCATTCCTGTTGATGCTGTGTTTTTGGTTGTACTAGTAGTAGTCTGTCTTTGCATGGGTAGTTGTCACACCTGGAGTTTACCTGGAGAGGGTTTCGGGGGCCAACGCCCCCGCGGCTCGGTCTGAGACCAGGCCTCGTGGTGGATCAGGGTCTGATCAACCAGGCTCTTACTGCTGGCTGCACGCAAACTGACGTACAAACCACAGCCCGGCTGGTCAGGTACTGACTTTAGGTGTGTCTCCAGTGCCTTCTTGAAGACAGCCAGGGGTCTATTGGTAATCCCCCATATGTATGCTGGGAGGCAGTTGAACAGTCTTGGGCCCCTGACACTTATTGTGTTGTCTCTCATTGTACTCGTGGCGCCCCTGCTTTTTATTAGGGGAATGTTGCATCTCCTGCCGAGTCTTTTGTTAAAATTTTGTATAAATCCTGCCTTTACCTCTTCGTAGCTACTGAACCCGTAGCTCCCAGCGCAGGTTGACGTAGATTGACGTATTATATTACATGAGGGGAGATATCATCGAGGTGTACAAGTGGATAATGGGCATAAACAAAGGAGATATTAATAAAATACTGAGGATATCGAACCAAGTAAGAACCAGAAATAACGGATTTAAATTGGATAAATTTAGATTTAGAAAGGACATAGGCAAGTACTGGTTTCGAACAGAGTTGTAGATGCGTGGAACAATCTTCCGAGTACTGTGATAGAGGCTAGGACCTTGGGTGGCTTTAAAAAGAGACTGGACAAATATATGAGTGGGAGGGGCTGGGTTTGATTAGTGTCGTGAGTACAGGAGTAAATTCTTAGGTAGTGGTGGTTTTGATAAGGACCTGCCTTGTATGAACCAGTAGGCCTTCTGCAGTGTTCCTCCATTCTTATGTTCTTATTATGTGTGTGTAGGGATGGTTGCAGTAGTCTCGGCTCTTGACCCTCCCTCTTTATTTGTCGCTCTCCAGATTCACTCTCCCTACCCTCGAGGGTTCAGTTATAATTAGTCTTTAACTGTGTGTGAATTGCTTCAAATACGACTTCATCGAGGGCAGTCCACTTCCAGACCAGCTGGGCTCCGGGAGTAGAACAACTCTCGAAACTCGTCGAAGTTGACTTTGTCAGCTTTACCTTTTTCGCTTCTGTTTATCCTTGTTTGTCTTGTTAATTCATCTTGAGTGTGATTGAAACATAGCTAGCTTTTGTTCCAAACTTGTTTTTGTGTAAGGTAGCAGTACCCGATCGCCCTGTGGTTCGTACGTTGGACTACATGTGGTCAGCTGTAGAATTGATGTGAAAACGATGTATCAGTCCATCACTCCTGCAGATTTAGAATTGAGGTTGTCAGTCCCTCAGCCTGGAGAAGAGTTCTGTTCCATAGTCTGAAACATTTGTGTCCTTTTACTTAAGAATGTAATGACTGAGAGGTCACGTCTCTCTCAGATCCAACCATTCTCACTTGAAAAAGTTGTCCAGTGTTTTCTCTTCTGTACCAAGATGCCACTGTGTCTGACAGGGTGAATATCAAAATGGTCACCGTATTACAGAATGGATATAAATGCTCTGGAAAACGTACAAAGGAGGATGACTAAGTTGATTCCATGTATCAGAAATCTTCCCTATGAGGATAGACTGAGGGCCCTGAATCTGCACTCTCTAGAAAGGCGTAGAATTAGGGGGATATGATTGAGGTGTATAAATGGAAAACAGGAATAAATAAAGGTGATGTAAATAGCGTGCTAAAATATCTAGTATTGACAGGACTCAGCAATGGCTTTAAGTTGGATAAATTCAGATTCAGGAAGGATATAGGAAAGCATTGGTTTGGTAATAGAGTTGTCGATGAGTGGAACAAACTCCTGAGTACAGTTATAGAGGCTAAAACGTTGTGTAGTTTTAAAATAGGCTGGATAAATATGAGTGGGTGCGGGTGGGTGTGAGTTGGACCTGACTAGTTTGTGCTACTAGGTCAGATGCCGTGCTCCTTCCTTAAGTGAATGTAACCTGACCTGGATGGGTCGGGGCATTGGCTTAAGTCGGTGGGAATTTGGACCTGCCTCGCATGGGCCAGTAGGCCTCTGCAGTGTTCCTTCTTTCTTATGTTCTTATGTTCTTAATACCGACAGGTTGGTACACAGTAGCCTTCTTCAGTCGAGTACAGAAAGTAGGCAGGAGCAGTAGAGATGTGAAGACGATGTATCAGTCCATCACCCTGCCAACCTGTCGGTATTGTATACCATTTTGATATTCACCCTGTCAGACACAGTGGCATCTTGGTACAGAAGAGAAAACACTGGACAACTTTTTCAAGTGAGAATGGTTGGATCTGAGAGGGACGTGACCTCTGATTACATTCTTCCATCTACTACTCTGCACCTCTCCTTCAGACAGTATGTAAGTCTCAACACTGTCGCTTGATCTTCACACTGTTTCAGACTATTGAACAGAACTCTTCTCCAGGCTGAGGGACTGACAACCTCAATTCTACATCTGCAGGGGTGATGGACTGATACATCGTCTTCACATCTCTACTGCTCCTACATGTGGTCAGCAGTAACAGCCTGGTTGATCAGGCCCTGATCCACTGGGAGGCCTGGTCAAGGACTGGGCCGCGAGGGCGTTGACCCCCGTAATACCCTCCAGGTAGCAACATTGCCGATGTACACAATTTTTCATTAAAAATATCGAACCAGTTTGATGAGGCACAGGCGTGGTGGTGGTGGGGTCGTTAAGGGTAGTCGGTAATGAGCTGGGTTACCCCACAAAAGTATATAGACTTGAAACATTTGTAAACCAAGTTGGCTGTGTTGACTTAAGATAAACAATATTTTTTCTCTGACGTGTACAGCACCGCTCATGAACTCCCATACGCTTATTCAGTGAACGCACGCTTACATTACATGCGTGTGTATACGGCACACACGCATATGCTACACTGATATACTACACGCAATCTCAGCACAGTCATGTGTACTAAACACTTATACCACACGCACCTCTACAACCGCCTTTGCTCCACACGCATCCGTAAGCAAAACCCACGCACTACACCCTAATATATACCACATGCACGAATATACCTCACGTATACAGACCTCTTTACCCCTAACAGCCAGGCTCCATCACACTAAAACAATTTACTGACAAGTGAATTTCCTCACACTTTAACAGTTCTCATCGTTGTTACGATGGACGAATGTATAATCACGTTGTGGATGTAGTGTTAATGTATAGTGGATAATCCAAAGTTTAAAGAAGTCGTGTATATGGATTTGCGAACATAAATTATAGTCTTCCCCCCCCCCCCCAGCTATCACAAATCGACACCTTGGGCACTTGAAGGCTGGAGTGCCTTGATCCTGCTGAAGACCTCTTCATTAAAAAACTAGCTATTATTTACTAGGCAATTATTATTGCTCTTATTGTTTAATTTGTATTGTCATTATTATTATTGTTAATTATTGTTATTCACTTGGTGAATGGGTGACACAGGTGGCACTGAGCCCCACTAACAAGCTAAGGTTTAGGTGAGGAATGAGAGTGGCTGCTTCTAGGTGCCAGGGTAACGTGACCAATATTTGTGGTGTGTGAGCAGCCAGCCTGGGTTATCAGGAGGTCAGGAGCAAGATGTATGGTGAGGTTGTAGGTGGGGGCAGCGTAAGTTAGTCACACGCTCATTGACTCCCTATCTCAGGTGGCACTAGGGATCCGGTTACACAGTGAGCCGAGGTTAAAGGTTAAATGTCCGCCCTCTTACTCTTTATTCTTCTTGCAATTTCCTCCTTTCTCCCTCCCTCTGTCATTCCTCCTGCCTTATCAGTTATCCTTTACCTTCGGTTATTATATGTCAGTTTTCCTACCTTCCATCTTGACTACCTGGAAAAGTCACAAATGCGGTATAATGCAATCCTTTATCGACAACGTTTCACCCACAGTGTGGTCGAAACGTTGTCAATAAAGGATGGCATTATGCTGCATTTGTCTTCCATCGTGACGGCATTTTATACATTTTCTTCCTTCCCCCTCTTCCTTCTCTTTTCCCTCCCTCCTCTTTCCTCCACCTCTTTTCCCTCCCTCCTCTTTCCTCCACCTCTTTCCCCTCCCTCCTCTTTCCTCCACCTCTTTTCCCTCCCTCCTCTTTCCTCCACCTGCTTGCTGGTAGAAGAATTTTATATTGTAAGATAATCTCTGTGACTGAATATCAAAGTCCGGCATTTTTTCTGAATTCTTTTGAAGTTTAGCATTTATTGATAGCCAGGAGACCTCTGGTGCCGGGAGACCTCTGGTGCCGGGTCACTGGGGAAGGGGGTCTCCACCACGGGGGGAGGAGGCGGCGGCGGCGGCTTTAGTCACCCTGATGTGTAAGGGGGGCCTCCTTCCCATTATCCCTTCTCGGACTTTTTGCACTTAGGTGCCAGATCAACCAGGCTGTGATGGATATGTGGGGCTGCGGGCCACCAACAGCAACAACCTGGTTGACAAGGTTAGCACGAGACGAACCTGGACAATGGTTGGGCTCCGGGAGTAGAAACACTCTCGAAACTCATCAAAGGTAGCAGACTTGTGCCTCAGTGACTTTGGGATTACATATGCATGTTCTAGGCCCGGTGGGCCCTGAAGATGAGCAGCGAGGTGCATCGTGGTAGAATGATCCACCTGCTTGTGAGTGTTTTTTCCATCACTGCAGCTTGTGTTGCGTCGTCGACACTACATGTACCAGTATATTATTTATTCGTGGGTTTGGCCGTCTTGGTTTCGGTGGAGATTTTCTGACTACCGTGATACCTGTCGGGACTCCGGGAAGTTTTTGTTAGTCTTGTAATCTTTATTATTGGTGGTGTGTGTGTAGTAGTTGTTGCTACTACTACTAATTGTCAAAGGCATTTGATAGTTGTCGTGTGTGTGTGTGCGTGCGTGCACGCGCTTTTATTGACAAAAGAACAATGACCTGACCTATTACTTCTCTCACTGAGTAAATTTTCACTTTTCTCTGCTCCCCCCCCCCCCTTCATCATTAACTTATCCTTTCTCAGCCCCCATCTCTCCCCTCCTCCCTCCCCTCCAAAAAAAATCAGTTGGGGGAAGCAGTCACGGGACACGTCACAGGTATCCTCTTCACCTCGGCACCAAGTAATTAATTCAGGTGTAGCGTCTGTGAAAGAACACGGTGACTCATTTGAGCTAGAGCAGGTGAGTCACGGTGACTCATTTGAGCTAGAGCAGGTGAGTCACGGTGACTCATTTGAGCTAGAGCAGGTGAGTCACGGTGACTCATTTGAGCTAGAGCAGGTGAGTCACGGTGACTCATTTGAGCTAGAGCAGGTGAGTCACGGTGACTCATTTGAGCTAGAGCAGGTGAGTCACGGTGACTCATTTGAGCTAGAGCAGGTGAGTCACGGTGACTCATTTGAGCTAGAGCAGGTGAGTCACGGTGACTCATTTGAGCTAGAGCAGGTGAGTCACGGTGACTCATTTGAGCTAGAGCAGGTGAGTCACGGTGACTCATTTGAGCTAGAGCAGGGAGTCACGGTGACTCATTTGAGCTAGAGCAGGCGAGTCACGGTGACTCATTTGAGCTAGAGCAGGCGAGTCACGGTGACTCATTTGAGCTAGAGCAGGCGAGTCACGGTGACTCATTTGAGCTAGAGCAGGCGAGTCACGGTGACTCATTTGAGCTAGAGCAGGCGAGTCACGGTGACTCATTTGAGCTAGAGCAGGCGAGTCACGGTGACTCATTTGAGCTGAGCAGGCGAGTCACGGTGACTCATTTGAGCTAGAGCAGGCGAGTCACGGTGACTCTCATTGGTGCCAGGGTAGAGCAGGCGAGTCACGGTGACTCATTTGAGCCTAGGGGAGTCAGGTGAGTCACGGTGACTCATGGTATTTGCAGGCGAGTCACGTGACTCATTGAGCTAGAGCAGGCGAGTCACGGTGACTCATTTGAGCTAGAGCAGGCGAGTCACGGTGACTCATTTGAGCTAGAGCAGGCGAGTCACGGTGACTCATTTGAGCTAGAGCAGGCGAGTCACGGTGACTCATTTGAGCTAGAGCAGGCGAGTCACGGTGACTCATTTGAGCTAGAGCAGGCGAGTCACGGTGACTCATTTGAGCTAGAGCAGGCGAGTCACGGTGACTCATTTGAGCTAGAGCAGGCGAGTCACGGTGACTCATTTGAGCTAGAGCAGGCGAGTCACGGTGACTCATTTGAGCTAGAGCAGGCGAGTCACGGTGACTCATTTGAGCTAGAGCAGGCGAGTCACGGTGACTCATTTGAGCTAGAGCAGGCGAGTCACGGTGACTCATTTGAGCTAGAGCAGGCGAGTCACGGTGACTCATTTGAGCTAGAGCAGGCGAGTCACGGTGACTCATTTGAGCTAGAGCAGGCGAGTCACGGTGACTCATTTGAGCTAGAGCAGGCGAGTCACGGTGACTCATTTGAGCTAGAGCAGGCGAGTCACGGTGACTCATTTGAGCTAGAGCAGGCGAGTCACGGTGACTCATTTGAGCTAGAGCAGGCGAGTCACGGTGACTCATTTGAGCTAGAGCAGGCGAGTCACGGTGACTCATTTGAGCTAGAGCAGGCGAGTCACGGTGACTCATTTGAGCTAGAGCAGGCGAGTCACGGTGACTCATTTGAGCTAGAGCAGGCGAGTCACGGTGACTCATTTGAGCTAGAGCAGAGCGAGTCACGGTGACTCATTTGAGCTAGAGCAGGCGAGTCACGGTGACTCATTTGACTAGAGCAGGCGAGTCACGGTGACTCATTTGAGCTAGACAGGCGAGTCACGGTGACTCATTTGAGCTAGAGCAGGCGAGTCACGGTGACTCATTTGAGCTAGAGCAGGCGAGTCACGGTGACTCATTTGAGCTAGAGCAGGCGAGTCACGGTGACTCATTTGAGCTAGAGCAGGCGAGTCACGAACCTGGTTACGGCTGACTGCTGTGGGGGGAGAAGGGGAGTTGTGGGAATGTAGAATTTGTGGGGGGAGGTGTGGACTCGTTGTTTACAGGGGTTGATTTATAGCTCCTGGTCCGCCTTTATACGACCGGTTTCACTGGTAGTTGTCTGCTGATAGGGAAGCTGTGGTCTGATAGTTCTGTTGGTGGGAGAGGTGTTGTCTGATAGGGTGTTGAAGAGTCGTGGTCCCTTAACATTGAGTTTTGTGTGGTCATGGCTTCCCTGCTATTCTGTGGAAGTATCCTGCACCGTCTGCAGAGCCTTTTGTGTTCATATATAGTTATTTCAGTGGAAGTTTGGAAGCAACACTCCCCAGAGTGCGGGCTGCAATTCCCACTGCTGCAGACCTTCATGTACTTGTGATCCATCAAATTATTGCTATCCGCAGCCGGGCGAGCTTGTCCATGGGTACACAGCTGGTCATTCTTCACCATTACCGTCTGTCGGGGGCCATTCATCTGTTTGCATTCTTGGCCAGACACGATGCTCTGTCTTAGCAGGATGTTCGTGCGTGTTGTGTTGTGCGTGACGTACCGTGCGTGACGTACCGTGCGTGTTGTGTTGTGCGTGACGTACCGTGCGTGTTGTGTTGTGCGTGTGTTGTGGGTATAAAGGTATATGATACTGCAAGGTACTGTAGCGGGGATAAGACAGTGCAAGAACTTTAGTGCATGTTTAATGGAACCGTTTTGTTCCTGGGACCATTGTCATTTTAAGTGTGGCTAAGGTCCTGGGGCCATTAAAATGCGCTCACGTTATTGTATTGAGTGCGTGTTCCGTAGAGTGCGAATAGTATAGTGCGCGCGTTGGTCATTCTATTTTTCTGCTTATCTTCCCCCCTCTCTTATTTTCCTCCTCATTCCTCTTCTCTCCTTTGCCCCCTTCTGTCTCTTCCCCCTCCCATCTATCTTTCGTTGTCCTGGCAGCCCCTGAGCGGTCACTGGGTACCAGTCTCGCCCTCAGAAGCACCTCAGATGAGCGGTCACTGGGTACCCGTCTCGCCCTCAGAAGCACCGCAGATGCCACGAGTTTCGCTTGTGGGTTGTGGCTACTGTTTGTGTGAGCACACGACGTAGCTGAATTTGCACAGGTCGATACGTAACCTCTGGGACCCCTCCTCTTGACTCTTTATCAAGATACTTCCTGGGTTCCAATACCAGGTCGTACCTAATCTTGAAACTGTGTAGGGTGGTTTGCCTCGTAACTTTTTATTTAATATAATATGTTTATTTCTACAAGTACATGATACAACTTACAGACCATAGCTGACATCACTGACATACTATATACAAAGCCCCTTGTTATGCAGAGGAGCATTTCGGGCAAATTAGGTTAATTTTGTCCACAGGATGCGACTCTTACCAGTCGACTAACACTCAGATACCTACTTACTGCTAGGTGAACGGGGACGGCAGGTGTCTTAAGGAAACACGCCCTAATGTTTCCACCGGGGATCGAACCCTCGGTGTGTGAGCTGATGATGGCAGCTCCGAGGTCTCTAATATTGTGGATGAGTTTGGAAACAATTCATTGGGTAATCCTGTAGTACTTTAGTCCCATGGTACAAGGGATGGGTCAGTACTACTGTCCCGTCTGGACAGTAGTACCGATGGCCCTAGTCCCTCGTACTTTTCGGGGTTTAGACTCTTCCCTGTGATCAGCAGCATCGTCACCCTGGATATAGGTCCCAGTCACAGTGGATGCGCAGCTCTTGTCCCACACCAGTTGTCTAGATACATTATTCCAGCAGTCATACGCCGTGGCGATCAATTTTATAACAGCGATGCGATGGAAGAATACACAAATGTAGCATAATGCGCCTCTTTATGGAGTGTCACCCACACAGTGGGCTTTGTCAAGTCATAATAAGCCCTCTGTGTGGGCGAAACGTAGTCAATAAAGGATCGCATTATACTGAATCTGTGTATTTTTGCATCCAGCCATACACCGGAATTAGTGTATGGAATTTAGCAGACTTAACGGCAGTAATATACACATATCTAACTGAGTTTTATTTTTGTTTTCAGGTATGCGAGTGTTGTATTGAGCGATGTTGGCGGTGTGTAGGAGCGTACAACACTGGTGTTGTGGTAAGTAGCAGTGAAGGTGTGGTTGTAGGAGCGTACAACACTGGAGTTGTGGTAAGTAGCAGTGAAGGTGTGGTTGTAGGAGCGTACAACACTGGTGTTGTGGTAAGTAGCAGTGAAGGTGTGGTTGTAGGAGCGTACAACACTGGTGTTGTTGTAAGTAGCAGTGAAGGTGTGGTTGTAGGAGCGTACAACACTGGTGTTGTAAGTAGCAGTGAAGGTGTGGTTGTAGGAGCGTACAACACTGGTGTTGTGGTAAGTAGCAGTGAAGGTGTGGTTGTAGGAGCGTACAACACTGGTGTTGTGGTAAGTAGCAGTGAAGGTGTGGTTGTAGGAGCGTACAACACTGGTGTTGTAAGTAGCAGTGAAGGTGTGGTTGTAGGAGCGTACAACACTGGTGTTGTGGTAAGTAGCAGTGAAGGTGTGGTTGTAGGAGCGTACAACACTGGTGTTGTAGTAAGTAGCAGTGAAGGTGTGGTTGTAGGAGCGTACAACACTGGTGTTGTAGTAAGTAGCAGTGAAGGTGTGGTTGTAGCAGCGTACAACACTGGTGTTGTAGTAAGTAGCAGTGAAGGTGTGGTTGTAGCAGCGTACAACACTGGTGTTGTAGTAAGTAGCAGTGAAGGTGTGGTTGTAGCAACGTACAACACTGGTGTTGTGGTAAGTAGCAGTGAAGGTGTGGTTGTAGCAACGTACATGCGCGTACTTGCATTTTCCGTGTATATGCACGCACGTACGTATACCTGGAGGGGTTTCGGGGATCAGCGCCCCCGCGTCCCGGCCTGTGACCAGGTCTTGTAACGTGCAAAAAAGGCATCAAACCTTTATAATTATACTATAGACTTTTTTGTCTAATTTGTTATTCACCATAATCATTATAACTGGTTGATTTTTTTTGTTACGCTTCTTCATTAATTTTGCGAGTTGAAACGAGACTTTGTGCCTTGAGGATGGAGTGAGTATTGAACTGGTGGTCAAGTAGTCAGGGCAGACTCATCATGACGGCAAGCAACTGTGACTTGCTTATAAGAACATGAGGAGGAGCACGGAACGAGGCCTACTGGCCTATGCAAGGGAGGTGATCTACCAATGATCACAGAGAATTTTCTTATTCTCGCGGCCCGGACCGAGGCCTGGTCGATCACGATGGTCCTGGCCCGCCCGACTACATTTATCAAAGCCTGCTTGATCTGCCAATCCGTGGAGGTAATGATCTAGTTGCATCTTAGAAACTTCTACACTTGTCCCGGCAATATTTCTAGTATCAGCTGATAGCAAGTTGTGATCTACTAATAGCAGGTTAAATAATCCTGGATCAAAGATGTTGACTGTTCTCTTATGCTCATGGCGCCCATGCCATGTATGTATTCTCAGATCTCTCTCTTCCCTCTCTCCTCTCTCTGTGTACCTGTACCTGAATAAATTTCCTCTCCCTCTCATCCAAACAAACTTCACCTACAGCATGTCTCAACTTTCCCTCTATCTTTCTCTCCCTCTATCTCCCCCCTCCTTCCCTCCGTTCTATACAGTCACAATCTCCGTGTTTCCTGTTCTTCTCTTATACCTATCAAACCGCCTTTCCGCTGCCTCACTATTCCCCGGGGCATTTCCTGTAAATACGCACTAAAGACTCTCCTTGTGATCGTATCTGCTTGGACCTGTTTTCTGCAACATTGCAAGCTCCTGTTGTGTTGATTGCAACACGAAAGACCTAGATCTAGGTCTCCATCACCCTGAAGTTCATCACTTCGTTTATAGATCTACTGTGGATCTAGTCCTGGGGAAGAGGAGGGGTTCTACCTGGGAGGTGACCAGTGTTTCTGGGGAAGTGGCAACGTGTGTGTGTGTGGGGGTCAGGGCTGGTGTTGTCTTACAGACACTTGAGTTGTATGTCCTGGGAAGTAAACATGAGAACTTCACACACATAAACATCGAACAAATGACACGATGAAAAATGTGGAAGAAAATGGAGGGTATTGAATGGAGAAGATGAAGGGAGGAAAGATGGAGGGTGGGGATACATTAGAGGAAACTGGAGGAATAGGAAGATACATAATAAAAAAAAAATACTCATGACCAGAGAAAACTTCACAGAATAAAGCCCAACAAGAAAATAAAGACTTGTTTTACCCAGTGTTGTTTTACCTAAACAAAGACGGACGCGACTTCAACCAAAACGTAGTTTTTATTTACTGACGTAAATACATGTGCAGTTGGCGCTACCCTATTGAGTATGATATATGATGGAACCAATCTAGCTAAGTTCTCCTGCCATATTCCATCACACTGAGTTTCATGCACCAGGTAATGAAATCCTGTCAGCCTGATCTAGGAGACTTCAGGAAAGTGAAGATGATGTCGTTAAACATTTGACTTTGGGTTCAATAGCTTAATTAAGACAGCTTTACCAGTGGTGGTAACAAGAGTCTTGGGGACACTGCTGCTGTTGAGACACTAGGTACTCCTGGCTCAGATGTGACACTTTAGAAGCCGTCCCAGGTCTCTGGTGTCTTGTATTGTATAGTTACATATCTGTAAGTGCTCCAGGTTTCTCCAGTGATCGCCAGAAGCGCTGCCCAGCTTGTCTTCCCCGACGGACAAAAAATACAAGAAAAACTTAAGCCCTCAGAGTATCTTGTATCCTGCCACTGACCGTCACGTGGACTGCTTCACTCCTACCTCACTTTCCTTTATTTTTACCTTTCTCTTTCATTATATAACTTAGATATAAAATAAAGAACTTGCAATTTTGCTATATTAAAAATATTTTCCTCTTCCCCTTCTCCTCCATTATGCCTCGGTTTCATCATTCCTTCATCACTCCATTTCTTCGTGAACTCCCAAGAGCGCCTCTTAAACTCTCTTCTGACTCCCGCCACCTTACCACTCTTATCTCTTCTGATATACCTTTGACGGGTTTCAGTGGTTGTCCTACCCCTGCATCCCAGCCCTGGGCCAGGCTTGTTCCTTCCGACTGACCAGGCTCGACGGATATTACCTCAAGCTAGTCCCCAAAGCCGCTATGTCCTCTGTTTCTACCGTTGATGGGTTTAGTGTGTGTGTACTGCACCCAGGGCCGGCTTCACTGGCGTTTGCTTGATCAACCAGGTTGTTGCTGCTGGCTGCCCGCTGGCCCACAGCCTGGTTGACTAGGCACGAAAGCCAAGTCGAGATTCTAGCTACGCCCATACCGGAGAGGTTATTCTGATATACATTAATTACAAAGCAATAATCTCGTAGGGGTCATAGTGCCTCAACCCAGCCTACTAGTAACTCTTCACATTAGGCTTCGAATCACAAGTTAGACAAATACATCCGTGGGTGTGGGTGGATGTGACTTGGACCTGCCTAGCTGAGGCCAGTAAGCCAGCTGCAGTGGTATTCCGTTCTAATGTTTACAACAGTGTCATGACGGGCTACGTGCCTGTACAGCTGTTAATTCGTTTTGACCCACGGGGGGAAAAAACGCTCCATTTCCACTGATCAAGAGCTCCTCTCCAGAATCCCAGACAGGAGAGAGAAACTGGTCGGTGAAAAGCATGTGTGTTGGAGAGGACCAGGGCAAGACCAGACTAGAGACCAGCAGCAGGAGGGTCCCTGAGGACTGGCCAGGTCTCTTGTGACCAGGACAATCACAAAGACAAAAGATTCCCTTCTCGGCCCCCCTTATCTTCCTCCAGCATCCCTCACCACTACCAGTGACAGCATCCTCCCCCCTCCTTCCCCACCTGGCCTCTCCCTCTCTTCCTTCCCCACCTGGCCTCTCCCTCTCCTTCCCCACCTGGCCTCTCCTCCTTCCCCACCTGGCCTCTCCTCCTTCCCCACCTGGCCTCTCCTCCTTCCCCACCTGGCCTTTCCTCCTTCCCCACCTGGCCTTTCCTCCTTCCCCACCTGGCCTCACCCCTTCCATCCTTAACCCTTACACCTGGCCTGTAGCCAGACGTCGCTGGTGATTGACTGTTCAACAGGGTTGTTGCTGCATGCAACTCACAGGACCACAACCATCACAACCCGCTTGATCAGGCACATCCTGGAGGAACTTGTAGCTGCCTTTTTGAAGCTTTACATTTGTTGCATCAATATTGGTCACGGACCGAGGCGACCTTTGTGTTGCAGTAATATTGGTCACGGACCGGGGCGACCTTTGTGTTGCAGTAATATTGGTCACGGACCGGGGCGACCTTTGTGTTGCAGTAATATTGGTCACGGACCGGGGCGACCTTTGTGTTGCAGTAATATTGGTCACGGACCGGGGCGACCTTTGTGTTGCAGTAATATTGGTCACGGACCGGGGCGACCTTTGTGTTGCAGTAATATTGGTCACGTACCGGGGCGACCTTTGTGTTGCAGTAATATTGGTCACGGACCGGGGAGACCTTTGTGTTGCCTTTGATATACCTTTGAAGAGTTTCGAGAGTTTATCTACTCTCTGAGCCCGGCCATGGGCCAGGCTCGTCTGGTGCTTGCCTGGTCAACCAGGCTGTTGTTGCTGGAGGCCCGCTGCCCCACATATCCATCACAGCCTGGTTGATCTGGCACCTGGTGAAGATACTTGTCCAGTTTCCTCTTGAAGGCTTCTACACTGGTTCCAGCGATGTTTCGGATATCTTCTGGTAAGATGTTGAATAGTCTGGGACCCCGGATGTTAATACAGTGCTCCCGTATTGTCCCCACCGCACCCCTGCTCCTCACTGGGTTTATTTTACACTTTCTCCCATATCTCTCACTCCAGTATGTTGTTATGGCAGTGTGCAGATTTGGGACCAGGCCCTCAAGTACTTTCCATGTATATATTATCATGTATCTCTCTCTCCTCCGCTCCAATGAGTACATGTTCAAGACTTGAAGGCGTTCCCAATAATTTAGATGTTTCAATGCCTCGATGTGAGCCGTAAACGATCTCTGAATTTGTTCCAGCTCTGGAACATCCCTTTATACTTTTAAGGATTAGGCATCAAGCAATAACAACTGTGGACACTGTGTAGGGTGGCGAGGAAGGGAGGAGAGAGCACCTGTATCTTACGACCTACCGGCGGAGGCAGTAGGGTCATACCAGTAACTTGTATAAACCCAGGTACAAACTAACACACTATCTAAAGCAGACTCCAACTGGTCCTCACCCAGTCTTCCCTCACCCAGTCTTCCCTCACCCAGTCTTCCCTCACCCAGTCTTCCCTCACCCAGTCTTCCCTCACCCAGTCTTCCCTCACCCAGTCTTCCCTCACCCAGGCTTCCCTCACCCAGTCTTCCCTCACCCAGGCTTCCAACACACTCCAAGTGAAGGCTTCCAACATTAATATAATGAAGGTACTGATGGATCACCTGTTAATATTTATTACTGCTTCCACAAGGTTCCAGCCGATAGTATTCCCACCCAACTCTTACTTATCGATTACCTACCAACAAATGTATACCTAGGAGTTAGTTGACTACCTGCAGTCTTGGAGGGTGTTCCGGGGGTCAACGCCCCCACGGCCCAGTCCATGACCAGGCCTTCCGGTGGATCAGGGTCTGAACAAATTAGGCTGTTACTGCTGGCCGCACGTAGTGCAACATACGAACCACAGCCCGGCTGATCGGGTACTGATTTTAGGTATCTGTCCAGCTCCCCTTTGAAGGGTCGCATCCTGGTGGAAGACCTGAAAAAAGGGACCCCAATCGAGGTAAACTCCAGGTAGGAGACACTGCTTGGTTTTCCCGAGTCATTTACCCTCCTGTGTTACTAATCCCAATACAGTCGTCTTTTCCCCTGCCTCAAACTACGTCTAGATTTATGGTGCGTCTGCTTCCCTCGCTGCCACTCACATAGTTTCACTTTCCAGATCACTCCCTCCATTCTCTGATCTAGCACATAAGCTGGGTTCCTCCCACCTGCAATTAATATACCTGCCTCTGCTCTTCTGTACCTCCATACACTTCTGACACTTAACACCGCAGGGGCTTTCGGTCTCGATATTTATATCCTTGCCTTACTGACTCCCATTCAACATCTGTGTTGCCTTCAACCCAACACCTGGATCTCCACACCTGCCTGATACCTCGACTCTGTCCTCACCCTAATTCCAACTACTTCCTTCTCTAAGTGACGCTCCCTACTTCTCTATCATCGACTATTGCACATAGATAATACCTACTTGGAGGATAGTTCTTGAAGGAGGACACTTGTGCAACATTTGGGAATCTTTATTGAGGAAACGTTTCGACAAGCAGTGGCTTCTTCAGTCTAATACACACAAGAACGGTGGAATATGAGAAGGGGTTTGAGGTAACAAGTCCCTCAGCCTGGAGTGGGTGTCTTCAGTCTATCAGTCTTTAGAAAAGTACAGCTCGGAGATGTGGCTTTTATACGATAGTTCTTAGTCTAGATAGAAGTAGATATTAAGTCTCAGCAGCTTCGGTGTGGACTTATAAGCCTTCTGCTATCTGTCTCTCAAGTACTTCCCTCTCACCTGCTCCCCTCTCCCCCTTCACCACTACCCCATCTCATCACCCACCCCCCATAATCCAGGGGGCGTGCTTATGGAGATCACAATAGCGGTTAGTTCCCCGTCTGTTCCCCTTCCGGTCAAGTTTCCGGCAGTGTACATATGCTTATTTAACTGCTAAATGATTTGGTAGCGACGTGAAGGTAGCACATCCGCCTCACCTGTTGACCTACGCACTCAGACGCTCCCCACATGATACATTTATGGCTTCTAATTCCCTATTGTCTTCATGCAATTACAATTCGCGCGCGCAAGGGTTCAGATATGGCAAAAGTTGCCTCCTGCATCTCATGGAGTTGTATGAAAGCGCCAGTAAAAGATCCAAGAGCTGTGCGTAGACTTACTGTCTACAAAGAACTGTGACCAGTTTCGAGGGTTCATACTTTGACATCTTCATACCTTTGCTTTAGTTTTGTCGAAGCTGAGGTCACTGAACACACCAAATTATTTCTCCACCTCTTCCACTTTCTCCAGTAAAGTCTATTAAGAAAACCAATGCTTGGCGAAACTTCTCCACTATGATACCCAGGTGTTGCATGTGTGTCTTACTCGTCAATTTATCAGTTTTATATACTGTTAATATAATAAAATAGAATTGTTGCTGTTAATGTTATTTTCCAAGAAGTGTCAAACTAGTGAGGGTCATTCAGGGCAAGAAATGTTATGGACTCGATCCTCCGTCCGCTAAACGCAGCTCGGTCTCGACTCTTCAAGCTGTTGGTCTCCCCTGGCTAGGAAAATAATTTATGATGTACTTTTCCTGAAGGTTATGTAGTGTGCCCTGGTGTGTTCCCTGCACCTTCAGTTCTTCCACTGCCTCAACTTCTCTGTCCATTGCAATCTCAGTAGTGGGCTATTACAGCTGACTTAGTCATAATTTCATTACTTGTTCTGGTTATTAGAAGTGTATAACTCGTGTACCACCGCGAGGCGTAATTATGGAGGGTAATTAAGCGATGTGCTCATTAATAACTGCAGTCTCGATTGCGTGACCTGAAATTTTCTCTGGTGTGCAAGCCGGTGTTATGGAAGGCAAGCAGAGACGCCTGGTTACCAGGGATGGAGAGGACTCGCATATATTGACGTTGTACAACTGCCTACACACACACGTACGATATACAAGTACACACATACTGGGGATATTCAAGTATACTTGCTGTAGAATCCAGGAGTCATCGCCCCCGCTGCTATGTCCTACACTTGGCTAACTAGATCAATCAGGCTGTTGGTGTTAACAGCACACATTCCAATGTAGGCACCACAGCCCGGCTGATCAGCAACTCTAGGAATAAGTTCCCATTTGAAAAGAGCTACGGGGTTGTTCGTAATTTCCTTTTATATAAGAAGGGAAAGTACCGAGAAATAAAAAAACTGTACATGTATAGAATACAAAAAATTATACCTTTAATACGAATAAGTGAAAACATTTGTAACGGCACCGAAGAGTGCTGTTACGAGAGCTTTGCTACCCCTGCAGCCCCGCCACGGGCAAGACATATCTGGGGTTTGGTTTGACTTGTCAACCAGGCTGTTGTTGCTGGAGGCCCGCTGGCCTGCATATCCTTTACAGCCTGGTCTAGGAGCAACCAAGAGTTTTCAGCTACCCAAGTACACCAGCAGCAACAGCCTGGTTGACCAGGCAAGCACCAGACGAGCCTGGCCCATGGCCGGGCTCAGAGAGTAGATACTCTCGAAACTCTTCAAAGGTATTCAAAGGTAAAGGTATATCACCCTTATCTTCCTTGCTACCCTTTAAGAACCCCAGCTACCCAAGAATAACCCTCGCGACTCGCAGAAGGACCCTATCCTCCCAGCAGCTACTCCAGAAAGACCCCACCACCACTTCGTCTCCAATACTCGCTGCAGGAGTCCAAGTCGACGACCCATAAAATTACCAATCTGGAGTTGCGTCAGCCTCACTCAGCGTCACCCTGCCTCTTCTGCCAGCAGATTGATCAAGGCGTCCTCCTGATGTCACCGCAGCCGCAAGTCACCTGCGACCAAGTGATTCCCTTCCACGCCTAACCCATCCTAGGTCAAGCAGGGTTTTAACACACATGTTTTAGTAATCCAGGATAACTGAAGAAAGACCTACAAGGTTTTAACCGGGAGGCTTAGTAACCCAGGATACACTAAGACCCTCAAGTGTGGCTTATCTCCTTAGGAATTCTCAGTTTTTTTCCCATGA
Organism: Cherax destructor; assembly: GCA_009830355.1. Lineage (NCBI taxonomy): Eukaryota > Metazoa > Arthropoda > Malacostraca > Decapoda > Parastacidae > Cherax > Cherax destructor. Next base: position 368,453 of record WNWK01000588.1, read on the forward strand.
TACGAGCCACAGTTTGCTAACACCGAGGTACCTACTTACTTGTCACCACCACCTCTTACAATTTTAATAGCTAATCAGAGGTTTTAAAGTACCAATCTTCCTAAGAATAAGACGGGACGGTATACATCCTAATTAAGTCTCCAAAAAACTTCATTTGTGATACCTTTAATAATAATTTGTTATTAATAACGAAGACCCTCCGCGCTTCTCCGCGCAGATGCTGCGCTCTTTTTAAGATTGATGGACTGGTCATATGGACTCCAGGCTGAGGGACTGATTACCTCAAACTTAATGTGATCTTCAATCATTCTTCACTGTATTGTACTGATGAAGCCACTGGTTGGCAAAAAGGTTCCACAGATACCTAAGTGTTGCACTAGTGTCTAATTCATCAACTACTACAAACCACTACATCACCATTTATAAATTACTATAGACATGTGGGTAATTCATGACCAGGATGTTGGAGGCTCGAGCCCCTGTTCGCCTACGGCGGCCGCAGTCTCTGACCAGTCAGGCTGCTGGCTATTGCCTATCTTACCGGAGACCACTGAGGTAACGGATCAAGGGGCCTACACTGGGCTGGAGAGATCAAGGGGCCTACACTGGGCTGGAGAGATCAAGGGGCCTACACTGGGCTGGAGAGATCAAGGGGCCACACTGGGCTGGAGAGATCAAGGGGCCTACACTGGGCTGAGAGACAGGGCTACACTGGGCTGAGAGATCAAGGGGCCTACACTGGGCTGGAGAGATCAAGGGGCCTACACTGGGCTGGAGAGATCAAGGGGCCTACACTGGGCTGGAGAGATCAAGGGGCCTACACTGGGCTGGAGAGATCAAGGGGCCTACACTGGGCTGGAGAGATCAAGGGGCCTACACTGGGCTGGAGAGATCAAGGTTTACATAAGAACACTGCAGCAGGCCTACTGGCCCATGCGAGGCAGGTCCAAGTCTCCCACCGGCTTAAGCCAATGCCCCGACCCAGCCAGGTCAGGTTACATTCACTTAAGACATGAGCACGGCATCTGACCTAGTAGCACAAACTAGTCAGGTTCAACTCACACCCACCCGCACCCACTCATATATTTATCTAGCCTATTTTTAAAACTACACAACGTTTTAGCCTCTATAACTACTCGGGAGTTTGTTCCACTCATCGACAACTCTATTACCAAACCAATGCTTTCCTGTATCCTTCCTGAATCTGAATTTATCCAACTTAAAGCCATTGCTGCGAGTCCTGTCAATACTAGATATTTTTAGCACACTATTTACATCCCCTTTATTCCTGTTTTCTATTTATACACCTCAATTATATCCCCCCTAATTCTACGCCTTTCTAGAGAGTGCAGATTCAGGGCCCTCAGTCTATCCTCATAGGGAAGATTTCTGATACATGGGATCAACTTTGTCATCCTCCTTTGTACGTTTTCCAGAGCATTTATATCCATTCTGTAATACGGTGACCAAAACTGTCCAGCCTCGCTCTTCCCGCTACCCCCTTTACCCAGCCTCGCTCTTCCCGCTACCCCCTTTACCCAGCCTCGCTCTTCCCGCTACCCCTTTACCCAGCCTCGCTCTTCCCACTACCCCCTTTACCCAGCCTCGCTCTTCCCGCTACCCCCTTGACCCAGCCTCGTTCTTCCCGCTACCCCTTTACCCAGCCTCGCTCTTCCCGCTACCCCTTACCCAGCCTCGCTCTTCCCGCTACCCCCTTACCCAGCCTCGCTCTTCCCGCTACCCCCCTTACCCAGCCTCGCTCTTCCCGCTACCCCCCTGCCCACCTTTTCCCTTCTCCTTCCCTTCCCTTCATTTGCTTCATTCGTAGCTTCAATTCTCTCAAGTTGATCTGCATAATTCTTGACCTCGATTGCAGTACTTTATTGTGACTCTATTTTTCAACTTTCTGGGTTACGTGAGGACATTGACAAGACCTCAGTCACACGTGGGCCCGGGTGAATCACACGTGGGCCCGGGTGAATCACGCGTGGCCTCGGGTGAATCACGCGTGGGCCCTGGTGAATCACACGTGGGCCCTGGTGAATCACACGTGGGCCCTGGTGAATCACACGTGGGCCCTGGTGAATCACACGTGGGCCCTGGTGAATCACACGTGGGCCCTGGTGAATCACACATGGGCCCTGGTGAATCACACGTGGGCCCTGGTGAATCACACGTGGGCTAGTGCTCCCTCACTTAGAATACTGCTCAGTGCTGACGGCCCCGTTCAGGGCAGGAGAAATAGCAGAGCTGGAACAAATCCAGAGATCGTTTACGGCTCACATTGAGCCATTGAAACATCTAAATTATTGGGAACGCCTTCAAGTCTTGAACATGTACTCATTGGAGCGGAGGAGAGAGAGATACATGATAATATATACATGGAAAGTACTTGAGGGCCTGGTCCCAAATCTGCACACTGCCATAACAACATACTGGAGTGAGAGATATGGGAGAAAGTGTAAAATAAATCCAGTGAGGAGCAGGGGTGCGGTGGGGACAATACGGGAGCACTGTATTAACATCCGGGGTCCCAGACTATTCAACATCTTACCAGAAGATATCCGAAACACGGCTGGAACCAGTGTAGAAGCCTTCAAGAGGAAACTGGACAAATATCTTCACCAGGTGCCAGATCAACCAGGCTGTGATGGATATGTGGGGCAGCGGGCCTCCAGCAGCAACAGCCTGGTTGACCAGGCAAGCACCAGACGAGCCTGGCCCATGGCCGGGCTCAGAGAGTAGATACTCTCGAAACTCTTCAAAGGTATATCAAAGGTATATCAAAGGGCCGCAATTGTTAAGGCGTCATCTGGTTCAATAACCATGCCATCCAGTACACCGCCCCCCCTCTCTCTGTGCGCGCGCGCCTCCTTTGATGACTTCGAGATTTTTTGTACGCCTTGGGCCAGGCTGGCCTGGTGTTTGCCTGGTCAACCAGGCTGGTGGTGGTGGTCCGCTGCCGCACATGTGCCTGGCCTAGGACAGGTGCCTACCCCAACACAAGTGCTCCTCGACTCGGGGCCAAACATCACCCTCAAAGGCACAGAGTGGAGTGTCCTCACCTGCGCTCGTTTACAAAGCTGGCAGTCACGGAGGTAGAAGAGGGGGAAAGAGGGGAGAGGGTGAAAGAAGGGAGAAGGGGAAAGTAACTAGGGGAGTGAGGAAGGATATAAAGAGGACGAGAAATGATTAAAAGAAATGTTTTATGTAGATGAGGGGAGAACGAACAGAAAGGAAGTAGGGAGGGGAGAGTGGAGCTTGTGGGGGAGACGCGGAGGAGGGAGAACACAACAGCGGATTGAAATGCAGGAAGAGGAGGAGGAGGAACAAAGTCTGAAAGGGTTGGAAGCACTAACTGGTAAGGCTTTATGCTGACTAGACTCTCAACACAAGAACAACACAGGCGGAAGAACCCCACAACACAGTGCAACCTGAAGGCCAGTGGTAGGGGCGGAAGAGGGGGGTTAGGTAAAGAGGATGAGGGGGCTAGGGAGAGAGGCTGAGGGGTTAGGGGAGAGAGTGAAGGAGTTAGGCAAGGAAGAGAGGGAGCAGGGAGATTACGTAGGTAAGGGATGTGTATGGGGGTAGGAAGACGTAAGGGATGTGTATGGGGGTAGGAAGAGGTAAGGGATGTGTATGGGGGTAGGAAGACGTAAGGGATGTGTATGGGGGTAGGAAGAGGTAAGGGATGTGTATGGGGGTAGGAAGACGTAAGGGAAGTGGAAAGAAAATATTTGAATGCGTTATTCAGAGATAACTTAAATTTGCATAAACACTAATTCATTTATATGGAGGTGGGAGATAGTATCAATAACGAGGTACCATGTTGAACATTACAACCTAGGTAGAATACCATCGTTAACCTCCCTGCACCTCCTACCCTATACGAGCACCAAGAAGAGGAACAGAAGGAAGACCAAGGACGCGATGCTTTTCAAAAAGACAATATTAGCCATAGCAAGACCTAACTGACCCCCTGTAAACAACTAGGTAAGCACGCGCAAGCACGCGCAAGCACGCGCAAGCACGCGCAAGCACGCGCAAGCACGCGCAAGCACGCACGCAGTAATTCGCGAAATCGTGTCATTATGATTTCATGAGTTATTTATTTAGCCGTTTAGAGTTGTCAGGAAGTGGAAAAATCTGGAGTGATATAGTGGAAGCTTCAAGAAGAGGTATGACAAAGGCTCTAGAGCGGGGAGAGTGGCCTAGTAGCGACTAGCTGAGAGGCGGGGCCAGGAGCTGTGACTCGACCCCTGCAACCATATAAAGGTGAATTCGTACACACACACACACACACTGCAAGCCAATATGGAGAGCAATAACTGGAACAATCACCAGATGGAGGTGCTGGAACAATCACCAGATGGAGGTGCTGGAACAATCACCAGATGGAGGTGCTGGAACAATCACCAGATGGAGGTGCTGGAACAATCGCCAGATGGAGGTGCTGGAACAATCGCCAGATGGAGGTGCTGGAACAATCGCCAGATGGAGGTGCTGGAACAATCGCCAGATGGAGGTGCTGGAACAATCGCCAGATGGAGGTGCTGGAACAATCGCCAGATGGAGGTGCTGGAACAATCGCCAGATGGAGGTGCTGGAACAATCGCCAGATGGAGGTGCTGGAACAATCGCCAGATGGAGGTGCTGGAACAATCGCCAGATGGAGGTGCTGGAACAATCGCCAGATGGAGGTGCTGGAACAATCGCCAGATGGAGGTGCTGGAACAATCGCCAGATGGAGGTGCTGGAACAATCGCCAGATGGAGGTGCTGGAACAATCGCCAGATGGAGGTGCTGGAACAATCGCCAGATGGAGGTGCTGGAACAATCGCCAGATGGAGGTGCTGGAACAATCGCCAGATGGAGGTGCTGGAACAATCGCCAGATGGAGGTGCTGGAACAATCGCCAGATGGAGGTGCTGGAACAATCGCCAGATGGAGGTGCTGGAACAATCGCCAGATGGAGGTGCTGGAACAATCGCCAGATGGAGGTGCTGGAACAATCGCCAGATGGAGGTGCTGGAACAATCGCCAGATGGAGGTGCTGGAACAATCGCCAGATGGAGGTGCTGGAACAATCGCCAGATGGAGGTGCTGGAACAATCGCCAGATGGAGGTGCTGGAACAATCGCCAGATGGAGGTGCTGGAACAATCGCCAGATGGAGGTGCTGGAACAATCGCCAGATGGAGGTGCTGGAACAATCGCCAGATGGAGGTGCTGAAAATCGCCAGATAGGTGCTGAACAATCGCCAGATGGAGGTGACAATCGCCTAGTTGGAACAATCGCCAGATGGAGGTGCTGGAACAATCGCCAGATGGAGGTGCTGGAACACGCAGATGGAGGTTGGAAAATCGCCAGATGGAGGTGCTGGAACAATCCCCAGATGGAGGTGCTGGAACAATCGCCAGATAACGAAATTTATTCTCAATTCTGATAATAGAAAGTGACTCACCTGTGACACCCCCCCCCCTCCCCTTAGCCTTTTTATTCCTTCCTATTTTTCTACTTTCCATCTTCGTGGTTTCTTTCGTCCTTGTGTCTTCCCCTTCCTGCCTCTGCTTTCCTTTCCTTCCTTCCCATCTCACCTTCCCTCCCCTCCCAGACTGGCAACTTCCCCTGGACGGCAGTTTGTGTGGAGGTATTGATGGCACTAGTTGAGGACCGGGTGCCACTGAGGGCCAAACTTCGCTGCTGTGTGACCTCTTTTGTCTCCACCTGCCAGGGGCAAGTGGCACTCCCACACGGCACTCACCCCCAGCAAGTGGCACTCCCACACGGCACTCACCCCCCAGCAAGTGGCACTCCCACACGGCACACTCACCCCTCGCCCCCAGCAGCAGGAAGAGGCATGGGCATAAAGGAAAAGCGGTAGGAGGAACAAGAGGCAGGGATGAGAAGGTGAGGAATAGGCATAAAAAAAGAATACCTAATATCTTATGTTTTTCTAGATACGTTATACAAAATGGATGGATAGGGAAAAAGACGAGAAAAAGGAAAGATGAAAGCAGGAAGTAGAATAAATGAAAGAGGAATAGGAGGAAGATGAAGACTTAAGGACGACTTATTAATAACCCACAAATCGATAAAAAAAATTATGGAACCTGGAAAATTCACATCTAATAATTCCGGTACCTACAGTCGACATTACAATCCCGTGGTATAATAACGGTTCAGGATGGACCGTCCTGTGGCCCAGCTGTTCAGGATGGACCGTCCTGTGGCCCAGTTGTTCAGGATGGACCGTCCTGTGGCCCAGTTGTTCAGGATGGACCGTCCTGTGCCCCAGTTGTTCAGGATGGAACGTCCTGTGGCCCAGCTGTTCAGGATGGACCGAAATGTTATCTGTCCAAAATATGATTAAGTTGTTGAGCCCTGAAACACTAGCGAGACAATTTTACTCCTTGCATCCCTTTACAGCCCCTTTATCGTCGTGTAATTCCTCCCACCCCCACCTCTTAATCTACCTCCCACTCGCCCCTCCCCCATATCCCCCCCCTACCTTTCCCTTGTTTCAGGAGCCACTGATCACACCAATCTGCGAAGGCCATTAAAACTCCCCTTAGTAATACCCTTCGGGACGCCACTACCACAACCACCACTCTGACTTCTCGACCACCTCTACGACCACACTGACTTCTCGACCACCTCTACGACCACACTGACTTCTCGACCACCTCTACGACCACACTGACTTCTCGACCACCTCTGCGACCAGACTGACTTCTCGACCACCTCTGCGACCAGACTGGCGTCTCGACCACCTCTGCGACCAGACTGGCGTCTCGACCACCTCTGCGACCAGACTGGCGTCTCGACCACCTCTGCGACCAGACTGGCGTCTCGACCACCTCTGCGACCAGACTGGCGTCTCGACCACCTCTGCCACCAAGACTGGCGTCTCGACCACCTCTGCCACCAGACTGGCGTCTCGACCACCTCTGCCACCAGACTGGCGTCTCGACCACCTCTGCCACCAGACTGGCGTCTCGACCACCTCTGCGACCAGACTGGCGTCTCGACCACCTCTGCGACCAGACTGGCGTCTCGACCACCTCTGCGACCAGACTGGCGTCTCGACCACCTCTGCGACCAGACTGGCGTCTCGACCACCTCTGCCACCAGACTGGCGTCTCGACCACCTCTGCCACCAGACTGGCGTCTCGACCACCTCTGCCACCAGACTGACTTCTCGACCACCTCTGCCACCACACTGACACACGTCTCGTTCAATGCGAGTAGCGTATTCCCAACAATACTCTAAAGACAAAATGCACAACGTTTCGCTCTGTAGAGAAAAAGCAGCAAGCAGGAGAGGCGAAACAGTAAGCCCCACACCTGGCTGGGACATGCAAGGCAAGAGAGGGAGGGGAAAGGTGAGGCTTCGATAGAAACAAGTGTTTTTTTTATGGGGACGGGAAGGAAGATTAAAGGGTGAGGAAGGAGGGCTGGGGAGATGGAGGGGAAGAGAGAGGGAGAAGGGAATCAGGGAGGTAAGAAGGAAATCGATGGCATTAATAAATAATGGAAATACAAGATGCAACGAGAGACTCCACACGTTAGACAAGGAGTAACATTCAAGACAATGAATGTTATGTTGCATAACACGAGGCGTCTACAACACACTTAATAGAGTTACTAATGTTATTGTTCTTCAGGAAGGTGGGGGGGGGGAGGAAATGTCTCCATCCCTATAGTGACCAATCTCACCTGCCATCATGCTGGACATGGTGTGGGTGGGTGTGAGTTGAACCTGACTAGCATGGGTCAATAAGTCTGAAGCAGTGCTCCTTCTTTATGTTCTTATGCATCTCTGGTGCACTTGGCTGCAGCCCGGGTGCGGTCAGGAGTTAGCCAGTACATCTTGAGACGTATCTTCGTCTAAATATCGCATCCTTGCTTTCCTATGCGTGCCTCCTACTCTAGCAACTAATTCTGTGTGTAGGTTTGGAACCAGTCGCTTAATTATTTTCCAGTTGTAGAATAAAAAGTATTGATCGCGGCTGCGTTCCCAGGTTATCAGGCAACAAATTAAAAACAAAAATTCTTTGTGGAATGTATGTAGTGTTTTGTTATGTCTAGGACGTTTCCATATAGGATAACTTAGATCTATAGTAATGTTTTTGTGATGACACAACCTGACTGGTATGGGCAACAGCCAAGCGGCCTGGCCTACGGTCGGGTCACGGGGGACACTGACCCCAGTAATCGACTAGTGTCCTCTCAGTCGCATCTACCAGTTTGCTGACAATTCCAACTGGTATTTTGTGGTGGTAATAAGAACATAAGAATGGAGGAACACTGCAGAAGGCCTACTGGCCCATACAAGGCAGGTCCTTATCAAAACCACCACTACCTAAGAATTTACTCCCGTACTCACGACACACTCGACAACCTTTCCCATTTACTACACTAGAAAATACTAGACTCTCACTATCCTTTACGTTTTTCCCATTCTAGATCCTTGTAGGGTCAGTACTAAAGGGTAGGGAGAGAAATAATGGAAGGAAATGGAACAACTAAGGGGGTGCCAGTGTGTAACATCACCCCCAACCTTGCCATACCGCACCCCATCTCTTTCTTAGCTTGTCTAGTAATGACACATAAGAACATAAGAATGGAGGAACACTGCAGAAGGCCTACTGGCCCATACAAGGCAGGTCCTTATCAAAACCACCACTACCTAAGAATTTACTCCTGTACTCACGACACTAATCAAACCCAGCCCCTCCCACTCATATATTTGTCCAATCTCTTTTTAAAGCCACCCAAGGTCCTAGCCTCTATCACCCTACTCGGAAGATTGTTCCACGCATCTACAACTCTGTTCGAAAACCAGTACTTGCCTATGTCCTTTCTAAATCTAAATTTATCCAATTTAAATCCGTTATTTCTGGTTCTTACTTGGTTCGATATCCTCAGTATTTTATTAATATCTCCTTTGTTTATGCCCATCATCCACTTGTACACCTCGATGATATCTCCCTCATTCTACGTCTCTCCAGAGAGTGGAGATTCAACGCTCTAAGTCTATCTTCATACGGGAGATTTCTTATACTGTAAATCATTTTAGTCATTCTTCTTTGTATGTTCTCCAATGAATCTATATCCATCCTGTAGTAAGGAGACCAAAACTGAGCTGCATAATCCAAATGAGGTCTCACTAGTGATGTATAGAGTTGTAAAATAACTTTTGGACTTCTGTTGCTTATACTTCTTGAAATAAATCCTAGTAATCTGTTAGCCTTATTGCGCACACTTAGACACTGTTGTCTTGGCTTTAGATTTCTGCTTACCATGACTCCCAAGTCTTTTTCACATTCTGTATGATCAAGCTCAACTTCACCTAGTTTATAAATTCGAGGGATATTTTCATTACCAACGACTAGCACCTTACACTTGTCCACATTGAACTTCATCTGCCACTTTTCAGACCAAGACATTAATTTATCCAAATCCTCCTGGAGTTCATTGGTATCCTCCTCAGAATGAATTATACGGCCTATTTTTGTATCATCAGCAAATTTACTCATGTCACTTGCAATTCCTTCATCAAGGTCATTTATGTAAATTATGAACAACAATGGGCCCAAAACTGATCCTTGTGGAACGCCACTTGTGACAAATCCCCATTCAGATTTGACCCCATTAATGGAAACTCTCTGCTTTCTATTGGTAAGCCATGCCTCTATCCATGCTAGAACTTTACCTCCTATACCATGAGCTGCCACCTTTCTTAATTAAGAGTCTCTTGTGAGGTACTCTATCGAAGGCCTTACTGAAATCCAAGTAAACTATATCATATTCTTTATCACTGTCTACTGCCTCAAATGTTTTATTGAAAAACGTCAGTAAATTTGTCAGGCAGGAACGACCTCTCGTAAACCCATGCTGAGATTCATTAATCAAATTATGTTCTTCAAGGTGACTTCTGATAATATCAGCTATAATTGATTCTAATAATTTGCCTACTATAGACGTGAGGCTTATTGGACGGTAATTTGATGGACTGGACTTATCCCCTGATTTGAATATAGGAACTACATTAGCTGTCTTCCACATCTCTGGCACAACACCAGTTAGGATGGACGTGTTAAACACATTCGTTAATGGCTGAAAAGTTCCATCTTGCATTCTTTAAGTACCCTGGAAAACAACTCGTCGGGTCCTGGGGACTTATTTTGCTTCAGTTTATCTATATGTTTGATAACCATATCCCTCGTGACAGTAATATTAGTTAATTTGAATTCTTCAGGAACTGAATAATAGTTAATTTCTGGAATCTCATTTACGTCTTCTTGTGTAAAGACTGACAAAAAATAGTCATTAAATAGAGAACACATTTCCAGTTCGTTATCCGTCAGCTGTCCATTCCCAATTTTCAGAGGTCCTACCTTTTCCCTCACCTTCGTCCTGTACACTTGAAAGAACCCTTTTGGATTAGTCTTTGATTCATTAGCAACCTTAATCTCATAGTCACGTTTAGCCTTTCTAATCCCCTTTTTTACTTCTCTTTTCAACTGAACATATTGGTCAATAAGGTTAACATCTCTTTTGATGCGCCTATAAATTCCTCTTTTCTCCCCTAATAGATGTTTTAGCCTCCTGTTAATCCATTTGGGATCGTTATTATTTGACCTAAATTCTCTCTGGGGAATAAACATACTCTGTGCACGTTGTACATTATTAAGAAAAAAAACATAAACGCAGATCCCATCGTAATCGTTAGCTAGATTACCCCAGTCGAGATTAGACAGGTGTTCCCTAAGTCCAATATAATCGGCAGAACGAAAATCAGGAACTTTTACCGTATTATCCCTATTCTCGTACTCCCATGTAATATTAAAAGTAATGGATTTGTGATCACTTGCGCCAAGCTCTTCAGTGATCTCCAGATTATTTACAAGAGTTTCTTTATTTGACAAGACTAGGTCGAGCAAATTATTACCTCTGGTAGGCTCCGTCACACACTGCTTCAGAAAACAGTCCTGAACTACTTCCATAAAGTCACTGGACTCCAGATTACCGGTCAAAGAAGTCCAGTCAATATGACTAAAGTTAAAATCCCCTACTGTCACTACGTTATTGTGCCTAGAAGCCCTAACAATTTCGTCCCAAAGAAGTCTCCCTCTATCGTGATCCAAGCCTGGAGGTCGGTATATTACACCTAGAATCAGTTTTTCTTGACCTTCTAGAAACTCTACCCAAACAGATTCTGTTAATGATCCATCTATTTTTAGGCCTGTTTTTATGCAGCAATTTATATTTTCTCGTACATACAATGCAACTCCACCCCCTTTCCCATTATATCTATCTACATGGAACAACTTAAACCCCTGAATATGACACTCAGCAATCATATCCCGACTCTTGGTATTATACCATGTTTCAGTTATTGCAATGACATCAAAGTTCCCAGCACATGCTACCAAACGTAATTCGTTAATTTTATTTCTGGCGCTTCGACAGTTAGTATAACACGGGAAACAATGCTTCGTGTGGGACGGTGTAGATTAAACAAACGATGATAGCTGCGCGTCTGGCGTTGTAAGACAATACAGAATCAATGATGAGCACCCACGTTACACCAGCTTTTACGAATTAAAGACAACGAAACTAGTAGGAACTAGCAAAATGACACCTTTCATAAGTCATAACGAGTCTCTGCAGCATTGACCAACGGATGTTTCTTGACGGAGATCACAGCGAAGTATACTGTGATCTAGCACAGTAGAGCTCTTGGTGTGAGGGTGGAGAGACTGACCTGGTTTAGAACCCGTGCCCGGAAAAAACTCAAGAGGACTACGTAGATATGTAAGTGGTAGAGAATAGGAAGAATCTCCAGACGCTATTTAGTCCTTGTTGGGAGAAAGGAAGCGTGGACGCCCCCTGGTCCATGTAGAGGAGGTCGTGGACGCCCCCTGGTCCATATAGAGGTCGTGGACGCCCCCTGGTCCATATAGAGGAGGTCGTGGACGCCCCCTGGTCCATATAGAGGAGGTCGTGGACGCCCCCTGGTCCATATAGAGGTCGTGGACGCCCCCTGGTCCATATAGAGGAGGTCGTGGACGCCCCTGGTCCATATAGAGGAGGTCGTGGACGCCCCTGGTCCATATAGAGGAGGTCGTGGACGCCCCTGGTCCATATAGAGGAGGTCGTGGACCCCCTGGTCCATATAGAGGAGGTCGTGGACGCCCCTGGTCCATATAGAGGAGGTCGTGGACGCCCCCTGGTCCATATAGAGGAGGTCGTGGACGCCCCCTGGTCCATATAGAGGAGGTCGTGGACGCCCCTGGTCCATATAGAGGAGGTCGTGGACGCCCCTGGTCCATATAGAGGAGGTCGTGGACGCCCCCTGGTCCATATAGAGGAGGTCGTGGACGCCCCCTGGTCCATATGGAGGTCTGAGCCCGGTCTATAGAGTCGTGGACGCCCCCTGGTCCATATAGAGGAGGTCGTGGACGCCCCCTGGTCCATATAGAGGAGGTCGTGGACGCCCCTGGTCCATATAGAGGAGGTCGTGGACGCCCCTGGTCCATATAGAGGAGGTCGTGGACGCCCCTGGTCCATATAGAGGAGGTCGTGGACGCCCCCTGGTCCATATAGAGGAGGTCGTGGACGCCCCTGGTCCATATAGAGGAGGTCGTGGACGCCCCCTGGTCCATATAGAGGAGGTCGTGGACGCCCCCTGGTCCATATAGGAGGTCGTGGACGCCCCTGGTCCATATAGAGGAGGTCGTGGACGCCCCTGGTCCATATAGAGGAGGTCGTGGACGCCCCTGGTCCATATAGAGGAGGTCGTGGACGCCCCCTGGTCCATATAGAGGAGGTCGTGGACGCCCCTGGTCCATATAGAGGAGGTCGTGGACGCCCCCTGGTCCATATAGAGGAGGTCGTGGACGCCCCCTGGTCCATATAGAGGAGGTCGTGGACGCCCCCTGGTCCATATAGAGGAGGTCGTGGACGCCCCCTGGTCCATATAGAGGAGGTCGTGGACGCACCCTGGTCCATATAGAGGAGGTCGTGGACGCCCCCTGGTCCATATAGAGGAGGTCGTGGACGCCCCCTGGCCCTCACGATCCTTATTCCTCAGCATGGGCCAGGGTTGTGGACCCCCCTCCCTAGCCATTGTAAGAAGAATTGTACATGGTCCCCTGGCTCATGCAATGAGGGGGTAGGGTCCGTGGACGCTGTACTCCGTCTCCCGTTTTCTCCCACCTTCCAGATCCTGATGAATTTTTTTTCTTAAACTCCATTAACCATTTGTTTGATCATCTCTATAGTCCGTCCAGGTATTTTTTCTTCCCTTTATCTTAATACCTTTTAGGTCACCAGTATAAGTACATAAGAAAGAAGGAACACTGCAGCAAGCCTACTGGCCCATGCGATTTAGCAAATCACACGAGAGGAAAGAAAGTGTATTTAGAGAGAATAAACAAGCTGCAGCACTATCTTATTGTATGAAACAGATTAATAGACTTAAGCTTTAATACAACAGGTATATATGACCAGTGTAACCATACTGTAACTAAGGTTGGTAGAATTAAAAATATATACAGGATTTGTTGCAATTAGATAATTGTAATTTGAAGGTTACCGGGAGATTTGTTCAAAATGGTATAAAATACCGACTAGGTGAAGATTAAGACATGTGCAACAGTTGGGTGGCTTTATTGATGAAACGTTTCGCCTACACAGTAGGCTTCTTCAGTCAAATGCAAAGGCAGCAGTAGTAATGAAATAAAGATGTAATCAGTCGATCAATCTTGGAGAAAAAGTATTTGAGGTGGTCAGTCCCTCAGCCTGGAGAAGAGTTGAGCTCCATGGTCTGGAACAATATCGTTCCAGAGTCTACACAGCTAAAAGATATCCGAGAAGTATGTAGTACAACGTGTGATTTCCCCCACATTTCGTGCAGTACACTCGGCTGTTGTGAGTTTGACAACATGCAAACACTAGGACGTATGAGGAAACTTTTAGGTCTTGAGATCTTGGTCACTCCATACACTATACACAAGTAACCCAAACATGGGAGAGAGGAACTTACGACGACGTTTCGGTCCGACTTGGACCATGTACAACGTCACACAAGTCGGACCGAAACGTCGTCGTAAGCTCCTTTCTCCTATGTGTGGGTTAAAGGATACAAGTGCAACTAATGTGACATTTTATTGTGGTAACGTTTCGCTCTCCAGGAGCCTTGTCAAGCTGTTACGGCTTGTGACCTTTTCCCTAACATAGTCGGTAATTGTACCAACATTAATACACTGTGTGGGTTATTTGTGTATTGTTCCAGTCACGGTATTGTACCTTTTTGTTCTTCCTGGTCACTCCAAATGTCCCAGGATCGAAACTTTTACAATAAATTATCAATGTTTTCATTTTTGTGTATTTCCAACCAACTGTGGATACCTCGTGCCATTTTAACCCCAAGTTTGGGTATTGGGAAGGTGGGTGGACCACGAGGTACTGGAGGTGTGGCCCGACCAGTGTTGGCAATCCTTGGGTAATTGGTGGTCCTGTGAGAGGTGTAACAGGAACTCTTGAACCTGATTCCTCCCACAATGGAGTTCCGCCCGCCCCACCTCGCCCGTCTCCACCCACTGAGAAATATTGATTCGTATACTTATTTTCCTTGTGTCGATGTGGATGACGCCACTCTTTGTCATGTTGACTACCACTGGTTGTGGCCAGGAGACCACATTGACAGACACAGGAAGTGTGGATGATGCCAGAGCGCCGAAAGATGTCGAGTGCACCAGCGTGTGCTGAACACACTACATACAAGAGGACTGAGGAGAGTATTGTGTGAGCTAGATACCCAGAAAGCAATGGGACCAGATAATACCTCCCTGTGGGTCCCGAGAGAGGGAGCAGAACCACTCTTGAGCTACTAGCTACAATCTTTCAGTCAACAGACATATCACAACTGTCAGAGGGATGTAAGGGGACAGACAGGTAGCCTTATACCACAGACAGAGTCTCTGACATACACAGTATGCAGAGTTAAGGAGAAAATAATCATGAGTGGTGAAACACCCAGAAATCAGTGGGTTAACAACCGACAACCATCATCATTACCCTTAATATACCTTTGATGAGTTCCCAGTTTTTCTACTTCCGGAGCCCGGCCATGGGGCAGGCTTGTCTGGTGCTAGCCTGGTCAACTAGACTGTTGCAGCTGATGGCCCGCTGCCCCACATATCCATCACAGCCTGGTTGATCTGGCACCTGGGGATGGTAAGCCCTGTCTTGGGAACCTACCCAGTTCTGAGATAAGATAACAAGTGAGGTACGAGACAGTTAGATTGCATATTTTTTAGACTGTTGAAAGAACTGGCACAAACTAGAGGGGCAAGTAGGAATAACAAGGAACTGATAAATAATAGGGAGTATTTCTTTAGTTTGAGTAGTCAGGAAGTGGAACGACATAGTCGATTGAAAGAGGCACGATTAATACATAGCTTGAAAAAGAGGTACGATAAGGCTCTGAGCCATGAGAGAGCGAACCCAAGAGGCGGGGCCAGGAGCCGAGACTCGATTCCAGCACCAATATAGGTGAGTACACATAGTCGAGCACATAATAGATGACAGGTGTCAGCAGCCACTACTCGGGATTCATAGCCAACATTGCATAGATAATTTTGATGTGCACCACACAATATAGAGACGTGCTACATAGTGTGACGTGCTACATAGTGTGACGTTCTACATAGTGTGACGTTCTACACAGTGTGACGTGCTACACAGTGTGACGTGCTACACAGTGTGACGTGCTACACAGTGTGACGTGCTACACAGTGTGACGTGCTACACAGTGTGACGTGCTACACAGTGTGACGTGCTACACAGTGTGACGGGCTACACAGTGTGACGGGCTACACAGTGTGACGGGCTACACAGTGTGACGGGCTACACAGTGTGACGGGCTACACAGTGTGACGGGCTACACAGTGTGACGGGCTACACAGTGTGACGGGCTACACAGTGTGACGGGCACTGACCCACAGTGTGACGGGCTACACAGTGTGACGGGCTACACAGTGTGACAGGGGCTACACAGTGTGACGGGCTACACAGTGTGACGGGCTACACAGTGTGACGGGCTACACAGTGTGACGGGCTACACAGTGTGACGGGCTACACAGTGTGACGGGCTACACAGTGTGACGGGCTACACAGTGTGACGGGCTACACAGTGTGACGGGCTACATAGTATGAATACTGTACGTACCAGCCTGATACAGTGACATGTATACATAATTAAGGAATTGTATATGCAGGTGACAGTAATACTGCTTTAGAGGAAGACAAAACACAGTTAGGTCCGGTGACCTCTGCAAGTGGCCTGCGAGGTCATCGGACCTAACTTTGGAGGTACGTGACGAGCACAGTTTACGTACCACCACTACCTGCAACCCTGGAGGAGCTGAAAATTTCGATCACTGAAGCTGTTCGTAACTCCAGATATGGTGCAGAGCGTCTGCACCGAACTGGACTATCACATCGATGTTTGGCGAAGAACCAGAGGGGCGTACACTGAGTGCCGCCTTTAATGCTACCTTATACCACATGACACTGAATGAAATCCTGCATCTGAAGCTACTAACTCTGAAAGATTATTACAATAAAGTTAAATGTTATATCTGTTTGAAATCAGGGAGTGTTTTGTGGACACCCTGTATATTTATGAAAGACTCTATGGATAAATATAATAATGACGGGGACTGGAACTTTGGCTCATTCATTCAGTTACCGTAGCGGCGCCAGGCGTGCCTTTGCGCCACTACGGCGCCAAAAAATGTAATACCACTGCTTCAAAACAAGCCTCCCGTCCTTCCTTCTTCCCTCAGTATAGCAGTTCTGGCGTCGCCCTGTATACTGACCAACATTGACCACTCGGTCACTAAGCTTACAATAGGATTACATTTAGTGCGCGTCAGGTATCGGTGGGTATCTGCTAATTTAAGGATTATCGGTATCGGCAACAGTTTTGATTTCGTTTCACTACTAATGGCTCTCGGTCCACGGAATCTTGCGCTACGTTCGCCTTCCTGGGGTCATTGATGATCAACTCTCATTACGAAAGTGTTGAGCGCAGTGTATGTGAAATTATCGCAGGTTTTATTTTAATAGGTCAGCACATCTTGAGGCCAGGAGGCACGGCGTGGCACTAACTTTCCAAAATCCTGGAACTGATTTCTACACCTCCAGACTTGTGTTGGGTGTCCGAATTTGGGTGGAAGCGGCGGTGATACGAAGCTTTGACCTGTGGGTGTGGGTGGTGGTGTGGGTGTATTGAGTTGCCTTTGCAGACATGGTCATAACTCTAAGCACCACCTAATTCTTATAGAGCACTTGTGGGTGGGGGAGTGTTTACATATATAGAAGGTAAATGTGGGTGTGTAGGAGGAAAGGTGTGCATTAAAAGGGACAGTCCCGTCTCCATATACAGGTCCCAGCTGCATTTGGATGTCAGTGTCGGTGTGAGGTTAGTAATTTGAAAACCTCTACATCCTGATCAACTTTATCACGTGTCACTCTTCCCTTCAAGTTTAGCGTCTGTGACAAATTCTTGTGTAATATTGGGCGTCATACTACAATATTGTTCAATTTAATGCAAATGACTTGCAGTCACAGAAATACTAAATCTTATCAGTGATTCTTAGAAGATAGCAAGCAATAAATTGCACGCCCATCCTGCTTTCTCTCCTTTCTGGAGGCTTGCTTGCCTGCCTAGGGTCTTGCTTGCCTGCCTAGGGTCTTGCTTGCCTGCCTAGGGTCTTGCTTGCCTGCCTAGGGTCTTGCTTGCCTGCCTAGGGTCTTGCTTGCCTGCCTAGGGTCTTGCTTGCCTGCCTAGGGTCTTGCTTGCCTGCCTAGGGTCTTGCTTGCCTGCCTAGGGTCTTGCTTGCCTGCCTAGGGTCTTGCTTGCCTGCCTAGGGTCTTGCTTGCCTGCCTAGGGTCTTGCTTGCCTGCCTAGGGTCTTGCTTGCCTGCCTAGGGTCTTGCTTGCCTGCCTAGGGTCTTGCTTGCCTGCCTAGGGTCTTGCTTGCCTGCCTAGGGTCTTGCTTGCCTGCCTAGGGTCTTGCTTGCCTGCCTAGGGTCTTGCTTGCCTGCCTAGGGTCTTGCTTGCCTGCCTAGGGTCTTGCTTGCCTGCCTAGGGTCTTGCTTGCCTGCCTAGGGTCTTGCTTGCCTGCCTAGGGTCTTGCTTGCCTGCCTAGGGTCTTGCTTGCCTGCCTAGGGTCTTGCTTGCCTGCCTAGGGTCTTGCTTGCCTGCCTAGGGTCTTGCTTGCCTGCCTAGGGTCTTGCTTGCCTGCCTAGGGTCTTGCTTGCCTGCCTAGGGTCTTGCTTGCCTGCCTAGGGTCTTGCTTGCCTGCCTAGGGTCTTGCTTGCCTGCCTAGGGTCTTGCTTGCCTGCCTAGGGTCTTGCTTGCCTGCCTAGGGTCTTGCTTGCCTGCCTAGGGTCTTGCTTGCCTGCCTAGGGTCTTCTTGCCTGCCTAGGGTCTTGCTTGCTGCAGGGCTTGCTCTGCCTGCCTAGTCTTCTTGCCTGCCTAGGCTGCTTGCCTGCCAGGGTCCTTGCCTGCCTGGGGTCTTGCTCTGCCTGCCTAAGTCTTCTGCCTGCCTAGTCTCCGCTCTGCCTGCCTAGGGTCTTGCTTGCCTGCCTAGGGTCTTGCTTGCCTGCCTAGGGTCTTGCTTGCCTGCCTAGGGTCTTGCTTGCCTGCCTAGGGTCTTGCTTGCCTGCCTAGGGTCTTGCTTGCCTGCCTAGGGTCTTGCTTGCCTGCCTAGGGTCTTGCTTGCCTGCCTAGGGTCTTGCTTGCCTGCCTAGGGTCTTCGTTGCCTGCCTAGGGTCTTCGTTGCCTGCCTAGGGTCTTCGTTGCCTGCCTAGGGTCTTGATTGGTTGCTTGCCCTCCTACCTACTTGCCTGCCTCCCCTCACTCAGGTCTGTCTACTCCCTACAACTTCTAACTTTCCCCTCCCTCAACAACCCCCCCCAGTCTCTCCTTCCCTCTCCAAACAAAAGCTCTCTCCCTCCAAACAACAGCTCCCCACCCCCCAACAGCAGCGCTCTCTCCCGGCCAATTATTAGAAACCTTATTGCCCCCAGCTGACCCTAACGATTATACTTGTGAGAGGAAGAGAGAGGGAGGGGGGAGAACGAGATGGAGAGAGGGAGGGGGGGAACGAGATGGAGAGAGGGAGGGGGAGAACGAGATGGAGAGAGGGAGGGGGAGAACGAGATGGAGAGAGGGAGGGGGAGGGAGCCAACATGAAGGCTACCTAACATGACATACCTATTAATAAACTACCTACACATTATATTTGGAGTGTCTGCAGACCAGGCCTCCTGGTTGACGGTCTGCAGACCAGGCCTCCTGGTTGACGGTCTGCAGACCAGGCCTCCTGGTTGACGGTCTGCAGACCAGGCCTCCTGTTGACGGTCTGCAGACCAGGCCTCCTGGTTGACGGTCTGCAGACCAGGCCTCCTGGTTGACGGTCTGCAGACCAGGCCTCCTGGTTGACGGTCTGCAGACCAGGCCTCCTGGTTGACGGTCTGCAGACCAGGCCTCCTGGTTGACGGTCTGCAGACCAGGCCTCCTGGTTGACGGTCTGCAGACCAGGCCTCCTGGTTGACGGTCTGCAGACCAGGCCTCCTGGTTGACGGTCTGCAGACCAGGCCTCCTGGTTGACGGTCTGCAGACCAGGCTCCTGGTTGACGGTCTGCAGACCAGGCCTCCTGGTTGACGGTCTGCAGACCAGGCCTCCTGGTTGACGGTCTGCAGACCAGGCCTCCTGGTTGACGGTCTGCAGACCAGGCCTCCTGGTTGACGGTCTGCAGACCAGGCCTCCTGGTTGACGGTCTGCAGACCAGGCCTCCTGGTTGACGGTCTGCAGACCAGGCCTCCTGGTTGACGGTCTGCAGACCAGGCCTCCTGGTTGACGGTCTGCAGACCAGGCCTCCTGGTTGACGGTCTGCAGACCAGTCAGGTTAATCATCGTCTTACCAACATTGGAGTCTCGACGTCACGCCCTGCCCCCGACATCGAACCTGGCATCTTTCGGTTGTGGGCTGAAGGCTCTTGAGGCTTCATTCCCCCCTCCCCCCCAGGGGAAATTCATCGTTAAGTTTGACAGAAAAATAATCGCTTAACCAACTCTATTCAGTCTAACAACCTTCGTTTTAATTTGAATTCTACGACCCAGCGCTATAAGGGTGAATGTCACCTAGCCTGGTTACTGTCAGCTGGTCACCGGGGTTAACTAGTTATCCCCATCCTAACTTCCCCTACCCCATCTGCACACCCCTTCCCCTCCCTACACTAACAACCTCTAATCTTCCCTCAAACTTCCTTCTCCCTAGAACCTCTTTTCTCCCCTCAGAGTCCTCCTTCCCCAGGAGCAAGTAGTGACCCCGTGAGCAGGTGTTGGCTAGCAGGAGCAAGTAGTGACCCCGTGAGCAGGTGTTGGCTAGCAGGAGCTATTAGTGACCCCGTGAGCAGGTGTTGCTAGCAGGAGCTATTAGTGACCCTGTGAGCAGGTGTTGACTAGCAGGAGCTATTAGTGACCCTGTGAGCAGTGTTGACTAGCAGGGAGCTATTAGTGACCCCGTGACAGGTGTTGACTAGCAGGAGCTATTAGTGACCCTGTGAGCAGGTGTTGGCTAGCAGAGCTATTAGTGACCCCGTGAGCAGGTGTTGACTAGCAGGAGCTATTAGTGACCCCGTGAGCAGGTGTTGACTAGCAGGAGCTATTAGTGACCCCGTGAGCAGGTGTTGGCTAGCAGGAGCTATTAGTGACCCCGTGAGCAGGTGTTGACTAGCAGGAGCTATTAGTGACCCCGTGAGCAGGTGTTGACTAGCAGGAGCTATTAGTGACCCCGTGATCAGGTGTTGGCTAGCAGGAGCTATTAGTGACCCTGTGAGCAGGTGTTGGCTAGCAGGAGCTATTAGTGACCCCGTGAGCAGGTGTTGACTAGCAGGAGCTATTAGTGACCCCGTGAGCAGGTGTTGACTAGCAGGAGCTATTAGTGACCCTGTCAGCAGGTGTTGGCTAGCAGGAGCTATTAGTGACCCCGTGAGCAGGTGTTGGCTAGCAGGAGCTATTAGTGACCCCGTGAGCAGGTGTTGACTAGCAGGAGCTATTAGTGACACCGTCAGCAGGTGTTGGCTAGCAGGAGCTATTAGTGACCCCGTGAGCAGGTGTTGACTAGCAGGAGCTATTAGTGACACCGTGAGCAGGTGTTGGCTAGTAGGAGCTATTAGTGACCCCGTGAGCAGGTGTTGGCTAGCAGGAGCTATTAGTGACACCGTGAGCAGGTGTTGACTAGCAGGAGCTATTAGTGACACCGTCAGCAGGTGTTGGCTAGCAGGAGCTATTAGTGACCCGTGAGCAGGTGTTGGCTAGTAGGAGCTATTAGTGACCCCGTGAGCAGGTGTTGGCTAGCAGGAGCTATTAGTGACACCGTCAGCAGGTGTTGGCTAGCAGGAGCTATTAGTGACACCGTCAGCAGGTGTTGGCTAGCAGGAGCTATTAGTGACCCGTAGCAGTTTGGTAACAGATCCCGATGAGTGACATCAACAGTTTGCATTTTAACTATACATGAAAAACCGTTGAGAGGTATATCCTTACATCCAGGAGCTATTAGTCTCACCATCCTTCACCAGGTGAACTGATTCCTATGACATTCAATTTCCCACAGAATAGTGCATTTTTCATCCTTCACCATGAAACCCAAGAATAGTGACACTACTCCCTCACCATCCTTCACCATACCCCAGAATAGTGACACTACTCCCTCACCATCCTTCACCATACCCCAGAATAGTGACACTACTCCCTCACCATCCTTCACCATACCCCAGAATAGTGACACTACTCCCTCACCATCCTTCACCATACCCCAGAATAGTGACACTACTCCCTCACCATCCTTCACCATACCCCAGAATAGTGACACTACTCCTCACCATCCTTCACCATACCCCAGAATAGTGACACTACTCCCTCACCATCCTTCACCATACCCCAGAATAGTGACACTACTCCCTCACCATCCTTCACCATACCCCAGAATAGTGACACTACTCCTCACCATCCTTCACCATACCCCAGAATAGTGACACTACTCCTCACCATCCTTCACCATACCCCAGAATAGTGACACTACTCCCTCACCATCCTTCACCATACCCCAGAATAGTGACACTACTCCCTCACCATCCTTCACCATACCCCAGGATAGTGACACTACTCCCTCACCATCCTTCACCATACCCCAGGATAGTGACACTACTCCCTCACCATCCTTCACCATACCCCAGGATAGTGACACTACTCCCTCACCATCCTTCACCATACCCCAGAATAGTGACACTACTCCTCACCATCCTTCACCATACCCCAGGATAGTGACACTACTCCCTCACCATCCTTCACCATACCCCAGGATAGTGACACTACTCCCTCACCATCCTTCACCATACCCCAGGATAGTGACACTACTCCCTCACCATCCTTCACCATACCCCAGAATAGTGACACTACTCCTACATCCTTCACCATACCCCAGGATAGTGACACTACTCCCTCACCATCCTTCACTCATACCCCAGAATAGTGACACTACTCCCTCACCATACCCCAGGATAGTGACACTACTCCCTCACCATTCTTCATTCCCCAGAATAGTGACACTACTCCCTCACCATACCCCAGAATAGTGACACTACTCCCTCACCATACCCCAGAATAGTGACACTACTCCCTCACCATCCTTCACCATACCCCAGAATAGTGACACTACTCCCTCACCATCCTTCACCATACCCCAGAATAGTGACACTACTCCCTCACCATCCTTCACCATACCCCAGGATAGTGACACTACTCCCTCACCATCCTTCACCATTCCCCAGAATAGTGACACTACTCCCTCACCATCCTTCACAAAGAGGGGGCGCGCACCGGGTCCTTCAAGTTTCGGGTACGAGAGTAATACCCGCGATAACAGAGGCACAATCCCGTGACTAGTCTGTGCAGGTTAGTATATCACCTGGGAGCTGGACAGATACCTAAAGTCAGTGCCGGATCACCCGGGCTGTGGTTCGTACGTTGGACTACGTGCGGGCAGGAGTAACAGCCTGGTTGATCAGGCCCTGATCCACCGGGAGGCCTGGTCGTGGACCGGGGCGCGGGGGTGTTGACCCCCGGAATACCCTCCAGGTAGACCTGAGCCTGGCTCAGGTGAGTCAGCACTGACCACCAGGTGTAGTGGTTAGGTAAACTTCGTTAGGAACCAGAAGTGCTTCCTGACGCGGGTCTTAGTCATAGGATGACCCGCCGTTGGGGCTTTTGGGCACTTGACCGAGGCCTTCCGCTGGCTTACCGGTCCACTCCTATAAAAATTATGGTGAGTTATAACCATTTAGCTGTAGTGTTATTTCTTAGTTGTTTTAAGGGAAATATAAAGGAGGATAAAGTGTGTACTGAATTTAAGAAGTTTGTGCTATTTACCAGTCATGTTGTGTTCACGAGACGAAGGATCAGCAGGAACCCTGACTGAACTTAGAAAGTAAACAGACTCCATTTCACAGATTTGACAGCAGACAGTGCAGCAGACAGTGCAGCAGACAGCTCTCATGGCAGCAGCATGGGGGGGGGAAGAGAAATGAATGAAAAAGAGAAGGTAAAAAATGGAGAAGGTCAGGGAGGTAGCTCATTCTGAGAATCACTTTGGAAGGTGGCCCACTTCCTGGCACTATGCAAAGCCGTGATCCCACCGTACTGGCACTCTGTGTGACTGCTGTCATCACCTCCCACAAGTAACCACCTCGACTAAGTAAGTTTATTTAGACACAGGCAGACACAGGCAGACACAGGCAGACACAGGCAGACACAGGCAGACACAGACACAGGCAGACAGGCAAAACAGGCAGACACAGACACAGGCAGACAGACACAGGCAGACACAGACACAGGCAGACACAGGCAGCACAGGCAGCACAGGCAGACACAGGCAGACACAGACACAGGCAGACACAGACAGCAGACACAGACACAGGCAGACACAGACACAGGCAGACACAGACACAGGCAGACACAGACACAGGCAGACACAGGCAGACACAGACACAGGCAGACACAGGCAGACACAGACACAGGCAGACACAGACACAGGCAGACACAGACACAGGCAGACACAGACACAGGCAGACACAGACACAGGCAGACACAGACACAGGCAGACACAGACACAGGCAGACACAGACACAGGCAGACACAGACACAGGCAGACACAGACACAGGCAGACACAGGCAGACACAGGCAGACACAGACACAGGCAGACACAGACACAGGACAGAAAACAAAACAACCAGGCAGACACAGACACAGGCAGACACAGACACAGGCAGACACAGACACAGGCAGACACAGACACAGGCAGACACAGACACAGGCAGACACAGACACAGGCAGACACAGACACAGGCAGACACAGACACAGGCAGACACAGACACAGGCAGACACAGACACAGGCAGACACAGACACAGGCAGACACAGACACAGGCAGACACAGACACAGGCAGACACACGACACAGGACCAGACACAGACACACAGAGCAGACACAGACACAGAGCAGACACAGACACAGGCAGACACGACAGCAGACACAGACACAGGCAGACACAGACACAGGCAGACACAGACACAGCAGACACAGACACAGGCAGACACGACACAGGCAGACACAGACACAGCAGACACAACACAGGCAGACACAGACACAGGCAGACACAGACACAGCAGACACACAGCACAGAAACACACACGACACAGGCAGACACAGCAACACACAGACACAGCAGCACACAGGCAGCACAGCAGCAGACACACACACAGACAGACACGACAGACACAGACACACAGACACAGACACACAGACACAGACACACAGACACAGACAGACAACACACAACACACACACACACACACAACAGACCACACACACAGACACACAGACACAGACACAACAACACAACACACAGACACACACACACACCAACACACACACACACCACACACACACACACACACACACACACACACACACACACACAACAACACACACACATCACACACAACCAACACACACACAACCACCACACACACACACACACCACACACACACACACACCACACTCACACACACACACACACACACACACACACACACACACTCACACACACACTCACACTCACACACACTCACACACACACACACACACACACTCACACCACACACACACACACCACAACACACACACACACACACACACACACACACACTACACCACACACACACACACACACACACACACCACACTCACAACACTCACACACACCACACACACCACACTCACACCACACACACTCACACACACACCACACACACACACACACACACACACACAGTAACATACGTATAACTTACCCAGGATAATCCCCCAAAAATCGGCGACTTTGTTTCCAGTGTGGTCCTGGTAGTGTACTCTCCCCCAACCTCATCCTACTTGTCTTTTATATTACATTGATAGTAGTGGGCGAAACGTCTGCAGAATAAGGATACAGGTGTGTAATTGATCATCTTATCTTTATTATGCGCCACTCATGCACACTTCTCCCTACACAATAATAGTGAAAATCCGCAAAATATGGGCAGAACTCTGCAGACTTGTCAACAAAGTTCAACCTGCCTAACAATTACTCTAGTGTTAAAAATATGACTAAATGGGTACAACAGTTTGAATATCCAAGACATTAATCAGTAACACGTTCATTACACCGTCTTGAAGTATTGTCTCTACAAGTTGTATCATGTACTTGTACAAATAAACATTTTATTTATACAATTATTATTATTATTATCTTTAATCACTTCCTACCCCTTTCCCCTCTTCCTTCCCTGCCCATCAATCACCTCAGCCTTTCTTGCCCTTCCTATCTGTCACCCCAACCCCTCTTGTCCCCTCTTTGCTCACTGGCTTCTTTATCTTCCCTCCCTCTTTCCCCCTACTGGCTTCCTTATCCCACCTTCCCCTTTCCCTCACCCTCAAGAAACACACTTGAGGTAAATAGAGGTCGCATTGGAGGTCAGCATTATGTAACAGCTGGAACCCTGACCTCCATGCTAAGGCTTCTCCCCCTCCCCTCCACACTTCCTCCTCCAGCAGTCTGGTCGTCTACTATCTGGGCAGCTGCGTCTAAAAGGAGGGTGATGGGTGGGACGGTAGTCTCGCCAGTCTACACCGGATACGTCAAATAGAGACAGGAAGAGTAAGAAGAGGGAGTAGGAGGGGCTAGGGAGAGGAAGTAGAGAGGATCACGGAGAAGATAGGAGAAGATTACTGGGATTTATATCAAAAAGTGTAAGCAACAGAAGTCCAGAGGTTATATTACAGCTTTATACATCGTTAGTAAGGCCTCACCTAGATTACGCAGCTCAATTCTGGTCTCCATATTATAGAATAGATATTAATTCGTTAGAAAACATTCAGCGTAGAATGATTAAATTAATACATAACATTAGAAATCTTCCGTATGAAGAAAGATTGAAGACCCAAAAATTACATTCACTTGTAAGACGTAGAATGAGGGGAGACATGATCGAGGTATACAAGTGGAAAATGGGTATTAACAAAGGGTATATAAATAAGGTCTTGAGAATATCTCACCAAGAGAGAACCTGCAATAATGGATTCAAGTTACATAAGTTTAGATTTAGAAAGGATATAGGAAAGTATTGGTTTGGAAAAAGGGTAGTTGATGAGTGGAACAGTCTGCCTAGTAGGGTTATTGAAGCTAGGACCTTGGGTAGTTTCAAATTTAGGTTGGATAAATGAGTGAGAGGGGTTGGATTTGAGTGGGACTCGCGCATGAGCAAATATAATTATCAAAGCTTATTTCTTGGGTATCATTGAAAATTGGGTTGAAGAAATATTGTTAGTGGGATGGAATGTGAAGGACCTGCCTAGTATGGGCCAACAGGCCTGCTGCAGTGTTCCTCCTTTCTTATGTTCTTATGTAGTAAGACGATATATAATGTAAGGTGGTATATACCAGTGTGGGAAGCAGAGAGGGAAAGCTGGAGCTAAAAGAACATTCGCTAACTACTCTCACTTTAGTTTGGTGATAAATGGATGGCACTCTTAACAAATATTAGGTACCATTTAAAATATTTTAAAATTGGTTTAAATATAAATTCTCCGTTACCACATGTTAACTATAACTATCGTTACTATTGTTGTCACTGTCACCTTGTTAACTAGCCAGCTAGTACCACTATCATCTTACAACCTTTACTGAGTGGGTGGGAACCGGGTGTTTGGGCTAAGCCTCAGCAGGTACGACTGATGACTGACTAAAGAAAACCTTATTGAGGCGAGTTTGGTAAATGATGGACAGGCAGGGTGGGCAGTCTGAATAGGCGGCCTGCAAGCAGGTAGGGTGGCGTGGGCAGGAGCACCAGGCAAGCAGGTAGGGTGGCGTGGGCAGGAGCACCAGGCAAGCAGGTAGGGTGGCGTGGGCAGGAGCACCAGTCAAGCAGGTAGGGTGGCGTGGGCAGGAGCACCAGGCAAGCAGGTAACAGGCGATGATGGCACTCTGGGTGGAAACACGGAGGGAAGGTCCTGAGGCTGTGTTGTGGAAGGTGTATGGGCGGCGAGGTGGGAGGTGTAACAGGGACTGGTATTGTAGTGGGCGACAGTGTCGGGTAAGAAGCACCAGGTGGGCGGGTGGTGGGTGTCAAGTGACATAAGGGTGGGTGGGATAAGCGTTATTGTAGAGTCCCTTCCCCCCTTACACACCACCCACATGGTAGTCAGTAATGAAGGGGGATAAGGATGGAAGGAATGCGTTATATTAACCATAGGTACAATAACAATATTGAACATCCACACAATTCAGCATCTTATCAGAAGATATCAGGAACACTGCTGGGACAAATGTACAAGTTCTCCAGAGAGGAAACTGGACAGTTTGCTCTAGTAAATGCTTGATCGTCCAGGCTGAAGGATATGTGGGCCAGAGGGCCGCCAACAGCAACAGCCTGGCTGACCAGACAAGCACTAGACAAGCCTGGTCCAGGACTGGCAGTAGAAAAACTTCCGAAACTCAAAAGTATGCAACAAGTATAGCAACAACAGGAAGCGGCAGTAATGTCATCAGAAGTAGCAACAGCAACAGTGGCATCAGAGGCAGCAGCAACGGTAAAGGCATCAGAAGTAGCAGCAGCAACAGCAACTAGGGCAACAGAAGCAACAACTCAGACAAAACACAGAGGACACCTAATTTAATGCAGACACCTATTCTCATGCCAAATTCCCCGTGCCGTAAATATAGCCCCGGAATGTGACACGGTGCCCCGACAATGCTAACTTGCTGGCAGGTGGTGCTCCAGGCTTTGGCAGCTGGCTCCTCCCCTCCCCCGGTGTCACACTGGCACCCATCCCTCCAGCCAGAGTGCCATACACTGGCATCCATCCATCAGGTTTTAATTACCCTGGTTACCACCTCCCCACCTTGTCGGTGATAGCTTAGGTCAATTAATTTTAGTATCAATCCTTTTCTTGAGTGTGCAAAAAAGAAAAGTTTCCCCTTGAGGCACTAGTGCTTGACTTGGCACAGTGCCACAGTAGGGCAAACGTTGCCACCGCCACACGTGACACTGCCTCACCTGAGTTACATTATACACATTCACCCAGTATATTTACACGCGCGCGAGAGACCCCCCCCCCTCCCCCCACAAGTGTGTCTTCTTGGCACACCTTGTTCTCGTGTATACTTCCGGTGTTCTGTAAGGTCGATGGGGGGGATGATGTACCCCGGACACTTACTGTTTTCTCTTAGCGTAGTCATGGCGCCCCTACAATTTGTTTTAATCTTCCCTAGTTCCCTCAAGCCTCCGTCTTGCTTCCATCATCTCGGTTTAGTTGCTCAAAATGTGTGTACAATAATCACCCAAAATATTTATTAATTAACTTCTGGTGTTGTAGGGGAAGGGGGTTGACGCTACTGGTTCTGGATGCCAGTCACTCACTGGCAGTACCGTGGAGAAGTACAGTACTCTTGATGGTATTGTTATCTACGGAAAATAGTACCGAGATCGGTCAAAAAAATTGAAATCGTCCCATCACTTATTATAATAATGAAGGTATTGTTGCCTTGGGTGAAACATCTGTAGATTAAGCAAGACAGTGAGACCTCACGGAATACTTTCGCCTGGAGAAACGTGCTGAAAGCTGTTATTAGTATCGTTGTTTGGGGAGCTGGAGAATAGAGGCGCACACAGTAGCATTGAAGAACAAATCCTGGAGGTCTTACGTCTTGTTGAATCCACAGAGGTAAACAATGGATTCCCACCCCAAAAAGCGAGCCGCTCATTTTCTTGTTCAAATACAAGCCGTGTTTGACCTCCTTGTATCCTCAGGAAGGAAGAGTGAAGGCTGAATTTTGTGTGGGAGGATAAAATTGTTC
The DNA here is from genome assembly GCA_009830355.1 of Cherax destructor. Lineage (NCBI taxonomy): Eukaryota > Metazoa > Arthropoda > Malacostraca > Decapoda > Parastacidae > Cherax > Cherax destructor. The sequence continues at coordinate 397,994 of WNWK01000588.1, forward strand.
GAGGTGCAAAGGGAACCTTACCATAAACATTGCTAGCAGCTACTGTTGATATGAAAGCAATGTGGAGGTCAACACTCGCGCCTCTCTCAGGTCTGCCTCAATATTTTCACATACACTCCTCTTCCTAGCTATTTTTTCCAGAACCTTAGAAAAAAAATGACTATCGGCAAACAATTGGTCGATTTTTTTCCCTCGAATACCCCCCAAGTCTGTGAAAATGTTCTACCTGAAACCTGTCCTTCTCTCCTGTTATTGCAATGATGCTCTTAATCTCTTTTTCCTCCCAATGTTTTCTTTCATCATAGGTCTTCCCTTCAGCCTCCTAAAGCCCATGAATAATTATTTTTCGAAAATTGTACGACATACGTACGTACATTTTGGTACTATTACTGTTATTAATGAATTACTGTATTTCTCTTACTGATGTTATTGAACTAGTTGATTTCCATTGATTTTTTTACTTGTTAGTTTAGCGTTTACATTTGTCATTAGCTTTGTGCATTATACAGTATGTAATATTACACAGTTCGGCCAGCAGTAACAGCCTGGTTGATCAGGCCCTGATCTACCAAGCGGCCTGGTCAAGGGCTGGGCCACGGGGGCGTTGACCCCTGGAACATCCTTCGGGTAGGTAGATAGTGTGTGGGAAAAATACACATTATACTGCTTGTGTTTATTTTTCCATTGTGTTGGTATTTTATACCATTTATTTCCAGATAGTGTGTAACATAGTGGGAGAATGAGTGGGTTAGCGTGTATGCTAACCCACCAGCGTGAGCGTGTGCTCACTGGTGGCTTAGCATGCACGCTCGTCCAGAAGGACCTGCTCTTGGTATCCTTCAGCCACTCCTGGCTTAGCATGCACGCTCGTCCAGAAGGACCTGCTCTTGGTATCCTTCAGCCACTCCTGGCTTAGCATGCACGCTCGTCCAGAAGGACCTGCTCTTGGTATCCTTCAGCCACTCCTGGCTTAGCATGCACGCTCGTCAAGAAGGACCTGCTCTTGGTATGCCTCAGCCACTCCTGGGGCGCAGCAAAGTGAGTCTTTATTCTAGTTTTCCCAGGAGAAAAAGTTTGGTTGAGGGTAGCGTGTGGAGGACCTACCAGTCGCTGTAGCATAGTGGCTTGCTGCAGGGAGGAAAGCAAGGGAGGGAGGGCGGAGGAAAGCAGGATGTTGTTGTGGAGATGTTTGTAAACATTACGTGACTCTCCAGTCATACAGGAATAAACAGTTCTGTCTTCACCTTCTTGTATACGTGTAGTTGGAGCTCCATCTCCTGGTCCCGGCCTTTTAACCGCAACTCAATGAATATAATGCTTCTCAAGTACCTTCCTCTCCGCGCTACCGCTGCTAGTTGATCCTATAATTTGGTCCTCGTTACTGTACACAAGAATTAAAAAAAAAAAAATAAAGCGGATTAGCTGAGGCGTTCTCGAGTTACGAGCGAAATGATATCCTCTGGGATGTGATTGCCTACGTCGGTGTACGAGCAACAATAGCCTCGCCGATCAGGAGTCCTGATTAGGGACCGAACATAAGGAGAAACACTGCTGTAGGCCTACTGGTCCATACTTTGCAGATCCTTCTCAAAGCTAAACCACTAACAAAAATATTTGCACGACCTATTTTCAGTGCTACCCAAGGAATATTATTATTGTTAAAATATGATAGATCAGCAGTGTGCTGCTACTTTATTGTAGAGGCGGGAGAGTGGAAGGTTGATAGCCCAAGAACCATCACCACTTTGACCACCTGGCATGTAAGTCTTTCCCATATAATTAGGGAAGGTTACTCTCCAACCCTTCCCCACCTTTCGTCAGATGAGCTGGTGAGGCAGGGGGCGTCACAACCGAGGCAGGGGGCGTCACAACCGAGGCAGGGGGCGTCACAACCGAGGCAGGGGGCCTCACAACCGAGGCAGGGGCCGTCACAACCGAGGCAGGGGCCGTCACAACCGAGGCAGGGGGCGTCACAACCGAGGCAGGGGGCGTCACAACCGAGGCAGG
>WNWK01000588.1:405000-432780 GCA_009830355.1 Cherax destructor
ATCGCCAAGGTCTGTGATACCCGTGGTATCGCCAAGGTCTGTGATACCCGTGGTATCGCCAAGGTCTGTGATACCCGTGGTATCGCCAAGGTCTGTGATACCCGTGGTATCGCCAAGGTCTGTGATACCCGTGGTATCGCCAAGGTCTGTGATACCCGTGGTATCGCCAAGGTCTGTGATACCCGTGGTATCGCCAAGGTCTGTGATACCCGTGGTATCGCCAAGGTCTGTGATACCCGTGGTATCGCCAAGGTCTGTGATACCCGTGGTATCGCCAAGGTCTGTGATACCCGTGGTATCGCCAAGGTCTGTGATACCCGTGGTATCGCCAAGGTCTGTGATACCCGTGGTATCGCCAAGGTCTGTGATACCCGTGGTATCGCCAAGGTCTGTGATACCCGTGGTATCGCCAAGGTCTGTGATACCCGTGGTATCGCCAAGGTCTGTGATACCGTGGTATCGCCAAGGTCTGTGATACCCGTGGTATCGCCAAGGTCTGTGATACCCGTGGTATCGCCAAGGTCTGTGATACCCGTGGTATCGCCAAGGTCTGTGATACCCGTGGTATCGCCAAGGTCTGTGATACCCGTGGTATCGCCAAGGTCTGTGATACCCGTGGTATCGCCAAGGTCTGTGATACCCGTGGTATCGCCAAGGTCTGTGATACCCGTGGTATCGCCAAGGTCTGTGATACCCGTGGTATCGCCAAGGTCTGTGATACCCGTGGTATCGCCAAGGTCTGTGATACCCGTGGTATCGCCAAGGTCTGTGATACCCGTGGTATCGCCAAGGTCTGTGATACCCGTGGTATCGCCAAGGTCTGTGATACCCGTGGTATCGCCAAGGTCTGTGATACCCGTGGTATCGCCAAGGTCTGTGATACCCGTGGTATCGCCAAGGTCTGTGATACCCGTGGTATCGCCAAGGTCTGTGATACCCGTGGTATCGCCAAGGTCTGTGATACCCGTGGTATCGCCAAGGTCTGTGATACCCGTGGTATCGCCAAGGTCTGTGATACCCGTGGTATCGCCAAGGTCTGTGATACCCGTGGTATCGCCAAGGTCTGTGAATAAATACTTCTGAAAATAGAATCAACACGGTTTTAGAATGAACTAGTTTCAATTTTACTAAATTCTACACGTTCTTGGAGAAGTTTTAGACTTTGCTAGTCTTTGAATCATCCAGTCTTGGAATCTAGCAAATTCAGCCACACCTAAGCTTAGGTAGTCTTTAATATGAAGCAGTAAAACCGGAGCAGCCTTAGTATCAGCTGTAGTTCGCTAAATCATCCGTTCGTGCCGAGAACACGGGTAATTGGCGTGTTTCATCTTACCTGCACGTTGGCCCACCTGGAGCATCCGCTGCTCAGCCTCCAGGAGCACCCTTCACCGCTATGGTCGCCACTTTCCATGGGTTGCTCTGGAGTTCTCGCCTTTGTGTACCCTGTTGGGTGGCATCGTTTCGCCTCGCGCGAGATCTGCTCCCGACACCTTAAGATATAAAGGTCAGAAACCTTGTGTTTCCATCTTTGTGCATGGTGTCATGAGATGCTGGCATTATGAAGGAGTAAGAGATAGGGGAGGGAAGGGAGTAAGAGATAGGGAGGAAGGAGAGATAGGAGGAGGGAGTAAGAGATAGGGAGGGAAGGAGTAAGAGATGAGAGGAGGAGAGGAGGAGAGAGAGTAGAGAGGGAGGGAGGAGAGTAAGAGAGAGGGGAGGGAGGAGAGTAAGAGAGAGGGGAGGGAGGAGAGTAAGAGAGAGGGGAGGGAAAGAACACAGTAAATATACCTTGGAGATAAAAGGTATAAAATGCCAACACGATGGAAAAATACACAAATGCAGTATGTGATCGTTTATTGACAACATTTCTCCCACACAGAGGAGTTTATCAAGTCACAACAGATGTACCTGGGTAAAGGGTACACGAGTGTATAGGGTGGGGAGAGTCTAGCATTCTCCACCTGACTCTCCACACTGTATATATACTCGTGTATTATTCACCCAGTTCATAAGTTTCTGTTTGTGGCTTGATAAAGCCCACTGTGTGGGCGAAACGTTGTCAATAAAGGATTATACTGCATTTGTGTTTATTTTTCCATAAATATTCGTGGAAGATAAAGCTATCGTTGGGACAACATTTAGCTTTGCGTGTTGTTGGTGCAAGTTAACTCCAAGACTAAGGACTGATCACCACATCTTTTGTATACAGGTCTACATTCTTCACATTATTTCCTTGTATTGATAAAGCCAATGGAGGGTGAAAAGTCTACAAATAGATACCCAGATGTTGCACATGTCTAAACGTGTTGTATAGTTATCTGTTGTTGTCAGTAGGCTGTCTGAATCCAGAGTAAAAATAAGCTGGACAGCAGCTTGAAAAGCCTAGGAAGAGAGGAATATAAAGATGAAAGAGGATGGTAAGGAGGAGAGGCGAGGGAAACAGAGGGGGAAGGGAGGAAGAGGAGAGGGAGAGCATCTGGAAGGCGTGTGAGAGAGAGCAAGGGAGTACTAGCTGGAGGGGGCAGGATGTACAGGGAGTACCAGGATAATAAGACCAGATTACTCTAATTTAGCAGGGTTCGTGAGGGTCGAGGAGGGACAGAGGAAAGAGAGGAGGAGGAAAGTGGGTGAGGAGGAGGGATGAAAACATTGACTTTATCGAGAAATCCAAAGAAGGGGGACAGATAGAAGAATGTCCAGGCAAGAAAGACAGCTGAAAGTGTTTTGTTAGGAATCCTTACAAGTCACTTGGTGTCACGTCACTTGGTGTCACGTCACTTGGTGTCACGTCACTTGGTGTCACGTCACCCAGCACACTTTTGTATCATCATTTGCAGATGACACTAAAATAAGCATGAAAGTCACTACGGTAGAGGACACTGAAAAATTACGGGAAGACATAAGCAGGGTCTTCCAGTGGGCAGTGGAGAACAACATGACGTTCAATGGTGATAAGTTTCAGCTGCTTAGGTATGGAAAAAATGAACTCAAAAGGAACACTATATACAAAACTCAAGAGGGTCACCACATAGAACGAAAGGAACACGTAAAGGACTTGGGAATAATTATGTCTGCTGATCTGTCTTTTAAAGACCATAACAAGACAAAGATCACAACAGCCAGGAAGATGACGGGGTGGGTATTGAGAACTTTCAAAACAAGGGAAATAATGCCGATGGTGACACTATTCAAATCGCTAGTGCTCCCTCACTTAAAATACTGCTCAGTGCTGACGGCCCCGTTCAGGGCAGGAGAAATAGCAGAGCTGGAACAAATCCAGAGATCGTTTACGGCTCACATTGAGCCATTGAAACATCTAAATTATTGGGAACGCCTTCAAGTCTTGAACATGTACTCATTGGAGCGGAGGAGAGAGAGATACATGATAATATATACATGGAAAGTACTTGAGGGCCTGGTCCCAAATCTGCACACTGCCATAACAACATACTGGAGTGAGAGATATGGGAGGAAGTGTAAAATAAACCCAGTGAGGAGCAGGGGTGCGGTGGGGACAATACGGGAGCACTGTATTAACATCCGGGGTCCCAGACTATTCAACATCTTACCAGAAGATATCCGAAACACGGCTGGAACCAGTGTAGAAGCCTTCAAGAGGAAACTGGACAAGTATCTTCACCAGGTGCCAGATCAACCAGGCTGTGATGGATATGTGGGGCAGCGGGCCTCTAGCAGCAACAGCCTGGTTGATCAGGCAAGCACCAGACGAGCCTGGCCCATGGCCGGACTCAGAGAGTAGATAAACTCTCGAAACTCTTCACTTGGTGTCACGTCACTTGGTGTCACGTCACTTGGTGTCACGTCACTTGGTGTCACGTCACTTAACACAGATATATCTTAAACCCCAATAACAGACTCTGAATCATTACATAGTGAATTGTAATGGTGTGGATACTGTTACTGGTATTGTAATGGTGTGGATACTGTTACTGGTATTGTAATGGTGTGGATACTGTTACTGGTATTGTAATGGTGTGGATACTGTTACTGGTATTGTAATGGTGTGGATACTGTTACTGGTATTGTAATGGTGTGGATACTGTTACTGGTATTGTAATGGTGTGGATACTGTTACTGGTATTGTAATGGTGTGGATACTGTTACTGGTATTGTAATGGTGTGGATACTGTTACTGGTATTGTAATGGTGTGGATACTGTTACTGGTATTGTAATGGTGTGGATACTGTTACTGGTATTGTAATGGTGTGGATACTGTTACTGGTATTGTAATGGTGTGGATACTGTTACTGGTATTGTAATGGTGTGGATACTGTTACTGGTATTGTAATGGTGTGGATACTGTTACTGGTATTGTAATGGTGTGGATACTGTTACTGGTATTGTAATGGTGTGGATACTGTTACTGGTATTGTAATGGTGTGGATACTGTTACTGGTATTGTAATGGTGTGGATACTGTTACTGGTATTGTAATGGTGTGGATACTGTTACTGGTATTGTAATGGTGTGGATACTGTTACTGGTATTGTAATGGTGTGGATACTGTTACTGGTATTGTACTGGTGTGGATACTGTTACTGGTATTGTAAAGGTGTGGATACTCTTAATGGTATTGTAATGGTGTGGATACTGTTACTGGTATTGTAATGGTGTGGATACTGTTACTGGTATTGTAAGGTGTGGATACTTCTGGTATTGTAATGAACGTCTGGTAGAATAACCGTTACTGGTATTGTAATGGTGGATCCCCATTACCTGGATTGATGGTGATACTTTACTGATTGTAAGGTGATACGTTACTGGATTATGGGATACTACTGGTATTGTAAGGTGTGGATACGTTACTGTATGTAATGTTGGATACTGTACTGGTATTGAATGTGTGATATTCGGATTGTAATGGTGTGATACTGTTACTGGTATTGTATGTGTGGATATGTTACGGTATTGAAAGGTGTGGATACCTAATGGATTGTAATGTGTGATATGTTACTGGTATTGTAATGGTGTGGATACTGTTACTGGTATTGTAAAGGTGTGGATACTCTTAATGGTATTGTAAAGTCAAGAACGTCATGGGTAAGCAATAAACCCGCATGTGTTGGTATTGTCTGGACATAACACACAGTACCTAGGATCAGATCTCCTAAAGTTCTGTACCATGAGCGCCGTATACTCCCTAAGAGTTTAGCGCTTTCTTATGAATATACACGACATAGCGTGAGAGGGGGTTAATTAGTTTGATCAAAGGGAAGGATAGCTCCATTTCCTAAGATCAAGAGCTTTTCACTATTATCATGGAAATTACCTACTCGCAATCCCCCCCCCGTCCTTGTAAGTGGGATGGAAATGTATCAATTTGATGGTGGTGGTATTAGTAGTGGGGGTGGTGGTATTAGTAGTGGGGGTGGTGGTATTAGTAGTGGTGGTGGTGGTATTAGTAGTGGGGGTGGTGGTATTAGTAGTGGGGGTGGTGGTATTAGTAGTGGGGGTGGATTAGTGGTATTAGTAGTGGTGGTGGTATTAGTGGGGGTATTGGTATTAGTAGTGGGTGGTAGTAGTGGGGGTGGTGGTTTAGTAGTAGTAGTGGTGGTGGTAGTTGGGGTTGTAGTAGTAGTGGTGGTGGTAGTTGGGGTTGTAGTAGTAGTGGTGGTGGTAGTTGGGGTTGTAGTAGTAGTGGTGGTGGTAGTTGGGGTAGTAGTAGTAGTGGTGGTGGTAGTTGGGGGGTAGTAGTAGTGGTGGTGGTGGTAGTTGGGGTAGTAGTAGTAGTGGTGGTAGTGGTATCAGACAACTATGATAGTAGTAATATCAAAAGTTAATAGCTGTGTAATATATTTATTGATAAATTACACACATGTGCAATACTTGGGTATCTTTTTTTTTGAGAAACGTTTTGGCACGCAGTGGCTTCATCAGTCCTGTACAAAGAAGAATGTTAAAGATCAGGAGTAGTTTGAGGTAATCAGTCCCTCAGCCTGGAGTCGATGTAATCAGTCCATCGTCTTGAAAAGAATATTTGATATTTGCTTATAGGAAACCCGCTTGTTGGTAGTGTAGGGCGTCTGACCTGGTATCGTGATTTGTTTTATTTAAAGGACTGCGTATATCAACATTGTGCTGCTACTCTATTATATATGATAGTTACACAGTGGGAACAGAGCTGTGCTTCCCCAGTGGGGACAGCAAGGTAGAAAATGCAGAAATATTTTTCACTCCAGCAGAAGGCTGCGCAGACCACCTAACCGACATTAGTACAAATCCCATAGATTTCGAAAAAGAAATGGCCAACATGCCCACTCACTCAGCACCTGGACCAGATTCATGGAATGCTTTATTTATAAAGCAGTGCAAAGTACCATTAGCAAGAGCCCTTAGTATTCTGTGGAGAAAGAGCTTAGATCTAGGTGAAATTCCAGAGGCCTTAAAGAGTGCAGACATAGCTCCTTTGCATAAGGGAGGTAGTAGAGCACTAGCTAAAATTACAGACCAGTAGCCCTCACTTCTCACATCATAAAAATCTTTGAAAGAGTGATGAGACGGCAGATTACAAAGTTCATGGACCAGCACAACCAACATAACCCGAACCAGCATGGCTTTAGAGCGGGTCGATCATGCCTGTCACAGCTGCTGAACCATTATGACAGAATTACGGAGGCATTGGAGGACGACCAAAACGCAGATGTGATTTACACAGATTTTGCAAAGGCGTTTGACAAATGCGATCATGGAGTGATAGCGCACAAAATGAGGGCCATAGGCATTACGGGGAAGGTAGGCAGATGGATTTTTGAGTTCCTAACACACAGAACACAAAAGTATTAGTGAACAGGGCAAGATCCAGCATCAGCGAGGTCAAAAGCTCAGTGCCCCAAGGCACTGTCCTGGCGCCTCTGCTGTTTCTCATCCTCATAGCAGACATAGATAAAAACACCCAGCACACTTTTGTATCATCATTTGCAGATGACACTAAAATAAGCATGAAAGTCACTACGGTAGAGGACACTGAAAAATTACAGGAGGACATAAGCAAGGTCTTCCAATGGGCAGTGGAGAACAACATGACGTTCAATGGTGATAAGTTTCAGCTGCTTAGGTATGGAAAAAATGAAGAACTCAAAAGGAACACTATATACAAAACGCAAGAGGGTCACCACATAGAACGAAAGGAACACGTAAAGGACTTGGGAATAATTATGTCTGCTGATCTGTCGTTTAAAGACCATAACAAGACAAAGATCACAACAGCCAGGAAGATGACGGGGTGGGTATTGAGAACTTTCAAAACAAGGGAAATAATGCCGATGGTGACACTATTCAAATCGCTAGTGCTCCATCACTTAGAATACTGCTCAGTGCTGACGGCCCCGTTCAGGGCAGGAGAAATAGCAGAGCTGGAACAAATCCAGAGATCGTTTACGGCTCACATTGAGCCATTGAAACATCTAAATTATTGGGAACGCCTTCAAGTCTTGAACATGTACTCATTGGAGCGGAGGAGAGAGAGATACATGATAATATATACATGGAAAGTACTTGAGGGCCTGGTCCCAAATCTGCACACTGCCATAACAACATACTGGAGTGAGAGATATGGGAGAAAGTGTAAAATAAACCCAGTGAGGAGCAGGGGTGCGGTGGGGACAATACGGGAGCACTGTATTAACATCCGGGGTCCCAGACTATTCAACATCTTACCAGAAGATATCCGAAACACGGCTGGAACCAGTGTAGAAGCCTTCAAGAGGAAACTGGACAAATATCTTCACCAGGTGCCAGATCAACCAGGCTGTGATGGATATGTGGGGCAGCGGGCCTCCAGCAGCAACAGCCTGGTTGACCAGGCAAGCACCAGACGAGCCTGGCCCATGGCCGGGCTCAGAGAGTAGATACTCTCGAAACTCTTCAAAGGTATATCAAAGGTAAGGCTGTATTGTTTCCTGAGTGACTTAACCTGGAGGATGGGCAGACATGGAGAGGAAGGTAAGATAGAGTAATAAAATGATGCAATGGTTTCCCCTGATGAAGGTATGGAAGAGGCTGTGGGGGAGAGGGAGGGAGGGAAGGTAGAAGGCGCGGAGATGTTGGAGGTGGCGTGGAGGGCTGGCTAGAGAGAGAGAGCTGGAGGGTCAAGACCAAACACCAGGTGACGACCCCCGGGGCTCTCCACACACAGGCTGCAGACGATGAAAGAGAGAGTAAAGGTGTAGCAGCAGCAGTCACCACGATGATGGTGCAGCTGGTGAAAGTGCTGGCGCTACTGCTGGGTAGTGGTGCCAGTGCTCCGCCTATATACTACTACTGTTGGTGGTGGTGGGTTGTGCTACTGTAGTGTCATGCTGGTGTTCGCTCAACCTCTTGAAGCTTGTTGGAGGCACTAAACCTTGTTGTTGGGCCCCTAAATCTTGCTATTAGGCACTTAAAGCTTATTACCGGTCTCTTTAAGCCCATTTACGGGGGTCCATAATGTTTGTAGCAAGACTTAGACGCTGCTGAAGCTCGTTGGGAGCCTTACCAGTGTGCTGGGAAGGTGATGTGATGTTTGGGTGTGGTTGTCGGTGGTGGTGAGGATGGTAGTGACATTACAACCTAATTAAAATGATTACAACGACTGCCTAATTAATTTATTGATTCTGGTCCGTCGTAACATTAGAAAAAAGTATTTTCCAGTGGAGTTTGGAGCCCCGCCTGTCAGGAGAATGTTAGGAAGACTTAGTTACTATCCCGGATTGCTACGTAGATTATCACAGAGGACGTATGCACATTGTGCTGATATAAATGACAGTTATTGTTGGCTTGTCCAGCGGGTTGACCGAAGGGATGGAAGTAGGAATGGGGGGGGGGATGAGAGTGAGGGAATGTTGGCACTGAGAGTTGAGGAATGCGAGCAAGAGGGGTAATATATGAAAGGTGAATGGAGTATGGAAGGATACCAGCTTAAGACTAAGGAAAAAGAGGGAACACAAGTTATAGCTCCTGGAGTTGGAGGGGAAGTGAAGAGGGAGAAAGGGACAAGCAAGCAAAGGGATGTGCTTGAGGAAAGCATAGAGAAAACATGCTTGGGCAAGGTGTTATGAGGATTGGAATGGATAAGGACGGGTAAATCCCCGCGCTTCCCGCCTCTTCCACATCTGAACCATCTGTGTATCCCAGCTTCCCGCCTCTTCCACATCTGAACCATCTGTGTATCCCAGCTTCCCGCCTCTTCCACATCTGAACCATCTGTGTATCCCAGCGCTCTTATGGAAATCCCTGGAAACATCGCAGACACATAACATTACTCAATAAAATGAGTTTAGTCACAACACTCCACCTAGGTGTGACCCATTATCCGAATATATAAACCTACCTTAGTCTCACAAGGGAGCGAGAGGTAGACTAGGAAAATTTCATAGTTAGGACAACTTGTACTAGGAAGTGTTTTGCGTTGTCTTGAAGTTGGTTCTTGTTGTCAACAAGGTGGGTGGGGGGAGTGAGTGTGCACGTACGCATGAGTACGCCTACGTACGTACTTCTGGAGAAAGTAGCAGGGAACACCTGTGATCAGGGCTGGGGGAGACGGTGATAGGAAGGGGAGAAATAGAGACGAGGGACTGTACAGGGAAGCAGGGTGACGAACAGGAGTGAGTCAGGCTGGGCTGGAGGAGGGAGTGAAGGTTTCTGGAGGAGGGAGTGGAGGATGCTGGTGGAGGGAGTCAGGTAAAGGTAGGGAGTAAGGGAGGGTTGAGGCAGGTGTGGTGGCCGCAGGCAGAGTGAGCTGGCACAATAAAAAGCTGCTGGTCGACTTGATGTGGTGCGGTGGTGTTGATGTGGTGCGGGTGGTTGATGTGGTGCGGGGTGGTGTTGATGTGGTGCGGGGTGGTGTTGATGTGGTGCGGGGTGGTGTTGATGTGGTGCGGGGTGGTGTTGATGTGGTGCGGGGTGGTGTTGATGTGGTGCGGGGTGGTGTTGATGTGGTGCGGGGTGGTGTTGATGTGGTGCGGGGTGGTGTTGATGTGGTCAGGGGAATGGTTGTGGTAATGTTGATGTGCGGGGTGTTGGGATGGGTGTGATGTGTGAGTGATGGGTGGTGGTGTGGTGTTGATGGTGTGGTGGTGGTGTTGATGTGATGCGGTGGTGGTGTGTGTGATGTGATGCGGTGGTGGTGATGGTGTTGATGTGATGCTGGTGGTGGTGGTGTTGATGTGGTGCGGGGTGGTGTGATGTGGTCAGGGGATGGTGTGGTAGTTGATGTGGTGGTGGGTGGTGTTGATGTGGTGCGGGGGTGGTGTTGATGTGGTGCGGGGGTGGTGTTGATGTGGTGCGGGGGTGGTGTTGATGAGTGGTGGTTGGTGGTGGTGTTGATGTGGTGCAGGGGTGGTGTGTGTTGATGTGGTGCGGGGTGGTGGTGTGGTGATGTGGTGCGGGGTGGTAGTTGATGTGGTGCGGGGTGGTGTTGATGTGGTGAGGGGTGGTGTTGATGTGGTGCGGGGGTGTTGTGTGGTGCGGGTGTAGTAATGATGTGGTGCGGGGTGGTGTTGAGCTGGTGCGGGGTGGTGTTGATGTGTGCGGGTGGTGTGTGGGTGGTGTTGATGAGTGCGGTGGTTGATGTGGTGCGGGGGTGGTGTTGATGTGGTGAGGGGCGGGGGTGGTGTTGATGTGGTGCGGGGGATGGTTGTAGTGGTGCTGGAGTTATTAGTCAATTTTGTAATGAATTCAACGACGCAGCAGCAGCAGCAGCAGCAGTAAACACAATGTAGCTTAGCTAATAAACAATGGTATACCAAGGCACGGTCCTATCACCGTTACTGTTTCTTATCCTCGTTGTAGACGCAGATAAATACACTAGCCACAGCTTCGCATCATCCTTGTCGGACAATACCAAAACAAGGATGAAATAAGACAGAATTGGCAGCCAGATATTAAAGTTTCTTCCACTACACTACTACAATTACTACTACTAGTACACCTCCATAACAACCACCATTGCTACTACTAATACCGTCATTATACCCTGCGTACTTCGCGGGGACAGTGACCCCCGGAAGTGACCACAAGTAACCTACAGGTTACCAGGTAACTGTTTCTTTTTACCTGCCGTCATGGTTTCATTCACTACTACCAGCTCATGCAGTCTTGAATCCGATATATTTAGAAAGTGCTTCTACAATTCGTTCTTAAAGGATTAAATTAAGGATTATATTGTTTTTGTACTCAGAACCCCAATGGGCAATCTCTTGATATATATAACAATGGTAGTGGGGGAGAGGGAGGGAGGGAGGGAGGGAGGGAGGAGTTCGAGGGAAAGAGAGGAGGGAATCACAAGGGAAAAGATTGTGGAAGAGGAGAGAGAGGGAGGAGGAGGAGGACGATGTGGATGTGGAGAAGGGATGAGAGGGGACAGAAGTTTGGGAGGGTTGGGGGGTGCCCACACGCCCGCCGGCAATTACTGACCTCTACTGGACAGGTGCGACCATTCTCCCCCTCTCTCTCTCCTCCCCCCTCCGACTCAGAAGTCAGCACATCACTGGCAATGCTTGACAGGCAATAATAGGCAGGACGATCGTGTATGAACTGAGGTGTATCTAATATTACTTAGTTATACTTGTTGATAACATGAGCACACAAGTTAACACAATGCACCAAGACAGCTTCAGTGGCGTGAGGTACGACACACCAGCTGAAATTAGTGGTTTTGTCTTGACCACGAGTAACCGTTTCTGATTGCACACAGGTCACTATATGCCTGGTAGCCCCAATACTCGTTATTATTATTACACTGATACTTTTTATCAAATATACTGTATTGCTAGCACGTACTGCAGGTTATTAGTTTGGAAAGACGGCAGGAATGACCTGATTCTCAGGCCGGGGTTGTCGATTGATCCATCCACAGGCTGGAGGGACGGCCGGGCTGGCCAGATCCTTAGGCTGAAGGGGCGGCCGGATCCTCAAGCTGGAGGAACAGCCGGATCCTGAGGCCTTAGGGGGCGGCCAGGTGTGGACCACAGACGAGCGTGTGGCTAAACTGGTTTACAAACAAGTCTGAGCGCAGCGTTGGTGTGCCGAGTCCTGGCGTACTCTCCCTGACCACAACTGGCTGGACTCTGGCTACACTCTTGACACGATATTTCAGCCGAATTTCGATTTTGCCGCCGAAGCCGTTAGTGTATACCATATCCATAATCTGGACGGTAGCAGAAACTCGTATGGATACGTAAAAGGCCTGGAACTAGGCCCCGAAAGGGGTTTCAGGAGTATATTTTGATGTCTCTTTCTTATCCATTGTAAGCAAATTTAGGATATTTGCTTAATAATTCTGGTCTTATTTTACTACTACTATCACTACTACTATCATTACTATCACCACTACTACTATCATTACTATTACTGTCACTATTACCACTACTATTACTGTCACTATTACCACTACTATTACTGCCACTATTACCACTACTATTACTGCCACTATATCCACTATTACTGCCACTATTACCACTACTATGCCACTATTACTACTACTACCACCACCACTACTACTTCTTCACTTGCTCTTCGTCTCGTCCCTGTCCTCTGGTGTATGTACTCTGGCTCCTCACCTTCGTGTGTTAGTGTCACTACTCAAGAGGTCCAAGACAGACCGGAACGTCGTCATATTTGTTGTGCAATGCGCGGGTTATTTATGTGTGTATTAACTTCAGCCTCTGGATGAAAAACGCCATAAAAGTTTTCAAGACTAGAGAAACGTCACGAGTCGTCTTGAAATGTTTGTTCTATAATGTAATTAAAAATGTTGAGAGTTCTGCTCCGTGTATCTGGATCAATAAAGTGGATGCTTAAGTTCACGTCAGTGTTCACATTGACGTTTACGACTCTCTTGCTATGGGTTTTAACCCCACCGGTACCGTGGGGGGGGGGGTAGAACCCATGGTTGGTGTTTCCAGGTCCAACAGGCAGGTGTCGCTACTCATTATATTGCATCAAATTGTGTAGAACGTAAGGACGATCCTTTAAATTATGGATCCTTTAAATTATGGATCCTTTAAATTATGGATCCTTTAAATTATGGATCCTTTAAATTATGGATCCTTTAAATTATGGATCCTTTAAATTATGGATCCTTTAAATTATGGATCCTTTAAATTATGGATCCTTTAAATTATGGATCCTTTAAATTATGGATCCTTTAAATTATGGATCCTTTTCTTAAATTATGGATCCTTTAAATTATGGATCCTTTAAATTATGGATCCTTTAAATTATGGATCCTTTAAATTATGGATCCTTTAAATTATGGATCCTTTAAATTATGGATCTTTAAATTATGGATCCTTTAAATTATGGATCCTTTAAATTATGGATCCTTTAAATTATGGATCCTTTAAATTATGGATCCTTTAAATTATGGATCCTTTAAATTATGGATCCTTTAAAATAACGGATCCTTTAAAATAACGGATCCTTTAAAATCACGGATCCTTTAAAATCACGGATCCTTTAAAATCACGGATCCTTTAAAATCACGGATCCTTTTAATCACGGATACTTTTAATCACGGATACTTTTAATCACGGATACTTTTAATCACGGATACTTTTAATCACGGATACTTTTAATCACGGATACTTTTAATCACGGATACTTTTAATCACGGATACTTTTAATCACGGATACTTTTAATCACGGATACTTTTAATCACGGATACTTTTAATCACGGATACTTTTAATCACGGATACTTTTAATCACGGATACTTTTAATCACGGATACTTTTAATCACGGATACTTTTAATCACGGATACTTTTAATCACGGATACTTTTAATCACGGATACTTTTAATCACGGATACTTTTAATCACGGATACTTTTAATCACGGATACTTTTAATCACGGATACTTTTAATCACGGATACTTTTAATCACGGATACTTTTAATCACGGATACTTTTAATCACGGATACTTTTAATCACGGATACTTTTAATCACGGATACTTTTAATCACGGATACTTTTAATCACGGATACTTTTAATCACGGATACTTTTAATCACGGATACTTTTAATCACGGATACTTTTAATCACGGATACTTTTAATCACGGATACTTTTAATCACGGATACTTTTAATCACGGATACTTTTAATCACGGATACTTTTAATCACGGATACTTTTAATCACGGATACTTTTAATCACGGATACTTTTAATCACGGATACTTTTAATCACGGATACTTTTAATCACGGATACTTTTAATCACGGATACTTTTAATCACGGATACTTTTAATCACGGATACTTTTAATCACGGATACTTTTAATCACGGATACTTTTAATCACGGATACTTTTAATCACGGATACTTTTAATCACGGATACTTTTAATCACGGATACTTTAAATTTATATACATGAATGTTAATTTGGAGGTGAATGCATTTACCCTGGCCTGTGCCCCATGTTTTCCTGTTGTGTGCCCCTCTGGTGTCACCTTCGTGGCACCCTGCTGACGATCCTCTTGGTAAAGGTAAGGATCACAAGTTGTTCATTGAAAATTTAAATATAAGCCGCCGGGAATAGGCTGACTCATTGTTATGTCACCCACACCCACTCGTGTCATCCCACACCTGTGTGTCGACAGTCATGTTCGCGCCCACGGTCATGTCCACGCCCACGCTCGTGTTCACGCCCTCACTACATGCATCTCTTGCTTAGTCTAAACGCGCACTCGCTTACCAGCGCCTCGGTACACTTTACCCAAGCGTTGCCAGCACTTAACACCCACACTTCATTAAGAGGCTCTACTGTGATGAGACAAGTGGTCTAGTGAATGCACAGGTACCACCAGGGGAAGCAGGTACCTTTTTTTTTATTACTATCCCTACTTTTCTTCCCCTAACCAAAGTGGGGAATCTTGATACCCATTTCCCTCTTATTTCCCCACAGTTGCGTTCTTTTATACACTTTGCCAAGTTTCGAGTTTTTTCTACTCCCGGTACTGGGCCAAGCTTGTCTGGTGCTTGCCTGTCAACTAGGCTGTTGCTGCTGGCAACCCTCTGACTCATATCCATCACAGCCTGTTGGATCTGACACTTGGCCAAACTTGACCAGTTTCCTCTTGAAGATGTCTTCCGGTAAGATTATTAGTGTGGGACCACGGACATTGATATATGCTGCTATGGCAGTGTGCAGATTTGGGACTAGGACCTAAAGTATTTTTCACGTATATACTATCATGTATATCTCCTCTGCTCCAGAGAGTACATATTTAAGACTGAAAAGTTCCCTGTAATTTAAATGTTTTATTGGTACTGTGTGTGTGGGGGGTTGTGTTGTGTTGTGTTTCCCTAGTCCTGACAGGACCGTCGACACTGTAGAATAAACGAGAGCACAAGCAATTTAAATGGTGTCACCATTGGCATTATTCCCTTGTTTTGAGTTATCATTATCCCCTGTCTTCATTAAAATAAACATTGTTAAAACAGAAAATGTTCGAACTGACTTAAGTCAATATTTATTAATTATGAAGAAACTTACGCCTTCAGTGGTACTCGAAATATTTTTTAAGCAAATGTGGGTACTGCCTAAAATAGTAGACAAGACATGTTTGGAGAAAGAACCTTTACTGGGACAATATTTCCACCAGTTAAGATTTTTATCAAGTCTTAGAGAGGATACACATTGTACGCATAAAAAAAATACTGATAAAGTGAGAGGGGTAATCTTTGGAATGTCAAAATGCTATCTAGTTTCTGGACGGTATGTTTGCCCTATTGTTGTACAACTTTATTGCCAAGACTAAGGCAAACATACCACCCAGAAACCAGATAGAATTTCAGAATAAGTCCAGTGTACCTCTTGCAGTACTGCACAGATCAACAGTTACCTTACCTTTGATATACCTTTGAAGAGTTTCGAGAGTATCTACTCTCTGAGCCCGGCCATGGGCCAGGCTCGTCTGGTGCTTGCCTGGTCAACCAGGCTGTTGCTGCTGGAGGCCCGCTGCCCCACATATCCATCACAGCCTGGTTGATCTGGCACCTGGTGAAGATATTTGTCCAGTTTCCTCTTGAAGGCTTCTACACTGGTTCCAGCAGTGTTCCAGATATCTTCTGGTAAGATGTTGAATAGTCTGGGACCCCGGATGTTAATACAGTGCTCCCGTATTGTCCCTACCGCACCCCTCCTGCTCACTGGGTTTATTTTACACTTTCTCCCATATCTCTCACTCCAGTATGTTGTTATGGCAGTGTGCAGATTTGGGACCAGGCCCTCAAGTACTTTCCATGTATATATTATCATGTATCTCTCTCTCCTCCGCTCCAATGAGTACATGTTCAAGACTTGAAAGGCGTTCCCAATAATTTAGATGTTTCAATGGCTCAATGTGAGCCGTAAACGATCTCTGGATTTGTTCCAGCTCTGCTATTTCTCCTGCCCTGAACGGGGCCGTCAGCACAGAGCAGTATTCTAAGTGAGGGAGCACTAGCGATTTGAATAGTGTCACCATCGGCATTATTTCCCTTGTTTTGAAAGTTCTCAATACCCACCCCGTCATCTTCCTGGCTGTTGTGATCTTTGTCTTGTTATGGTCTTTAAAAGACAGATCAGCAGACATAATTATTCCCAAGTCCTTTACGTGTTCCTTTCGTTCTATGTGGTGACCCTCTTGCGTTTTGTGTATAGTGTTCCTTTTGAGTTCTTCATTTTTTCCATACCTAAGCAGCTGAAACTTATCACCATTGAACGTCATGTTGTTCTCCACTGCCCATTGGAAGACCCTGCTTATGTCTTCCTGTAATTTTTCAGTGTCCTCTACCGTAGTGACTTTCATGCTTATTTTAGTGTCATCTGCAAATGATACAAAAGTGTGCTGGGTGTTTTTATCTATGTCTGCTATGAGGATGAGAAACAGCAGAGGTGCCAGGACAGTGCCTTGGGGCACTGAGCTTTTGACCTCGCTGATGCTGGATCTTGCCCTGTTCACTACTACTTTTTGTGTTCTTTGCACGGTACGTCACGCTATCAGTAACAATTTGACTCTTCTTACTTCTCCCTCTCCTACCAGTATTTATGTGCGTGTGATTTGTCTTGATAAGTCTTAACAGACCAAAACGTTGTGTCAAAGCTGGGTCTGCAAACCTTTCTTTTAATATATATATATCCTATATGAGGAGAGAAATCCGTGCGAGTCGTATGACTCCAGGAGTGGTGGCCCTAGCCTCCATCCGCTAATGGAGACTCCTGTCCACTCAGACTGTGCTGGGTTCGGTGAAGAAGCATTTGATGTGCTAATTGATGTAACATGTTGTACCTGTGCGTATCATAGCAGATGTATACTGAAGCTGGGGTTGTACTGTGTTCACCAAGGAAGGTTTATTCACGCTGGTACCTGTGGCAAATTGATTTCGCGTAACTGGGGTGTATAATGCAGGGCTTAGTAAAGCAGTTGTGTTTCTAACACTGCGGCATTATAAGGCAGTTTGTAACATTTGTGTAATTACGTCTATAAATGTACTTTTTATATTTTTCTCTCTCCTTGCACGTTTCAAACTTGGCTTCCAGCTTGAGATCCAGGGGTAAACATTGTTTTCTGGGTTGAGTTGAGTGGCAAAATGAATGAATGGGGTCCTGGGGGACGGCACCCAGGGAAGCCACTGAGTGTACCGGCCACTCTGCTAGAATTACTTTTGGCATTAGACTGCAAATTAATTAATTAATTTTTCATGGTTAATGTTTGTGTATGTCTTAATTGCATTGTGTGGAAGGGAGATTACGCATTTTATTTTTTTTTTTATTTAAAGGAGCAGAGTTATGTTAATGTTACACCGTTTTCAGTATTGGGAAGTGGAACAGAATCCTTCCTCCGTAAGCTATACGTGTCGTAAGAGGCGACTTAAATGCCGGGAGCAAGGGGCTAGTAACCCCTTCTCCTGTATACATTACTAAATGTAAAAGGAGAAACTTTCGTTTTTCCTTTTGGGCCACCCTGCCTCGGTGGGATACGGCCGGTGTGTTGAAAGAAAGATGTGTATATATATATATATATATATATATATATATATATATATATATATATATTATTATTATATCCACCTAGGATAGCCTAAGAAAGTTAGTGCGTCATCAAGGACTGTCTTATTTCCATTGGGGTCCTTCAGTCTTGTCCCTCAGGATGCCACCCACACCAGTCGACTAACACCCAGGATACCTACTTGGTGCTAGATGAACATTGACAGCAGGTGTCTTAAGGTGTGGACACATCACAACTACTGCTACATTTCATTGTTAGTTTACCCAGTGTTTTACATAATAGTTCTGGCAGAATTCATCTTGAATGTCAAATTTATTAGAGGAGCATCAGCGCTCATTGATGGTTAGAGATGATGGGGGCGGGGGAGACCTTACACCAGAAAGTGGTCTGAAAACAGATATAACCAATATTTTTATTTTTTTAAGCATTTCATCATCCATATATATGAAGGCTCTTTTGACTGGCCAGTATAGCACTTTTTATTCACAGTAACATTAATGATTATTCAGTGAATTTTCACAAATTCCGTGAATTCATTGTCCCACGCGTGCATGAGTGTCGACGCGTCATGAGTGTCCGACGCTGCATAGTGTCCGACGCGTGCATGAGTGTCCGACGCGTGCATGAGTGTCCGACGCGTGCATGAGTGTCCGACGCGTGCATGAGTGTCCGACGCGCATGTGTCCCACGCGTGCAAGTGTCCGACGCGTGCATGAGTGTCCGACGCGTGCATGAGTGTCCGAGGCAGTGCGACGTGCATGAGTGTCCGAGCGTGCATGAGTGTCCGACGCGTGCATGAGTGTCCGACGCGTGCATGAGTGTCCGACGCGTGCATGAGTGTCCGACGCGTGCATGAGTGTCCGACGCGTGCATGAGTGTCCGACGCGTGCATGAGTGTCCGACGCGTGCATGAGTGTCCGACGCGTGCATGAGTGTCCGACGCGTGCATGAGTGTCCGACGCGTGCATGAGTGTCCGACGTGCGGTATCCCCTGACTTGCGTGATCATTGGAACGCTTGCTTCCGAGGGGGGGAGGGGCTGGTTTAAACGCTGAATGGTATGGGAGAATACATAGGGAAAAAGACTTGTCGAGGGGAGGGAGAAAGGTTTTTTCATCGTGGAATAGTGGGTGGGAGCATAATCGAGGGAGAGGGAGTTGCGAGGAGAGAGAGAGGGGAAAAAGGGTTTTGAATATCGCTCGATCGGAAAGAAAACAGCCAAGGAGGAGAACACACAGAGGAAGAAGGTTAACTCAAGGACAAGGCAGCCAAGCAGGGGCATTTCAATGACTAAGCACAACTTTCTGCCGCCACAACATTCCCTCCGCCCCATCCCCACCATCCCTCCCTCCCTCTTATTTTGGGGCTTCTGCTACCCTCCCAGGCGTGGAGGTGAAAGGGTTTTGGGTTGATTAGGGATTACGCACAGCCACTGACCCTTGTAGTGACAAGTTGTTTGTGGGGTTGAAAGGGTCGTGCAGGCGAGAGGTTGATATAATAAGGGAGATAATAGGTAGATTATTAAGTGGGATGTGGAGAATAATCTGTAGTTATTTTTAATTGAGGTAATTGGATAGATGGAGCTGTTTCATGGAGATACACGTATAAAAATTGTTTAAATTTGTTTGATTGTATAGAGCTGTCAATGATTCGTGAATTAACCTCATTTGTGGAATGGTTCTGGAGATGATCCCTTCACAGACCCGTCTTTGACCAATCCTCCTGGTTGCTGGCATGGTGTCACTGTTGCAGCCTGCAATTTGTAGGCCATCGTAGGCTGAGCTGCATCTATTTGTAGGAACATGCAAAGTTCGTAGTCTACTGCACAAACTTTGTTTTAGGCTACTGGAGATTAAGTCATGAAATGCTTATTTTATATTAGCTCAGGAGAGCTAGATTAGCACAGCGCTAGATCCACAAGGATTTATCTCCTACACTGCCAAGCAACAGTGCCATTTAATCACCTGTCACAGCCATTGAACCAGTATACATGCTTTTTAAGTAAAATAGTTCGATTTTGGATCAAGAACTAGGCTGAAACATAAATGAATTTTATTTGTGCAGATAACTGGACACGCGTTTTTCATGTTGCTTTGTTGGTTTGAAGGTAACAAAGAGTTTGTAGCTGCGAGTGTTGGTGAATGGGAGAGTTGGACAGAGTAGAAGGCAAGGGTAAGATATTTAGTGAGGAAGAATAACCGACATCGGGTCGCCGCCTGGCCTGCCCCTCAACGCCATGGATTCTCCAGAGGAAACTGCTGATTTGGGACCAGGCCCTCAAGTACTTCCCACGTATTAAACTTAACTGTTACTGTAGTGTATTCAATGTAATGTAACATGACACGCATATGATTTAAAGTCTGAGAACATAGAAAAATTTGTGCATAATAAACCTAGCAGCTAATATACGCATTTTAAAAGTCGATCAATGCATATAACACAAACCTATCATGGAAGTTAAGGATGGTCGCCTCATTTTTGGATTATACTAAAATGTTTAATAATTTAGCACTGGAAGACTGGAACGACGACTGGAGCACTGGAAGCACTAGACTGGAGCACTGGAAGACGACCAAAACGCAATGTGATTTACAAAGATTTTGCAAAGGCAGATGGATTTTTGAGTTCTTAACAGAACACAAAAAGTAATAGTGAACAGGGCAAGATCCAGCATCAGCGAGGTCAAAGCTCAAGTGCCCCAAGGCACTGTCCTGGCACCTCTGCTGTTTCTCATTCTCATAGCAGACATAGAAAAAAAAACCCGGCACACTTTTGTATCATCATTTTGCAGATGACACTAAAATAAGCATGAAAGTCACTACGGTAGAAGACACTGAAAAATTACAGGAGGACATAAGCAGGGTCTTCCAGTGGGCAATGGAGAACAACATGACGTTCAATGGTGATAAGTTTCAGCTGCTTAGGTATGGAAAAAATGAAGAACTCAAAAGGAACACTATATACAAAACGCAAGAGGGTCACCACATAGAACGAAAGGAACACGTAAAGGACTTGGGAATAATTATGTCTGCTGATCTGTCTTTTAAAGACCAAAACAAGACAAAGATCTCAACAGCCAGGAAGATGACGGGGTGGGTATTGAGAACTTTCAAAACAAGGGAAATAATGCCGATGGTGACACTCTTCAAATCGCTAGTGCTCCCTCACTTAGAATACTGTTCTGTGCTGACGGCCCCGTTCAGGGCAGGAGAAATAGCAGAGCTGGAACAGAGATCGTTTACGGCTCACATTGAGCCAGTAAAGCACCTAAATTACTGGGAACGCTTTCAAGTCTTGAACATGTACTCATTGGAGCGGAGAGAGAGATACATGATATATACCTGGAAAGTACTGGAGGACCTGGTCCCAAATCTGCACACTGCCATAACATACTGGAGTTAGAGATATGGGAGGAAGTGTAAAATTTACCCAGTGAGGAGCAGGGGTGCGGTGGGGACAATACGGGAGCACTGTATTAACATCCGGGGTCCCAGACTCTTCAACATCTTACCAGAAGATATCCGAAACACGGCTGGAACCAGTGTAGAAGCCTTCAAGAGGAAACTGGACAAGTATCTTCACCAGGTGCCAGATCAACCAGGCTGTGATGGATATGTGGGGCAGCGGGCCTCCAGCAGCAACAGCCTAGTTGACCAGGTAAGCACCAGACGAGCCTGGCCCATGGCCGGGCTCAGAGTAGAGAAACTCTCGAAACTCTTCAAAGGTAAGGTATATCAAAGGTATATCTGCACTCTCATATTTTCTTTCATAAAACACGTATTAAAAAAAAAACAATATTTAAATTTGAATAAAGCTTGTTCATTTTTTAATCTTTATATTTTGGGTGGGTACTTGAATCAGGGTAACCTGCGGCTGCTTTTTTGCCTTTGCCCCTTTAATTAATGAGATCAAAGTCACCCCTGAGTTGTCAGGAGAGACTTTTTTTTTTTTTTTTAAAAGGGGCCTCTGCAGTCACTGCCTTCAGAGATTCACTATCAGAATTCTTATGTGAAACATGTGTATACTAGGACACCCAGTTATTGGCACATTGTTTTGTTTACACACAAGCTATTGGACGTAACTGTTAGCAGACGATTGGTCTGTTGTGGAAGTTTTTATTCTAGGTTTACTAGTTGTAACACAGCACTAATAATGACGTAGTGAACAACGACACAGCAGCAGGGTGACTGGGTCGTTGCTCACGTCACTGGTTGCTGCCTCTGCTCAATACTGATTGCTCCAAAAACTGAGAGAATATAAATTTATCGCAATGGCTAAATGTAAGTGTAATATTTAGGTTAAACGTCCATATTTTTTTTTTGTATTATGCCAGCCTATTATCACGAGTGGCAGTGGTGTAGATTGTGACCCCAGACTATTCAACGTCTTGCCAGAAGATATCAGAAACACTGCTGGGACAAGTGTGGATGTCTTCAAGAAGAAACTAGACAAGGATCTTCACTAGGTACCAGATCAACCAGGCTGTGATGGGTCAGCGGGCCACCAGCAGCAATATTATTCGTCTTTTATATTTGTATTTTTATTGTATTTTGAATTTGTGTGTTACATTGAGATTATTTGTACAACCCTTCACGTGGTCTCTAAACCACTTTGGCACAAGGAAACAGAAGCCACTAGCAAGACGAGTGTGGCTGCTGGTTGCTGGAGGCAGACTCGTTATCTCAACCAGACAAAAGAGAGTCGTGTGCTGGACCCGGGATTTGACCGTAACCGGCCATTGATCGAACAAAACATCGTCTCTTTCAGTCATCTTGCTTCCTGGAAGGATGACAACGTATCGTCTTAAATTTTTCCCTGAGCGGCCAACTTTTGTGTCCGAAACTAGAGGGAAATTGTTACTTGCTGTGGGAGACGCGACAGTCTGATGCTGGCCACATAAAATCGTCAGTTCTGTTATTGTGAGAGTTGAGGAGTGCAATAAGTCCTCAAATGTGTGTCTGGGATGAAACAAGAAACGTGACTGGTATATCTCAACCTCTGTTAACGTGGCTTTGTCAGTTGTGGTGGCAGGCATAGCTGGATGTAAGCTGGAGGTAGCTTATTTAATATGGTGACCTGTTGTTGGTAGGCTTCCTTTACACTGTCTTTATTATCCGATTTGTTATCTGATCTGTTCTCAAACACGACCCTCCCAGCACAGATCTTCAGCCTCTTACAGTATGTCGTTTTACATTTTAACTCTTGAATTTATCACATTTCTTGAGGCACTTTTCTTCCTAAACCCCTCATTAAGTCTCCCTCCTTTGCTCTCACTCATTCCTTTCCTACTCACGCATTTCCCTCTGCAAATTTCCTCACAGTTCCACTTCTCCAAAATCATCCTGGGAAGTATTTTTTTTATGACTCCTTTTAGCCACAAGCCACTTTAGTAACTCCTTTTCGTCTCCACCCACTTTTAATCTCCATTCTTTGCCCATACTTCTTCCTTCTTTGCCTTCATCTCTACCTCTCTTTTCATTACCACCTTTTCTTCTCCATTCCTCTCTCTCATTTCTTACCTCTCGTCTCGGAATCCCTCCCTACATACCTTACACAGCTCCCCGGAGTTCTCTCTACTTCCCCCACACGTTACATCTCCCGGCTGTATTATTATACCTTAAACCTAGTGACCTCGGCTGTGGGGCGCTCATTTTCCATGCGGCACAAGAACTCACCAGTGGTAACCAAGGAAGTGAGGCAATGCTACTTAATATCTTGTGTTGTGGGCCTCCCGATGAAACACGTTCCTACCGGCAGTGCGAAGAGAGGTTAGGTTCGCCAGGAAACAGGACAAGTGTTTCCTGACGAGGGAGCTTTAGGTCCTGAGATAGGTTAGGAGAAAAGAGGCAATACGAGGAACTGGACTGGAAAAGTTAAAGTCTTCAGGGTAGGTAGGTGTTGACCTGCTAACTGGGGTAGAAATTGTGATAGTAGATAGTACACTCTGTACTTGTGACTGGAGACGAAGGATAGTCTACGGTGTTCCCGTAGTTTCGATTGGTAGCTCATTCAGCTCACACATTGAGGTCCGTGGTTCGATCCCGGTACGGGTGGGAACCTTAGGACGCGTTTCCTTAAGACACCTGCTGTTTATGTTCACCTAGCAGTAACTAGGTACCTGGGTGTTAGCCGACTGGTGAGAGTCGCATCCTGGGAACAAAATTAACCCAAGTTGCCTGAAATTCTCTGCATAACAAGGGGCTTTCTATATAGTATATGTCATCGATGTCAGCTATGGTCTGTAAGTTGTATCATGTACTTGTAGAAATTATTATTAGTAGACCTAGGTTATAGAGGAAGGGTGATCTCAGGCTGCAATTAGTCTTGTAAGTATATTCAGATATTTATATGTAGAAGGAAATTTGTGCGTTTAATCTTGCACTGAACAATACGCAGCGTTAAATTTGTTATGCGTACTTCATTTTATATCGATGAAAATGAGGGAAAAGTTACAGGTAAAAAGTCTGAGGAGCCACTTTTGAGGGTTTTTATAGTTAATACCAGACATTGGTGTCTTACCTGTGTAAAGTGTCTAGTTATTGAGTAGTACACTAATAACTCCGCACATGGGGGGGGGGAGTAAGCAAGCTTATAACTACGGTTCGGTGTGACTTGTGAATGGTTCTCTAGAGTTAAATTCGCTTAGAGCAGGTGACAAAGGTGTACTAATGCGATATCCGCTAGACATACTAATAACGCATGTCTAGCGGATACTTTATGTGCGGGTTATTTGTAGATTCCAGTCACGGTATCGTCTTATGTTAATTTTAAAGAGTAGTACTAGCAGTGAAAGTGTTGCTAGTAATAGGTAGTACGAACATAAGGATGTTAATGGTTGGCCACGATGTCAGTGGGTATGCGATCATGTATTAGTACTGAAGATAAGTAAAGTCGTGTTCAAGAATCCAATTTAATGATGGTGGTTGTGCGCCTTCTGTTGTAACCACTGAGCTGAGTGGATACTGTTAAGTGAATCACGAATGCCTCCAGATAAGGCTGCAGGCACGCTAATATTAATCATCATTTATATGCACCGGCCCAGATACTCTCAGAATATAAATATTGGTATGAGAGCTTATGAATACTAATACGGATGGTGAGGAAAACCAGTCCAGTTTTGCTCTATAAAGGATTTGTAGGTTAATGAAGGACTGGGAAGAGAGGGAGAGTTGTAATGGAATGTGACTCGACGAGTGGGAAGAGGGAATGTTGGTGAATAGCACAGGAGTAAAGCAATATATTAGTAGCATAGGTATTTTTGAATGGTGAAAGATAAAAGGGATTCAATTCTGGGAAAGAAAGAGCATTAGAATTGCAGTGTGGGAGGAGTGGAGGTTGCGGGGTTGGAATTTTTAATATGGAGGGGTTGGGGGGTGGTGTTGAGGTCTTGGGGAGGGAAAGTAAAGTGTTAGAACTAAGGGTGGTAGAATTGGTTGTTAAAAAGGGGGAAAGGTTAATAAACCGAACAGAACCAGTGAAATTAAGACACAAATTAAACAGGGTTAGAAACCTGATCCAAAAAGATACCCAACTGTTGTACATTCTTAATCATCAATGTGGGTCAGTGTGTTTCCGTTGTAACGGTTGTCGTCGTTCTCCACCATAGTAAGCTCCTGCTCACACCATAAATAAGCTCACCCAATGCTCCTGCCCTAGTAAGGTCCAATCTACAATAAAGCGTCCCAATGCTCACCCATAGTAAGCGTCGCAATGCTCACCCAAGAAAAGCGTTGCAATGCTCACACCAAAATAGCGTTGCAATGCTCACACCTATAAGCGTCCAATGCTCACACCTGTAAGCGTCCAATGCTCCACCAAAATAAGCTCCAATGCTCCACCAATAGTAAGCGTCGTTCTCACACCATATTAAGCGTCCAATCTCACACCATAAAGGTCGCAATCTCACACCAAATGGCGTCCCAATGCTCACCCCCCAAGTAAGCGTCGAATCTCCACACCATAGTAAGCGTCGCAATGCTCCACCAAAATAAGCGTCCAATGCTCACCATAGTAAGCGTCCAATTACACCATAAGTAAGCGCCCCAATGCTCACACCAAAATAAGGTCCAATGCTCACCCATAGTAAGCGCCCATGCTCACACCATAGTAAGCTCGCAATCTCCACACCATAGTAAGCGCCCAAATTTGCTCCCACCAAAATAAGCGTCGGCCAATCTCACACCATAGTTTAACCGAATGTCCCCATTTTTAAGGTACCTTCACACCTAGAAGCCGAAGCCACCCCCTCAAGGCCAATATTCTTTAACAAAAGATATTTGTAATTTCCCATTTTTGTAATGGTATTTTTCCCAACTTAAGGAAAGGGAACCCCCCTTTCAAGATTTGTCTATAACGGGAGGGTAATGACTTCAAGAAAAGCTTTCTATGGGGGTTTGAATGACTTCAAGAAAAATTTCTAAACAGGGGGTTGAATGACTTAAAAAAAAAAGCTTTCTATAACAGAGGGTGAATGACTTAAGAAAAGCTTTGAGTATAACAAGGTGAAAACATCAAGAAATTTGGGGAAACAGAGGGTAATGACTGTCAAATTTGTGAAAGGTGAATGCCCTTCAAGATAGGCCCCGGGGAGGGTAGGACTCTATAAAAGAACCTCTGTTGCGAGAATTTTTTGGGCTAGAATGAATAGTAAAATCCTCATTAAGTGGAAAAAAAAGTCAAAAATTATCCTGGTTCAAACCACCATCAGCACGGGAGGAACCAAGCAGTTAAAAGGGGATGAAAAACTATCTGGATGGGCTAAAAAGAATCCCCCCAAACATTTTAATCCTTGGAATTTTAATCTCCCTCATGTAAAATGGAAGATGGGGGCACCATAATGTTATACCGAAATCTCCTGGAAACACCCTTAAAGGGGACTAAGGGCAAGGGGCTTTTTGAAAAGTACTCACTAAACCAACAGATAATTGATCCCACTAGAAATGAAAATCCCTGGTTTGATATTCTAAACAACGAAATTTCAGAAAACATAACAATTACAAAAAAAATATACTCCGTCATAACATCATAAATTCAAACTAAATATTAACTCAGGGTTAGGGAACTGCGGCACTAAAATTTTAAACGGCAATTTCAGTAAGGTTTAATTTTAATAACCATAGAATTTTACTGGGAAAAAAATAAACCAAGAGCTATCAGACATATCATGGGAATCAGACATGGCACCCCAAATCCCCCCAGTGCCCTAGAGGCTGAATCAAAACATACAAGGTAATTGAAACACGTACCTTGAGGAAACCCCGAAGAAGATCAGATAAGGGAGAAGGCGTAGGAGATGGTACAGGAGAAGAAAACGGGGTTACTGAATTGCTGAAAACCGTTATGTTGCAACAGAAGGAATAGCCTTGAGAGATCACGGAAAGACAAAAACTTAAGATTCATACCTGACAGAAAAGGAAAAGGAAAAAAAGAGCCATACAGGATTTGCAAAAACCCAAAATATTTCTTCCCCATCAAAATCCAAGCTAAGAACTACCCCGTAGAATTGGACCATTATTGAGGGAATTCGTATACGGACGATGAACAGGAAATGGTAAATTCTAAAAAAAAACATAAGTCAGTTTCCAACCCACTAAATACGGGGGTGGTAAAAATGCAGAAATATTTTCCTCCAGCAGAAGGCTGCGGACCACTAACCGACATTGGGACAAATCCCATAGATTTCCCAAAAGAAATGGCCAACATGCCCACTCCTCAGCACCTGGACCCGTTCCTGGAATGCTTTATTTATAAAGCAGTGCAAAAAAACCATTACAAAAACCCAGTATTCTGTG